>CM053786.1:75191235-75461235 GCA_028749045.1 Cupressus sempervirens | reverse complement strand
AATTAGGACAAATGGCTTAAAGGTTTGGGATTTGGACTTGAGAATTTATCTCCCCTCTCTTACCATTGAGATAATGCCATAGGGTACGCTCATCCTGGTAATTTAGGGAAGTCGATACTTGATACCTGTAACCTGCATAAAATCCATGTATATACAAGCACAATATATACTAAGCTAAACAAGCAATGGCATGAAGTGTTGCATCGTGTAGATCCTGACTATCAGGTGACTATGACTCCCTTCCTTAACCACATTAGAAACGTCATCCAAGAACAAACACACCCACCATACACATGCAAGTATCAGGTAAGCATCCATAAGAAAACACATGTGATAATAAACCATCTAACTAATCATCATGAATAACTGGAATAATGTAATAATCATCATGCATATATGAAATGTAAAGTATAAGTAATCTCATCACATAATAAACTAAATTTGTAGCACAATATCTGATAGTCTCAAAATAATGTTGCTAACCATCAACATAAAACTAGCCCTAAAAGGGTTTGACAATGATAACAAAATGCAACCTAGGGGAAGGCACTACAACCTTATTAGATATGTTCCAAGATTGGCCAAGTTTGATTAACTACTCTTACTATTCATGTATTTGGAAGTGTATCCCATTAATTTTTATTTGGGCAATTTCTTGGGAGAGGAATAAAAGGATTTTTCAAAATCAACCTTTGACAAAAAATGTGTTGTCAGTGTTAGATGTTGCAGTGGTGGAAGTTGTGGCAGCATATATCAAAAGAACTTCTAAACATCTTATTGTTAAAAGTTGAGATATTCCTTTGGCTAATAGATGGACTTCTTTACCTTCTCCATCTTATCAATTCATTACATCTGGTGGTCCTTGTGAGAAAGTTAATAGAAGGTTTGTGAAATGGATTCCCCCTGTTAGGGGAGAATGCAAGTTAAATTTTGAGGGTTGCTCGACAGGTAATCTTGGTGAATCAGGAGCTAGAGTGTTTATAAGAGATCATAATGGGTAGGTGTTAGTATGTTGGCTCAAAAAATTTTAGTTGGTTCAAACAACAAAACTAAAGCCATGGCACTCCTTGGTTTAGAACTGACACTTTAGCTAAACATAGTTAATATTCACATTGAGGGGGATTCTTCAATGGTTATCAATTCATGTGTAAAGAAAAAATTAGACAACTAGAAGTTTAATTATAATAGATTTCCACAATCCATGATATTCAATTTATACTTCTCGGTGTGATTGTGTGTAATTTTATTAGCATCAACGTTTCGAATCATACTCAATGATCCATCATCAGGATGAGAGAGCTTAGAAAGTGAATAATAGGTTGCAAACTCAAGTTGAATAAAAAGAAGGGGAGGGGGGGGGGCACAAGGAAGGAAACACACAATCCAAGGAGACAAGTATTAAATAACAAAAAATTAAGTAAATTAAACAAGAAGTTAAAAAAAATCAATAACTAAATAAAAGATATTCAAAAAGAGAAAATATAAATAATAAAATTTATAAATAAATAAATATCAAAATTGAAGAGAAAAAGACACAAAATTTTGGACAAAAACTAAAAAAACATAGAAATAAAGACATCCACAATAGAGTGCGAAGAGAGAAAAGAAAAGAAAGAAAGACATACATGCACAAGCAAATACATATACATATGTATATTTAAATAAATAAATAAAATAAAATAATAAACTGAGAGAGATCCCTGATATATATTTTATACTTTTCTCCTTGGATTGTGTGTTGTCTTCCTTGCCCCTCTCTCCCCTCTATTTTATTTAGTTTGGGTCTGCAATCTATTATTCACTTTCTAAGCTGGGTATGTGCAGGATCATGGTGTGCCAAAAAGTGGTGATCTAAAAAATATGTAGTTTTGAAATTCCTCAAACCATTTCAAAATCTATTCTAACTCTTTTCCCACCCTCTTGACACTAAATGCAAATAATTACTATCTTTATAAGGTCTACTATATCTTTTGATACCAATTCTATATGGTCAACTTTAAAAACATCCTTAAAATGTGTTTTTGGCCTATTTCTATGTGATTTTTACTTCAAACATGTAGCTGATGACTTTTTTTTCACTAGAATTTGATGAAATGAAAAGGGTTTCTTAAGAATGTTATTATCTTTCTGTAAAGTCTGTCAAATTATGAGTTTAGTAAGTAATTATTACTTATTTTCTAATGGAGTTATGTATAAAGTGCTGACTGAAAAACTACTTGAAAAACTACTTGAAAAACAACTATAAGTTTCAAATGGTACAACATTTTTTAAATCCAAAAGATGCATCACATTCTATGCTTCTTCCACTATAAGGAAAAAAATGAAAAATTAAATTTTGTAGAGTTTTGAATTAGTTAAGGTGGTCAGACATGAGATTTTTTTTAATTCCAAAAATACTAAAGTCAAAAATTTATTATTTATTATTTATTTAATATAAAAATACCCAAAAATATGTGTCACATCCAAGCATGAGTTTACTACTTATATCTAGACTATTATTAAAAAATATTATCATTTGATTTTGATTAAGGTGGTTAGATGTATACATCTACTTCTTATTTTTGTTCTGAAAATTTTGTAATATTGCATTAAAATTGAAAAATTTGACCAACCAATTTTTATTTTTTTTGAGATAAGTCCAAGTAGTTTAGAAACTAGATTCAATTTCCTAGATATTCTTTTCTCTTGAATTTTTTTTATAAAGTTAATAACAAGTAGAAAATTGCACATCAAGTTGACATAACCTTGATTTTTTGATTTTTTATTGCCACTTAAGAGAATAGTTTGGTTGACCATGATCCTACACATACCTAGCTCTCTAATCCTGGTGATGGATCATTGAGTATGATCTGAAATGTTGATCCTAATAAACTCACACATAATCACACCCAGAAGTAGAAATTGAACTAGAAGTTTGGTTATGTTTTGGAAAAAGCTTGGACAATGATTGACAAATTTAAAAGGGTGTCCTCTCATACCCTTAGGGAAGAAAACCAAGTTGCATATAATTTATCCAAATTTTGGTTGCGACTTGAAGACTAGTGAGGCAAGTATTAAAAATTTTATTCTTACCAAATTTCCCACTTTATTTACCTTAATTCAGTAAGAGAAAAACTTTTAATGCTAGCTTGATTCCTTTATCATTTTATGTTGGTTGCAAAAAAAGTATAAGTTTTCTTAATGTTTACTGAGTTCAGTATTGATCGAGTTACTCTTGGCTAGTATTAACTGAGTTACTCTTGGATAAATGTTTATCGAGTTTAGTATTGACCAAGTTACTCTTGGCTTAGCATTTTCCAAGTTTAGTATTGATCGAGTTCACTAAGTTTGGGTTCATTATTGACCGAGTCAGCCTTGGCTTAATGCTTATGGACCAAGCTCAAGGTTACTTTAGGCTTACCAATTTATTTAGTTTACTAATTACTAAGCTACCCTAGGTGGGGTGTTGATTGACTTCCTCCTAGGTGTTTTCCGAGTTAATAAGGAAGAGGCTCATGCCAAGCTATTTGATCATAGTTCTTACCAAGTGCTCATGGGTATACTGTCTGAGCTATTTGATCTTGTTGAGTGATTCAAATCCACATGGTGGTTTGGTGTCCAAGTTTGTGGACTTAAAGAGGAATTGTAGTGGCATGGAGCTTCTTTGATGTTTGAGGAGGCTCACATGTGCGAGATTATGATGAAATCATACTAAATCTTTCTACACTACTCAGTATTATTTTTTTGTTGTCATCACTTGAGTACCTTGTGTCATTTTACATTTGGCAAGATCAAATCTGCATTTAAGTCAAAAGCATGTCTCAAGTTAATCAAGGATGACATTAATAGATGGTAATAAGATTTTTTTTCCTATTCTAGTACATGCAGATGCAAAATATTCATTCCTTATTCAATTTTGGGGTTGTCAGTCTTGTTATTTGCTCTATACAGTTGCAATTGGGCTTTGATGTAATGGCACCTTATTTATTACTCACATAGGAGCAAGTGTGTCATACCTTTTGAGTGTTTGGTGGGGATTTTATAGGCGATCAATAGATTTCTTTTTATGACTCCTTCTTCTCTGCTCCCTTTGCTTGCCTTCTCAATTTCCAGAATGTCATTCTTATTGGATGCTTGTGTGAAATGTGAGTCTTGTCATCAGTATCATAGAATCATCCTGCCCAAAAATTACATAATTTTTCTTCAATTGGCAATAGATGAAGATGCACTCTCTCATCCCTTGGATGATGAGATGTATTATGTTCATTCTACTTTCTTCTTCCACCCATCATGCAATTCAAAATATCACTGGGGAGGACTTCTTCTCTACAACTTCTAGACAAGTGTTATATCCTTTAAATTTGGTCTCCATTTTTCTATCTAATGCTCTGGATCTTCTTTAGTCAACATCAAGAATAGAAATCATTGCATACAAGGTGGTTAGATCAGAGTTTTGGGCTCAAAGAAAACTAAAGCAAGCTATGAAGAGTTATGATTTATGGTCCAGAAACACCTTGGTGGAAGGACTATTTTCAAGGACCATGCTCATGTAAAAAAAAGAAGTTTTGGTGACTTTTGAGGCATCATAGAAGTCATGTGGAAAGCACAACTCATGGCTCTTGACCAAGACCTTGCAAGTCATGGTAAAAGCTCTAGCTTTTCAATTGTCTAAAGGTCTGAAGAAAATTGGTTTTTCACTACTTGACATCTTGGGTCTTCCAATTTCTAATGCACATGCAATATCTTCTCATAAGAGGACACCTCTAATTCCCTCAATTCAGTTGGTTCATGAAATTGATGACTAGTCAATTCCTACTCTAAGTGTTGTTGGCTCGAGACACCTTGTCCAAAAACCCCATTTGGATCATCTCAAACCAATAGTTTGGGGGGGTATTTCTCATGTTGTTGTTGAAGGCTCGGGCTTGAGATGGGAGATGGCTCCACTACCATGCTCTAATTTTGGTTGGGGTCACTCGGTACAAATTGGTTTGATGTCCACTTCTACAGAGGGTGCCGAGGACATGGAAGAAAAATAGTTTATTGGCATTCTTCTATTTTTTTGGACTTTTCTTGTAAACTTTAGGCATGTTTTGTAAAATGTTTGCAAACTTTCATTATATTGAGTCCCTTATGCCTGCTATTTTGATATGCTCAAAAATACAAAATTTGATCAAGTTTGAATTTTGGAAAAATTATGTTTTATTCCATCAACAAACTATGATTGTCAATATCGATGCTTGTAATTTGTACATACTGCAATGATGATGGGTTTTCTTTACTAGATCTTTCCCAGTTGAGCTCTTGAACTAGTTTTAAATTATATATATATCTAGTGGCTCATCCACTTTGCAAAAAAAAATTTTAAAAATTATCTTTTTGATTTTGTAGAAGAAATTTTTTTTTTTTTAATATTTCACTTATTAATGTTTCCCTAATAATTCTACAGTATTGTTTTTTAATATTTTTCTAATTTTCTCTAATTTTCAAGACTAATATGTTTAAAAATACTTTCTAATATTTTTTCTAATATTTTCTTATAGTTTTTAAATATTTTCAAACTAATATTTTTAAATATATTTTCTAATATTTTTCTAATATTTAAAAATGTAATGTTTTTTCTAATATTTTTTAATAAAAATAATATTTTTCTAAATTTATTTTTTATATCATAAAACTAATATTTTTCTAATTAAACTAATTTATTTTTTCTAATAAAACTAGTATTTTTCTAAGTTTTATTTTCTAATATTCTACACTATTATTTTTTTAATATTTTATAATGTTTTTCTAATATTTTCTAATATTTTTTCTAATATTTTCTAATGCTTTTCCTAATATTTTCTCATAGTTTTCTAATATTTTCCAAACTAATATTTTTAAAAATATATTTTCAAACATGTTTTTCTAATAGTTCAATTTAATATTTTTCTAATAAAAACTAATATTTGAATGTAATGTTTTTATTAATATTTTTTATGTAATGTTTTTTCTAATGCTCTAATATTCTAGATTAAAGTTGTTTTCCATATTTTCTAATGTTTTTCTAATATTCTAAACTATTGTTTTTCTAATATTTACCTAATTTAACACTATTTTTTTTCTAAATTTGGTTTCTAATGCTATATTAATATTTTTCTAATATATAACTAACATATACAAACATAATTATAAATGTTAAATTATAGAATTAAGATAAGTAAAAAATAAAAATAATAAATTAACATTAAAATATGCTTTGGAAACATAATAAAACATTCAAATAATAACATATAGTCATACCTAAAATAGTGAAACGATGAGAATCCAGAGGAGAATGACGGGGCATGCTAACCAGTCAAGCACGTTTGCTCCAACCTATAAGTCAAAACCAATGTCATAAAAATGAACCATGAAATAGACAAAATGACATTTAAAAATGTCATAGTAGTCGTAAAATATGTTCGAAGTGAACATATTAACGAGGTATGTTTGTAGCCAACATACCTAATATATGTAAAATATGTTCATTGTGAACACTATTGTAACATATGTTCACTATGAACATACTTAATATGTTCACGTGAACAAATGATAAAAGTGATTAGTGCATTTTGCAAAATTTTTTGGTTTTCTTCATCCCACAAAAGTGGAACCCATTATTGTGGGTTCACCCAAATACATCATACCAATGTTCTACAATGCTCCCCCATAGCATTAGCATTCATGCTAATAATCTCCCCCTTTGGCATTGATGGAAACATAAATGAAAAACATCTAGTTCCAAGAATACCAACAAGTCTTTTTGAATGCTCTTCATCAATCAAATCTTGCTTTATGAAAATCCTTTATTAAAAAACTTCTCCCCCTTAGTACAATGTTTTTCATGCCATATTTCTCCCGCATTGACATCAATGTCAAAGATAGTACACAAATAGTTCAATTTTCTTCAACATCCAATAATTTATCAGCATGACCACAAGTCGGTCTATTGTTTTACAAATTTGTATATAAATCCATAAAAAATTCAAATGTCTAAAGGCACTGTTGTTTACCAATTACCAATTACTAAGAGTCCTTTGCTAACTTTGTTCACCACAGACACTCCTCCATTGAGCAAGCATCAACATTTAGTCCAGTCTAGCAATGATGCTATGTACTCAAATGTATCCTTTGGTAAGGCCTTTGTGAAAATGTCTACAATGTGTTCTTCGGTGTTAATGTACTCCAGTTTGATTTCTTTCTCTACAACTTTCTCTTTCAATAAATGATACTTTGTAATGATGTGCTTAATCTTAGAATCAAAACAAGATTCTTAGACATGTTAACCATACTTGTGTTATCACAATAAATGATAATAGGTTCTTTGAATTTAATTTTAATATCCTTCATCATCCATATGACTTGATTATAGTTGTTCACTATTGCAACATATTCTTCCTATGTAGTGCTTGGTGAGGTTCAATCTTGTTTCTTGCTTAGCCAAGAGACTAATCTTCCACCAAGAAAGAATGCTCCTCCACTGGTGCTTTTTCTATCATCTGTGTCTCTAGCCTAATCAGCATTAGTATAAGTGCAAAGGGTAAAATAATTACTTTTTTCATACCAAATGCCATAATCATATGTCTCTTTCAAATATTTGAATATCCTTTTTAATACTGCGTAGCACTTGATACTCTTTAGGATCAACCTAAAATATTGCCACAATTCCAATGACATTTTCTATATCAAGTCCACTATGAGTTAGATACTGCAATCCTCCAATCATAGATCTATACTTCTTTTGTTCAATAGTAGGTGTCTCATCCTTGCTTGATAACTTGTGACCAATTACCATAGGAGTTCCAATAGGTTTACAATTTTCTAGTCCACATCTTTTTAGCAAACCTTTCAAATACTTGGTCTAAGAAATTAAGATTCCTTCTTTGTTTTGAACAATTTCTAATCCTAGGAAAAATTTCATTTCTCCTATCATGCTCATCTCAAATTCATTCTTCATATCTTTTGAGAATTTTTTACTGGCTTCATCATTTCCTCCAAAATTTATATCATCAACAAATACAATGATTATCGAAAAACTATTTTCTATCTCTTTCAAGTACAAGTTACTATATGTTGTTTCTTTAGCAAATCCAAGCTTTGCTAAGTATTTATCTAACCTTGCATACTAGGTTCTAGGTGCTTTCTTCAATCCATACAAGGCTTTCTTTAATTTGTTAACCATATCCTTCCCTTCTGTCAAAGGAAAAATTTTGGTTGCTCAATGTAAACTTCTTCAAGTTTTCCATTCAAGAATGTTGATTTAACATCCATCTGGCATACCTTGAAATTTTTATTTGCTGCATATGACAAAAACATTCTGAGTACTTCCATTCTTGCTATAGGTGCATATGTTTCCTCATAGTCAATTCCTTCTTACTAAGAGTAGCCTTTGCATACCAATCTTGCTTTATTTGTTATTACTTCTCCTTGTTCTTTCATTTTATTTCTAAATACCCATTTTGTACCAATCACATTTTTTTCCTTGGGTCTAGGAACAAATTCCCATGTGTCATTTTTTATTATATGTCGAAGTTATTCTTCTATTTCTTTCATCCAATGATCATCCTTGATTACTTCATTTCCACTTTTTGGTTCTACTTGAGATATTAGGCATAGTTCTTCATTGATTCTACTTCTTGTCATTACTCCTTTTTCTTTATTTCCTATTATCTAGTTAGTAGGATGATTTCTTATCACATTCTTATTTGGGGTATGAGTTGCTACTTCAATTCTTATTTTAGGTACTCTACTATGTTCTTCTATTACTTTTTTAGTTTGCACATTATTCTACAAGTCATTGTTAGTCTTGAGAAATAACTCATTACATCTATTGGTCATCCTAGAATAATCATCTACATTAGAGTTAAATCCATCATCTTTTCTTTAGTGCCAAGCTTTTCATCTATTCTCACATTTGCACACTCTACTATAGTTTTTGTTCTATAGTTGAAACATCTGTAAGCTTTACCTTTTAATGAATAACCAAGAAACATACCTTCATCACTCCTTGGACCAAACTTATCGATATCATCATCTCTTTTGATATAGAATTTGCTTCTAAATATTCTGAAATATTTGATTGATGGTGAGTATTTGAACCATAACTCATAAGGTTGTTTCTCCATACCTTTTATGATCTGTACTCTGTTCAAAGTGTATACTATTGTATTGACTGCTTCTCTCTACAAAGTCTTTGGTACATAATTTTTGAATAACATAGCTCTTGTTTCTTTAGCAATTGATCTATTTCTTCTTTTAGCAATCCCATTTTGATCAAGTGTATGGGGTGAAGATAGTTTTCTCCTAATTCCATGCTCTTCATAGTAGATATTGAATTCTCTAGAAGTGAATTCTCCTCCTCTATTAGATCTTAAGATCTTTATTTTAACTCTAGATTCATTCTCTAATTTGTTCTTGAATATCTTGAATTCTCTAGAAGTGAATTCTCCTCCTCTATTAGATCTTAAGCTCTTTATTTTAACTCTAGATTCATTCTCTAATTTGTTCTTGAATATCTTGAATTTTTTAAATGCCTCTAATTTTTCTTTAAGAAAAGCTACCCACATCATTCTGGTAAAATCATAAACAAAAATCATAAAATACCTTTCTCAATAGAATCCTCTTGTTCTTACAGGACCACTGAAATTTGTATGAACCAATTCCAACTTTTTTGTAGTACCAAACTAATTTCTAGGAAATGAAACTTTCTTCTACTCAGCCAAGATGCATTCCTTACAAATAATGTTAGTTGGCTTAGTGATCTTAGGTAAATCTCAAACAAGCAGTGTATTACTAGCTTTCACAATGTTATCAAAGTTTATGTGACAAAATATTTTATGCCATAACCAACTATTGTCAACTTTAGCTATTAAAAATGTAATATTAGTGGTGTTTAACTGAAATATATTACCTCTAGTTCTTGTGCCAGTACCAAGCAATTTTTGTTCCTTGTCCTTGATGATGCATGTGTCATTACCAAATTGTAATTGGTAACCTTTCTCCATAAGTTTTCCAACACTTAAGAAGTTATGTTTTAGTCCATAAAAGAAATAAACATTGAATCAGTATTTGTTTAACCATCAAGTGTGATAGATCCAATTCCTATAATGTGATAGGATGCATTTTTCCCTACTATGACAATTCCTCCATCATGGCTTTTGAATTTGACAAATTTGCTCTTACCACTAGTCATGTGATGTGAACATCCTCTATCTATGATCCAATCTTTCCTTTCAACTTGTGAAATCAACACACTTTCTTCTCTAATTTCTCTATCAAGATCATCCTCCTTTATAGCTAAAAATACTAATTCATCTTCACCTTTGTTTTGATCAAATTCTTCTTCTTCTTCTTCATTAGCATATAAAAAATTTCTAGGTCTTATAGATTTGAATCTTGCCTTATGCTTTCTTTCTCTTTTAGGATACTTAGATGGATAATGACCATATTCATTACATATACAACATTTAAAGATATTCTTACCGTCTTTTTCTCTTATCATACCCAAATTTTCTTGACCAAGACACACACACACAATAATAAAATTCAATTTTATTTCTTGGAAACAATTTATGAAATATTTAAACTAAAATATGTTCACAATATTGCAAAGTCATTTCAAATGTACAATCACAATTGGATCCTTACATCAATTTAAAAATTACATGAAGATCTACTTTTGATCTTTTACAATACATAATTTTTACAAATGTTCAAAATAAATCATCTTCAAATCTTCAACAGAAAGTGAAAATATTTCAAGCTTTTCTTCAACACATATCCATTTAGAAAACCTATACAAAACAACCCTCTAAACCATGGAGAGATCACCTCCCAGCCTAGGTCTCTAAGAGACCACCCATGGAGCTTGGAGAACCAAGACCAACCAGGTAACAATCAAGCACACACATACAAATAAAAAATACAAGATACAACATTGAACACCCTTTTGAGCTTACATAGTAGGTTACCAGAGGAACTAATAGAATGGGTGAAGGTGTGGCTAAAATCCCTGAGGAGAAGCCATATACAAAAAACCAAATCTACCTTCACAAGGCATATAAAATAAATATCAACTCTCACAAAAGTTATCCCCTTCTCAGCCCCAAAGTGCATAACAAATTACTAGCGCATGCAACCCATACTAGATACTTAACCCTCTTCCTTCTAGGGAAGAGACTCTACACTCAGGGGATAGGCCCAACTAACCGCTTCACCCAAAGTCAAATTCTTCCCTCCCAAGGGTGAGTGATGTCCTTCCGAACCCATAACATCATACTCTCAAAAATTAAAATGAGAATATGGCAATAGAAATTCATCCACACCTAGCAATACAACAAGAAGAATGAACAATACACACATATGCATCTGTAGCAAAATTTACACTACATTTATTCAAAAAGAAGAAACAATATAGCACATAATTTCTAGAACATGGCAAAAGCTCCAACCTTTCTCCAAGCTATGGTAACTGAACCAATTTGAGAAGATCCCTCTATCCTTCCTTCATCCAATCTCAAAAACCAAAAATCTCTAAAACTAGAGAGTGGGTGAATGCCAACTCTATTTTCCAATTTCCCTTTCAAAGACAAATATTCCTAGTTTTTCTCCATCATGCAAGAGAATAAATACTTTAACTCAACCTAAGTTTCCCTATTTGGTTGGAATTATCAACTCACTGGAGAAGAGGTGAGAATTTGCATAAGTCTTCCTCCATTTTTGCAATACTTGAGAAATGGGATTTTAAGAGTGTTAGAAAAGAAATTTTAACACCAGTAAAGCCAAAATTAAAGCCCTAACATATAGTACTAACATGTACGTAACTTAATTTCACTAAAGAACACCCTAAGACTCAAATAGAGCCAACTAAAGTCATCCTAAACTTGAAATCCGAAATTTAATTTAATTATAACCTTCATAAGATTTTCTTTTATGCAAGAGGGTAAAACCTTAAACATTTCAAATTGGTTAGGAATAAGGTTAGGTGACTCAACTTGACTTGCCATTTAAACACATAACAACAGAAGTGTCAAGTGACACTATAAATATATATTTAACATTACAAGTGGCAAATCAACTTTCACAAAAAAGGAATCTAATCTAAAATATCCATTCACATTACGTTCACAAAGTAAGATACTTAACAATGAGGTGAAGATCTCTTCATTAGATCTAACCTTGGCAATATAAATTAATACAAAGATATAGTCCCAGTTCTCCATTTTACCATGGTTATTTCCTACACACTCAAACCACATATCAATAGTCCAAGATAAATAAATCATATGCATAAATAAATCCTAAATTAATTCTATATTCATAATTGGATCAAAACATAAATAATTTCTCAATCAAATTTCAAATGACATTTTTGTTTTCCATTTCCAAACCATTGTTCATATATAATACTTGTAGAATCAAACTAAACATGATATGACCATTTGTAGCATTTCATGATTTTCAAATATATAATATGTCTAACCTTTGAATTCAAATATAATTTTGTACTCCTCAATAAAATAATCAACCAAGTACATAAATATAAATAATCATCAAGCATCATCAATAAGTTCTAACATCAAATTAATCACTATAAAAATAAAATGTCCCATAGTATTGAGTAGTTTGAATAATAGTCCAAAATAAGTCCAACATATAACAAGGTGTCAAGTTATAGAGTATTTGAAATATAAATAAACTGCTATAGTATGCTATGATGGGCTAGGGTGAGGCCTCATATCCTTCCCCCCTAGCCATGAACCACCTCCTAGAGTTCATCAAAAAGATATGGGTACCATCAATTGATCACTTGAATTGATAAATATTAAAACATGTGCAATAGGTCTTTACATCATTCTAATATTCTAGTTTTATCAATTATAGTATATACATATATAGACATAGTGTATACAAAGGTGTGACAAGCATGAAGCATCTAATATTATCTTATATAGAAAATTACCATAGAAAATCTTTTTTTTTTTTTAAGTACTAATAAGGAGGGGTCCTACATCCTCTCCCTCTTGACTTTGACTTCCTCTTGGAAGTCACCCAAAATAAATAAGGCATACTCCTCATGCTAAACCTATTATCACTTGATAAAAGTCCTTTATCTATAACATACTAGGTTAACCTATAATCCCACACTAATCTTATACGATGAGTTGACTCTAACTTGCAATAGTCAAAGGAGTCTAGTTGTTCCTACTAAAATATAGAAGAGGGTGAGTACATATAGCTCCACTAAAATTTACACGCTAAAGCTCTACCTCCCACCTAATTCATCAGGAATCCCTTTCTATTCTGGCCATTCAGAAGTTACTTTGCCAACATAATTTGCATGAAAATGCCTCATAATGAAATTAAAACTGATGATAAAATAATCAATTTAGAATTATAAAACAAAAGAAAATCAAGAGTGGGCACACTATAAAACTTTTAATCAAGAAGAAAAAACATGTCTTAGAGGCAAGATAGGACCATCATCAAAAATTTTGCTAAGTAGACCAACATGCATTTTACATTGTTGACAAGAGAAATAATATACAATAATTTGTAACATGAAAGAAAATGCATTAAATCACACTGATTTCATAATTTACATCATGATCATGATGCAGCCATACCAAGGTCACTAAGGGAAAAAAGGAATTTATTTGACTCCTAGCTACAATTGCACTTAATAGAGGACTTCATATGAACTCAAGTGGTGGTCCACGTATCAACAATACAACTATCTTCCCCACCTCATCCAAAGCTAGGGTTTTCTACACTAAGGGGTGTGTTGAACTAGTAAACCAAAATTAGTGTCCCAATGCAAGGATAGATATAGGATGAGTGCCTTAAAAACTCTTACTATCACATGAGGTCTTATCTCTGATACCAATTCAAGTATTTATTAAAATTAATAAGCAAGGATTTATGGTCAATACCGATGTAGTGTAAGTCATGGTTATAAGACAACATCCCCTGTCTTTACTCAATATCTTTAAAAAGGTTACAAGAATCCTATATACAAGAACGTCTTCTCTAACTCTTTTGCTAATTTATAGTTATCTAACCCATGTTATGTTGTAGTTTATCAAAATGATTTACATGTTTAAATGTTTAAATCTACATTTCAAATGAAAGATTACTACGTCTTGTTCACAAAATATTCTAACTTGGTTTTCTTAACCATTTGAAATAAAAGTTTGCATTTAAAGGCATTATAAAACTCTCACCTCACCTATTTCTTATAATACATAATCCATTTAATACTATACACCATTAGTAGATTTACTCTATATTTACATTTGATACTTAAATATTTATTTATAAATTAAAGGATGTAAAATTTTGGTTAATAATAATTCTGGTTAACTAATAATCTCTACAAGTCTTATTTTATTACATTAAATATTCAATAAATGATATTTTTAAACTATAATAACAATAATAAAATTATAATATTATTAATTGAAAAATTAGAGATCAACATCAATTTCAAGTCATAATTTTACTTCAAATCATACAGATTTTGAATATTGCAAACTAACTTAATAATTCTAATTTGATATTAATGCCAAATTAAATTAATATTAGTCTACTAAATATAATCAACATTAAATAATTTACTTTATTTTTATCTATAAGCATTACCCAATAGTTTACTTATTAAATATAAATATATAAAAATATTAACCATGAAATAGTTTAATACTATAGCAAATAATAAATATTTCTTCAAATATAATTTCCATTAAAATTTTACTTTAAAATTAATCTTTGCTTCTCACATAATGCTCATCTTATTTACTAATTAAAATTTCTTATAGAATCTATTGTTAAACCTCACTAACTAAATTAAACAAGGAACATACTTAATACTATTTTATTTTATTTGTTTTCCTTTAGATTTATCCCTATCTTTTTTGCTACATATAATTTGTAAATACAAGGATTAAACTACATATAATAATTTAGAAACCACATATGATAAAATATAATAAAAGTAAAACTCTAAATAAATTTAAACTAGGACAATTTACCTTAATCTCCCTCCCATAATTGTGGATACTTAGAAGACCGAGACTACTATGATTCCTTAGGGGCCCACATGTAGATTTCAATAAGATAAAATTGATATTATTCCATCCCTAACATTGACGCAATTTATGTTTACAGTTAGAAAAGTTGTACATAATTGCTTTCCGATATTTCAATCATTTAACCTTTTATTTATTTATTATATTACATAAATTTCAATTTCAGTTGAACATATATTGTTTAGGCTTCCCAACCCAGCCTTTTGGCATAATTTTAGTTTGGCAGATACAAAGATAATCACAATATGAACGACGGAGGCTTCCAAATGCAAATGTTGCGACTTAATATGCTTAAAAGAATGCAATTTACAATATTGGGGTTGTTTCCTGATATAACAATATAATATATGGACAATACCCTGTATGGTTGTATCTGATCTTTTGCATGTGATGTATGTTGCAACTACAGGATGATTTAATGATCTCAGGCAGAGATAAGTTTGTCTCTGATATTCTGTAATTGTATGTCAAACTCTCTGATATATTAGTCATTTATGATATAATGATAATGGCCTATGCTCCTCTATTAGATGCCATTTCTAATATTTAGATGAAATGCATAAACCAACGGTTCCTATCACAACCTTCTATGCTCTATAACTGAGTGCTTCCACAAGAGAATAAATAAGTTTATAAAAAAATCAATTCTCCACTACTTCTTGGTGAGTAAATGTGCTTATATAATCATGTGCTTTGAATCATGCAAGGGCACTGGTGGAAGTTGTCACCAGTCATGAATATAATTTAACATTCATAATAATCATGTATGATTATTGATAATAATATCATAACTAATTATTGATTACATAATTAAATATGTATCATTGATCTGCTAGCCTGGTAATGGCATTGGCCAGTAAAATAGCACATTAACAACTGTAAAATATGATACATGAATCGAAAGTGACTCCCAATTATGTACTATTGACGCACGAGAATATCAATTTCAATGATATACATATTCGTAGGCCTTGTAATTATACCAAGATAAAATGTGAATAAGTTGAAGGTTGATAAACTTGTATCTACTTCCCAATTTTAATGACTGACTGAGACATACAAATTTGGGTGCAGTCCACTGCAGATTTGTGATATTCTTTTCTAGTAAAGTTGGCATAGGCAGCTTCTATAGGTTGTATGGCTAGAATGAAGTCAATGGTTTGGCCCAAACCTTGTGGCTAGCTGAAACACACCAAAATGTCTGCACTCATAATTTTCAACCACCAAATCTGGAATGAACACATCAAATCTGCCCAAAACTAGTCTGAAACAATCTAGATTTCCTTTCAATACATGTTGCTACCTCTTCCTGGTGAAGTACTGCTATGCCTTGGAATAGAATGGTCTTAAATTTTTGCCACCTCTAGTTCAATCTACAACCTCTGTGATCTATTCAATCCCCTTTCTCGGATTCTTACAAGAATTGAACACCTCTATTCTATAATCAGCCGATAGAACCAATAAATTTTAATCCACCAACAATTAAAACTCTTGAAATTACAATATGATGAAAACATGTCAGGAGCTCTACTCAAATTAATTAACTTTTGCACTTTTATTTAATTAACTCTAATAAAATTTCATCAAAACACACTCACCTTAGTTTGTTTCATTGAAATACCTCGGCCTCTTGTTCGAATGCATCTTACGAGTGTTGGATAATTTTATACAGGTCTGAATGATAAAGATTTGGCTTTTATCATTTAAACAAGTGCAACAGAATTTAAATATCGTGTTTATAAAGACGAGTTTTGTGGAATTCAGACTCGAAGATTTTGCCTTTAATGGATGCTTTTAAATCACAATTTGTATTAATCATGTTATATTTGGAGGGCCAAGGGAGCAGTTACAAATCATTAAATTATTTTTTTATTGTAGAATATAATTGTTTGGGTGTAGTATATGCTATATGATGCTTCATTGGTAAGTTATGTAACGGTGATAACAAAACATATTGATTATAGTATAGAAGACAAGATAATGATAAATAATGTAAGTTAAAGTTGACAAGTATGAGATGATTTTAGAAAAAAGTTTAAATATGAAATTATTAATGGTGAACAACCAACTGATCTTCAAGAGCCTAGCTTTTTGAGGGCCAACAGTAACTTTTGGCATAGCCTATGGGCTCTATTAATAGTCAGGCGAGAGTTTTCAGCTAGCAATTTTGTTCCCTATTTTTTTGCAGGTGCACCAGTGGCATTCAAGTTTGTTCGAAACTCATTCCAAGTGTTCTGATAAATATCATTAACAACAATATGAGCAAGAAGCCTCATACAAGGCATACTCACCGCATACTTAGATTCAAAGTCCAATAGTGGACTAAAGTGGCAGGTAGGAAAGTGAGGATACAGTGCTTGGCCATTCCAAGCATCAATTTTACCAACATTAGGCTTCAGAGCTTCATAGTGTTCCTAGGTTTGGCTAGGCCATTGAAATCAGGAACATAAGGAATGAGATTATGTTCAGATTACAATGAGAATGAAAAATCATGTGCATTATCTTCCAATGGACTCAAGCTATGCTTCAGTCCAGGACAAGACGTGCTAGAACCAGGGTTAGTCCCCTAGAACTTGGAGCGCCCTCCAGAATGTGGATTTGGTCTACAACCCGCTCAGGAGTCCTCGTAGCATTCAACAAATCCATGTCTATGCAAGGCCCTTCTCTTGCGTAGTGGCGCCACCTTTAGACATCGTAGAATGATAGGTAGCAAGTATCTCTGACAAAGCAAAATAGGGAGCAATAGCAGTATGAGACTCGTCAAATAAATCACTCATACGCTGTATACAATTTATTGCCTAGGCCCGAACTGAGCGGGGATGCACAAGTTGGAGGAATGGGGAGAGTTTAATGGCTGGTGAGGAGGGAAGATGCGTGGCATAAAATGTGGTGCACCCTGTTGCGCCTATAGCTCAGTGGTTAGAGCGCTTGTTTCCTAAGCAAAAGGTCACTGCGCGGTCATCTTTCAAAGGAGGGATGACATTTTATTGGATTTTAATTTTCAAATTCCTTTCCAAGGATAAATTCTACAGGTCTACTTACAATTATACTTCACACATCCAAATTTCTACTCTAGCATTTTATTTTTCTTGAATTTTTCTTGTTACTATTAATGTACATTGTGCAAACTCATTTTACATCAACAGTTTCATTGTTCTACAAATCCATACAATACAGAGTGCCCGATTCACCAATTCCAATCATATTTTCTTCCCTTGCTCATATCACCAGTCATGTCATGTGAACATCCTCTATTAATGATCCAATATTTCCTTTCAACTTGTGAAATCAGCATGCTTTCTTCTCTGATTTCTCTATCAAGATCATCCTCCTTTATAGCTACAAATCCTAATACATCTTCACTTTTATTTTGATCAGATTCTTCTTCTTCTTCTTTAACATATAAACAATTTCTATATCTTCTAGATTTGAATCTTCCTTTATATTTTCTTTCTCTTTTAGGACACTTAGATGCATAATGACCATATTCATTACATGTCCAACATTTAAAGATATTCTTACCATCTTTTTCTCTTGTCATGTCCAAATTTTCTTTAACAAGACACATACACACACACACACACACACAATAATAATATTCAATTTTATTTCTTGGAAACAATTTAAGAAATATTTAAACTAAAATATGTTCACAATATTGAAAAGTCCTTTCAAATCTACAATCATAATTGTATCCTTACATCAATTTATAAATTACATGAAGATCGACTTTTGATTTCTTGCAAAACATAAGTTTTACAAATGTTCAAAATAATCATCTTCAAATTTTCAATAGAAAGTGAAAATCTTCTAAGCTTTTTTTCAACAAATATCCATTTAGAAAACCTATACAAAACAACCCTATAAACCATGGAGAGCTCACCTCCTAGCTACCCACCAAGCTTGGAGAACCAAGACCAACCGAGTAACAATCAAGCACACACATATAAATCAATAATACAAGATACAATATTTAACACCCTTTTGAGCTTACATAGTAGGTTACCAGAGGAATCAATAGAATGGGTGAAGGTGTGCTTAAAAACCCTGAGAAGAAGCCAAATATAGCAAACCAAATTTTCCTTCACATAGCATACAAAATAAATACCAACTATCACAAAATTTCTACCCTTATCACCCCCAAAGTGCATAACAAACTACTGGCACATGCAACCCATACTACGTGCCTATCCCTCTTACTTCCAGGGAAGAGACTCTGGACTCAGGGGATAGGCCCAACTAACCCCTTCACCCAAATGCCACTTCTTCCCTTCCAAGGGTGTGTGAGGTCCTTCCACACCCATAACATCATACTCTCAAAAAAAAATGAAAATAGGGCAATAGAAATTGATCCACACCCAACAGTACACTAGGAACAATGAACAACACACACATATGCATCTATAGAAAAATTTACACTATTTTTATTCAGAAAGAGAAAATAATATAACCCATAGTTTCTAGAACATGGCTAAAGCTCCAACCTTTCTCCAAGCTATGATAAATGAACTAGTTTTAGAACCTCTATCCTTCAGCCAATCTTCGAAACCAAAAATCTCTAAAACTAGGGAGTGGGTGAATGCCAACTCTATTTTCAAATTTCCCTTTCAAAGATAAACATTCCTAGATTTTCTCCATCATGAAAGAGAATAAACACTTTAACTCAACCTAAGTTTCCCTATTTGGTTGGAATTATGAACTCACTGGAGACAAGGTGGGAATTTGGGTAAGTCTTCCTCCATTTTTGCAATACTTAAGAAATGAGATTTTAAAAGTTTTAGAAAAGAGGTTTTAACTCCAGTAAAACCAAAATTAAAGCCCTAACATATAGTACTAACATGTAGGTAACTTAGTTTCACTAAAAGAACACCCTAAGACTCAAATAAAGCCCTCTAAAGTCACCCTAAACTTGAAATCAGAAATTTAATTTAAGTAAAGCCTTCATAAGATTTTTTTTATGCAAGAATATAAAAACTTAAACATTTCTAATTGGTTAGGAATAAGGTTAGGTGTCTTTTTCCAATGACTCAACCTAACTTGCCATTTAAACACATAACAACACAAGTGTCAAGTGACACTATAAATATACATTTAAGATTATAAGTGGCAAATCAATTTTCACAAAAAAGAATCTAATCTAAAACATCCATTCACATTAAGTTCACAAAGTAAAATACTTAACAACAAGGTTAAGATCTCTTTATTAGATCTAACCTTGACAATCTCAATTAATACAAAGGTATAGTCCTAGTTCATTGTTTTACCATGGTTATTTCCTGCACACTCAAACCACATATCAGTAGTCCAAGATAAATAAATCATATGCATAAATAAATCCTAAATTAATTCTATATTTATAATTGAATCAAAACATAAATAATTTCTCAATCAAATTTCTAATAACATTTTTTTTCCATTTCCAAACCATTGTTTATATTACTTGCATAATCAAACTAAACATGGTATGACCATTTGCAACATTTCATGATTTTCAAATATATAATCCATCTAACCTTTGCATTCAAACATAATTTTGTACTCCTCAATAAAATAATCAACCAAGTACGTGAATATAAATAATCATCAGACATCATTAATAAGTTCTAACATCATAATAATCACTATAAAAATAAAATGTCCCATAGTATTGAGTAGTCTAAATAACAATCCAAAATAAGTCCAACATATAACAATGTGTCAACTTATAGAGTATTTGAAATGTAAATAAACTACTATACTATGCTATTATGGGCCAACGTGAAGCCTCACATCTCTTTCCACAAGAAGAGCCACTCCTTCCTAGATCTTTTCCTCAATACACTTGCTATTGCTAGCAATGTCGCCTTGTGCTTTTGTATTCTTGCTAGACTAGGATTAGTATTAAATGCACTAAATGCTATCTCAACTTTTATTAATTCTCCAGATTGTTTCAAATTGAATTCTTCATCTTCCAATTTATCAAGCAATGCTTTTTTGGTGAAATTAGTAGTATAGGGTATAATTACCCAAATTATTTGTGTTATTGTCTATAAAGGTGGTGTCAGACTTTTCAAGATCTTCCATATTACTCTATCATTAGATTTCTTTCCACCAAGAGATGTGATTCCTACAATAATCTTAGATATTCTACTAATATAGCCTTCTTACATATTCATCTTCCATCATTTTAGCATCTAGGAATGTGTAATACAATTTTTGTAATCTAACTCTTTTTGCATGTGTATCACCATCATAATTAGCTTCTAGGGTTTTCCAAATTTTATGGGATGTTTTGAGTTGTTTTACCTAGCTATACTCACTTTTAGGTAGAGCTAACAATATTGCTCCTCTTACCCTTATGTTGCACATAAATACTTCTCTTTGTTCTTTGGTACAACTTTCAAGAGTGTCTTCTTTTGCAATGTTTTTAGATGCATTGGTTACAATCCAATATCCTGGACCCATTCAAAAAAGATGAGTCTTCATTTTATCCTTCCATTTGTCATAATTTGTGCCATCAAATCTTAGACTTTCCTTTCTGAACATGTTCACCATGGAACTCCCAAAGTTGTTAAACTTTTTCTTCAGGGACCTGATGCTCTAATACCAATTGTTAGAAATAATAGTTCACCAATATAAATTGGGGGGGAGGGTGGAGTGGGCTAAATTAGTTATATGATAAATTTAATTTAAACAATCTTTGACCATTCAACCAAAGTATACAACAACTATAAGGAGATGCACATAAACAATTACACCATATATGTTGAGGTAAGCCATGTCACAAATCCCGAAGGGGAATGTTGGTAGTTAGTCCAACATATTTAACTTCTTCTTGTTGTTTTTCTTTTTCATTGGATTCCAAAATTGTCAAAAATAACATTTGTCTTTAACCTGATCTAGTAGCTTATTGCTTGAATTTTTTAGTTTTGGTAATCATAGCTTCCATGAATATTTTTTATTTTGTGTTTGGATCACTTGTTTGTTCAACTGATATTGTAGCACATGGAATGCTCTTTTTTGATGGTATCTCTACAATAGACACACTAGATGGTTTCCCAATAGACAGTGGTTGCACATACATTATTCCTTGTTACATTGTTTGTCTAACTATCTATGACTCACTTTCTATCATATCAGCCTCAATTAGAGCTTTCTTTGTTATTGTCTCAATTTTTTTGTGAGATGTTTTCTCTAAAGATGCTCCATGAGTTGACTGAGTAATTTCTTCATATGTTCAAATCTATACTTAGCTTGTTCCTTCTTGGAGTTCAACAGTAGATTAATATATCCAATTGCTACATCATTACTTAACTCATAACCTAAGGGATCAAGGAATTTTTTCTAAGGTTCTACTAATTGAATATGAGTTAAACCTATATCAACCATAACACATATATCATCTTTGAATCTTTCTATAATTGTATACCCAATTCTAAATCTTTGTTTCATCCCATTCTAAAATGTCTTCATGATCAAATTTTTGCTATCCAAGATTTGGTCCACTAGATATCTTCTACATACATTTGTAATCTTTTCCATGGTACATCTCTCACCACTCATAATCTCTATAACTAATAAGTATGGAAATCTTATAAGTACATGAAAGAATATATGATTGATCAATGACTAAAATCTAAACACACAATTCTTTGTCCTCTTGATCTTCTCTAAGTTTTCAAGGAGTTGTACTCTCATAATTGTACTTAGGTTAAGTTATTTCTCATCACAAATCTTATAGGCTGTATAGATGAATCCTAGTCATAATTCATTAATCTTATAATTTGAAAAAATATAATAGGCAATGATTCTACTTTAGAATCTTACATCATCTTGTTTAATGGTGTTGATCACCATGGCCTTTCCATTATAAACTACTTTAGTGTAGCTCTCAACCTTCTTCTTAACTCTTTTCTCACCTTTGGGTACACTGCCTTGTTTGCAAAGACCAATTACCTCATGAATAAGATTGGCTGAAATGTCAACTACATCAAGTCTTCCATCCACAATTTTTCATCATGAATTCTACTTAGTATAATTTGTGTCCATTCTTTAGTATCAAGTTTATGGTAGAAATGATATTTGAAAAGGTCTAGATCTTTCAAATGTTCAAATCTAGGATTTATTGACATATCATGGTTAAATACAACTTCCATATCCTTATTCATATACTTGCCCCCAATAGTTTAAAACTTGTCATTAAGATAACTTCCAACATCTTCCAAATACACTACATTGTTCAGAGTAATGGATAATGTTGAAATAGGGTTTCCTTCTATGGGTTTCATAAGAACAATTTTAAATTTTGGTCTCTCCTCATTCTCAACATTATGAACTACTGACATATGCATGATTTTATCAAATATAAACTTTATCAAAGAAATTATACAAATAAAAGATAAAATATCTCTTTTTAAAATATGGTTTAGTTCAAAATTTCCTTATCCAGTCACTTCTGAGTGATGTATGCTTCTAGTGTGATTGCAATGAAGTGCTAACCAAGTCTATACTACATTTTATTCATTCAATTGGAACTTGCATTAATTTTGTACTTTACAAATATGAAAAAATTGTCAATTACACTCTGAAATCAAATATCTGCTCAAAATTTGTGTTTGATCTTCAAATGCTACCCAAAGTTTACCATAGCTTCCTTCCATCATGACAATGCTCCAAGAATCTTCACTCTACAAAATTCTTTGTAAAAACATAGTTTTCATCTTTTACTATAGAATTATCTTCTTATATAATAACAGTAACTCTTAATTCCTTTGTAACATGTTTTGATAAGCTCCAAATTGCAAGCGAGCTTAGCTATAGTCTGAACTTATCTTGATATAACTTTTCCCAACTTTTCTACCTTTAGTTCAATCTCTAAATGAAGTTTAAAAATCTAGTGCTATGAACAAGCTTAATTCAACTCAGTTGAATCAACCTTTATTATTGAATTTGATCTTCCTATCTCTACATCTTCTAACTTTTCTTTAGAAATATTCAATCCTTTCACAAATTCCTCATTAAGTTCTTCTTAAAGTTCACTAGCTACATTTGTTTGTTTCTCATTGTCTTTTTCAGTTCTAGAGTTCCTTTCATGATTCCAACTATCATTTCAAATGTTTCTTCCATCGTTCCTTCTATTTTTAGAGTTTCTCCCATTGTTCCTTCTATCTTTAAAGTTTTAGTCTATTCTACAATACTTTGTTGTATGTTCAAAGTTTTTGCATAATTGGCATACTAGGGTTTTTCTTTAGGATTCTATTGATCAATAGTTGCATGAAAATTCTAAGCTGTGTGTCCAAAGTTGTTATACTTCTAATACATGATATATCTTCTTTCTTCATAAGGTCTTCCTTCTCTTGAAGTTCTCTCATTAGACCTTCTTCTATCTGCACAATTAGTATTTCCAAACATTCTACTATTCCTTGTATCATTATTATATTTAAGTTTCCTACAATCAATCCCTTTATGACCCATACCATGACAATTATGACAATAAAAATTTGTAACATGATTAAATGACTTATTCGTACAAGCTCTTTTCATACAACCTATTTCATTACATGAAAAATACTTACCTCGAAATTCATACCTAGTTTCCTTAGGAGATTCCAAGTTCTTTAGATTTATTAAAATATTCACTGGATTCAATCTTATCATCAGATTTATCTTTCTCTTTTAGATTTGATCTAATTTCAGGTTTCTTTGTAGATATCTTAAATAAATAGCCAAGACTAGTCTTATCATAAGTAGGTCTATGTATTGACATTGAATCATTAAGCTTTTCTCTACTAGAATAAAGGTTTTCAAGTTATTATTTTCATTGAGTTAGTTCACCTTTCACAATAGTGTTTTACTTATGAATTTCTTCATGATCTTCTTCCAATGTTTTAAACTCATATGTCTTCATTTCCAGACTTGCTCTAAGATCTGAATTTTTAGTCTTCAAATTAGATTCAACTTTGCTAGGATCACTCTTCAAACTTAAATTTAGATTGGTAATCTTCAATTCAAGCTTCAAGATCTTGTACTCTATCTTCAATTTGAATAATCATCATCACTAGTTTCAGATTTAGTAGATTCAGGCTTGGATTTGAGATCTTCAATCTTGTCCTTCAACTATCCAATATATACTTTGGAGTCTTCATATCTATCTTTTAGCTTATCTCTTTCTTTAGTAAGGAAATCAATTTGTTCAAGTGCTTCTTCAAGGCTCTTCATCAACTATTCCATATCCATAGGGATCGTACTCAAGTTGTTAAGCCTCTTCTGAGTAACTATGGTCTAATACCAATTGTTAGAAATAGGAATTACTAAGGGGAGGGGGTGAATCAATAATCTACAAACTTTATTCACCAACTAAATATGATTTATTGCTTTGAACCATACATAAGAAAGTAAACAAGTAATTTTGAATAGTGAGAGTAACCATGCACAAAGATAACTCATAACACCGTATTTTGTTAACTAGGGAAACATTGGCCAAGGGAAAACCCTAGTGGGGATCATAATCAATAGATAATATACTGATATATATGTTCCTTGTTAGAGGATGGACCCTGTTAGGAGTCAATGAGAAAATTCAATATAGATATTCCCTATTAGGAAATTCCAACACTATTAGGAGTTGTAGTATAGTAGATGCAAGAAGAGCTCACTATCCAAACAAGTAATTATTCCTTTAGTATATAGGCCTTATAACTTCTTTTTTGACTAATCTCTGATCATAACTTGATATCAAATCACAAAAATAGGTTCTCAAAACTTTTCATATATCGCTTTCACAAAAGTTTGCTTATCACTTTTCATAATCCAAATGCACACTTCTTCACATTTGAATTTGCAAGATGTCCTTTGCATAAATTCCATGCCTTTTCACAAATTTCTACTAGGTAAGACCATAATATACATTTCCAACTTAGAGTAAACATCTAGGATGTTGGTTGTAATTGGTCAAGTAATTATTTTGTAAACATAATAATTACTTTACCTTTATTTCCTCTATTTTGTTCCACTAGTAAAATGTGAATATCTATTTTCTATATAGTCTATACTAATGTCCAAGGTTATACACATCATCATCAACATGTATACTATCTCCATCTACCTTTGCTAATCATAATATGATGTCAGTAACAAGTTACATACAAAACAATACACTGCAACAAACCAATAGCATGTACATCATGTGTTTCCATAAATGAAAATAATTACATATCTTCATTAGCCAATTTTTAACACATACCTTTTCTATTTTCTCCTTCAATGACTTCAACTTATGTTTCACTCCATCCTCAAAGTGTAGGTATTTTCTTATCCATTGTGTATAGCATGCCTATCAAACTTTTATGGCCTACCCAAAAACATATGACATATGTCCATGGGCATGATGTCACATAGTACCTCATCCTAGTAGCTTTCAATATGGAACTTCACTGAGCATTGCTCATTGACCATGACCTTGTGGTCATCTTGCACCCAAGCAATATGGTATGGACACGAGTGTTTTTGTCTCTTCAACTAGAACTTGGTTACCATCATTTCTAATACTAGATTGTCAGTACTTCCACCATCAATGCTCACATCACAACACTTATCTTCACATCTACACCTTGTGCAAAGCAAGCTCCTTCTCTTATCAAGTTCATTCTCACCATTTAGTAGGATTCTTCTATTAACTAGGAGATTTGTGCAAAAGAAGATCCTAAACTTGAGACACTCCAGGTTGAGGAGTGACTCGAAATCAACTTCTCCTCTTTCAACATCTTCAAAATTTGAGGATATGGCATCTTCATCAACATGTGCAACACTAGCTTGGCCTTTTGTTCTTTGATCTATCCTTCCTTGGTGCTAGGAACATTCAAATGCTCTATGCCATTCTTCTTCATAGTGTGAACATTTCCCATGGAAGCCTCCTCTTCTAGATCCTTGTCCTTTGCCTCTTCCTCTCTGAACTCTATTTTTCTAATCATGGAAATTATTGAAATTATTTTCACTCTAGTTTTGAATACTACTTCCAACCTCATCCTTGTTCTTATGGTCATCATTATAGCCCCCAGAAGATCATCCGCCAGATCTTCCATTGTGACCTCTTAAAATATTCTTGTTGTCAAACTTCTTGTTCAATTTTTCTTCAACTCTTAAGGCATGCTAGTATACCTCCTCAATACTATTCATTCAAACTAGACTTAGCTCATCCTAAACACTTGGGCTTAACCCATTAAGATAATGGTCCACTTTCTCCTTATCAGCTTCTACACAACTTGTTCCTATGAGAACTCAGTAGAACTCTTCAGTATACTCTTAAAAAAAAATTTCCACTTGTTTTAACCCTTGCATCTTATTCAATAGATCAAGCTCATAATCCATAGGAATGAATTCTCACTTTAGTTTAGCTATCATCTGATCCCATCTAGTGATTTTTTCCTTTCCCTTTCAATTTCACTCCAACTGAAGCTCTTGTCACCAGATCTTTGCATGCCTCTTTAGTTTTGCCTTTGTAAACTTGACCAAGGTAATCTTTAAGAAACCCCCCTCCAGAAAAAGATATAGAATATTGGAAAATCTTTCATTATTTTGAAAAAAAAAATTATCTCTATTCACGAATCTTTCAATTTTTTCATTTTCAATATTATTTATATTTGTAATTATTTTGGAATCATAAATTTTGTATAGGAAATATTGGTGAATCTCAATAATAATAGATATTTCATTAATTACCATAGGATATTACAAATGAAAATTGAATGTTTTTTAACTCATGGATTCTTATGAGGATCATTACATTATATTTTAAATCAATCGTGCAAACTATATGTTGGTGATATCTCCCTTATGCAACTAATAATTATTATAATTATTGGTGAATTAATTTTAATTTCTCCAATAATATATAATATTTAGGTGAATCAAATCTAATCATATATTGCAAGAGCCTACAACACAATGGTAACTTGTGAGCCTCTCATGTGGGAGGTCTTGGCTTCGAATTCACTTAACACATTAAAAAAATTAATTACAATAAATATTAATAATTGATCTAGGTTTTGGCCATTTACCGATCCTTAAAAAAATTTAAAAAAATCTAATCATATATTGAATATTAGGGAAAATCTTTGAACATAATTTTTTTAATAAAATAAATTATTATTTGATTTTAAATATTATAAAAATAAAATTTATAAAAATATGGCAATTTAGGTTGTGTTAAATCTTAAATTATTAGACAAATTACTAGCCAAACATTTCTAAAATTAGCCTAAATTTCTAAAAAATAACTTAAACTTGACCCTATTAGGATCCTCAATATCTTCATACTCAAAGTATTTCTCTAATTCATTGATCCAATCGATCACCTCCTCTAGGTTAAGATTTCTTGAAAATGTGGGAACTTCAAACTTAGTTTTTTTTTCTAATCTTGGAGATGGCCTTAAAAAGCCTCTCTTCCTCTAGCTTTAGAACTGCCTTTGCTTCGGCATTTTGTTGTACTTCATCCTCATCCTTGCTTTCATCTCTTATAGAAAGATTTATTTCTCTACACCTTTTTTCTTCCAATGCTTGCATTTGTCTTTAGAGGGCTCTAAAACCATCAGGTGTAACACCTACAACTCTTCCAATACTCTCTCTTCATGGAGGATTTTTTGTACTTCTGCTAAAACCCTAGTGCAAACTACCTCACAATTGATGATGTGTCTACATACTAAGCCCAAACCACAATCCTGGTTTAAACTGCCTCACAATTGGCAACCTATCCAAACACTTAAGATCTCTAGCTCTAATACCATTTGATGAAGGGTGCTCCCCTTAATACCATAAAACTCATAATAAAAACAAAGAAACAACAACAAATGTGAGAACAAAATATGGACTTCTTATTTGTACTACAATTGAAAAATTATAGAATTCACAAGTACAATATGCTAACCCACATGGGTGCCTTCATTATAGTAATCTACAAGACTCAGCTACGAAATACCACCAAGAGTTGTTCTAGATAATATTCAAGCCTTTCTTAAATAGGTAATTTTATGTTGCCCAGGAAGGTTCTAGATGCTCAAACTTAATACCTAGGGTTGATAGACCCTAACAAAATATAGAGATTTAGCCAAATACATTTTTGACTATTATTTTAGAAATTTTGGGTAGCCCAACTTCAGAAGGCCATAACTCTTGAATTGCTGCTCCGATTGGCTATTATAACCACTTTTTAGAGATACTAGCTCCTAATATACAAACTTGGAAGGCTTAAGTGCCCTTCCATTGAGTTTTTAGACCTCATCCGAGCACTCTAAGGCCTCCAATAGTGAGCTTCAAGATATTTTTGCAATTTTTTCCATTGAAAATCCATAATAACTTCTCTGATACTTAAGTTAGAGCAATAGGATTTTTATGGTAGGATTACAACTCCAAAATGAACCTTCATGTATAAAATGAGAACATTCCAAGCTCATATGATAAACTTACTAAAAATAGCAAGTTCCCATAAATAGTAACCACCTTGTCTACTAGTCCTTATTAAAATGGAAAAGACTGAAAAAAATTTAAAAAATTTGGGTGATGCAAGATCGCTCTTACACCCAAGATGCTCCTACATCATCTTCACTATACATCTTGGTCTATTCCATCTAACTTAGCCTATACATCAGTTTGAAATTTGAAGTACTCGATCCGTAGTGCAATGCTCAGTCAATATAGACAATTTTACTAATGTTCGACACCCATTGTGTAAATGATTCTTTTATACTATTCTTTTCATAAATATTTTCTTATGCATCTTTACGTATGTAGATATTATTAACTGGTGTAAGATAAATCATTAAATATATAGTTTCTTACATACATTTCTTGATTAGCTTGAGGTGGTGTCATCACCTTCTCCATTAGATAGGGTGACCTTAAATTCATTTGTACTATTGCCTCTAGCTTCCACCATTTTCTTCCATGTTTGATTCCATCTGATTATTTATTTTTTTAGTTTTCACTTTTTGTTTACCCTTGTTATGTTCATTATTTGGTACTAGTATTTAGGTCCTACAATTTTTATTCACAAGTCCAATCTTGTGACAATTAGAAGAAACTTTCTTAGGTGCATTCTTGTTTGTCTAGTAGAGTTTTACCTTTGATTTGCATTCATATGATCTATGTCCAAAATTTTGGTAATTATAATGATAAAATTCAAATCTAGGTGAGGTAGATGTATTCTTTATTCTTATTCTATACTCATGTATCTAATGTCCTTACTTTTTTTAGTAAAAACAATAACCAATAAACTTAGGTTTAGGGTTTTGCATACCATTTTTGCTTCTACATATGTTTGTAGTATGACCAAGTTTGCCACAATGATAGCATTTAGGCTTTCCATTTGAGTTTATATTCTCAGTTGTCCACTCTTGGAGGATTCTCCTTCTTAAGTGGATGAATGTTTCTTTATATGTTCTTGCCAAAAGTATTGCTAGATGACCTAGGTGATTTCATTAGTTCTTCAAGGTACTTTATTGGTTCATTGGGATTGTTCATTCTTTGAATAGTTCTTTCTCTTATCTTAACTCATTTCTTAATAGGCCAACCTATGATATCATATTTCCTATATCCATGTCCTTCCTATTTAACTTTTCATTTACAAGCATGAGTTGATTGATCATGTCTTGTTGAGTGTTTGTAATATTTTGTACATCAAATGAATTTTTTTCAAGTCTAATAGCCATTTTATTTTTTCTTCCTTAGCCACAACCTTTTCTTCTTCAACTTTCTTCTTTTGTTCAATCACTTCACATTGCATTATTGATTAAATTTTATGTTCTCTCTTTAATTGTCTAACTTCTTCATTTAGGATATTGTTCTTCTCAAGTATATTTGCAACAACTCCATCACTCTCATTTGAATTTCTATAGTCAAATAGTCCTTGAGTATCAACTTCTTTATAATTTATGTTATTTAGTTGAATGACCATATCCTTTCTCTTTTTTAGATATTTCCTTGGTTATTGTCATTCTACTTCAAGTTGTAGTATGAGCTAGATGTCAATCACTTGATTGTCAATAATCTTTCCCAATTTGCAAGCCTCCATCTCCAAGATCTTAAATCTTGAGTTTTTAGAATTTCTCAAGAGAACCAATGCTCTGATACCAATTTTTTAAAGTTTAAATGGGAAACAAGATACTGGTATGGGGGTGAATCAAGATCTATAAAAAAAATTGTGCCTTAAAACAACTTTACTATATTCACCACATTTTCCATCTCATATCTAGTTTATGCACAACATAGCTTGTAAAATAAAATGTTGTAACATGTAGATCTAACTATCAATCACATGCATAAAATGTAAACTCATAAAACAAAGATTTGATTACCCAGATACCCTCCAAGTTGAAGGTAAAACTATGTTGGGAATGACACCCACAAATCTTCACTACTACAGTAATAAATTTAACCTATAGGATTAAAAATATGTGTTGGATACAATTGTTAATTTAATATTGTCTTTGATGTTACACAAATGTCATATCAGTCGTCAGACAGAGTCTACCGAGCTCACATGGTCAACAAAGGAAAGTTAGCTTCTACCGAGCTCATAAGGTTAGCAAAGGAAAGTTAGCTTCTACTGAGATCACTCGATCATCAAAGAAAATGTGATAGAAAGTTAGTATCTATCGAGCTCACTTGGTCATCAAAGGAAATGTGGCAGAAAGTTAACTTCTACCGAGCTCACAAGGTCAGTGCTAACTGAGTTCACTCGGTCTCCAAAGGACTTTTGGAGGATTTTGCAGTGTTTACCGAGCTTCACTTGGTTAACACTAGAAAAGCATTCTAGAATAGTGGTTACCGAGTTGAGTTGGCCAAAAAATGATTTTATTATTTTATTTCATTGAATTAATGTAGCCAACTGATGTTTTTTAGTTGTTATAACTTATATATGAGCCGACTTGATAAATCTGAAAGGTATATATATAGATGTTCAAGTTGTGGAATAGAGTATGTGTGTGAGTGAGAAAAAGTGAATGGAAGAGCGAGTATATGGATGAGAAAAGAATAAGAGAATAATGAGCGAATTCTAATGAAGGATTAAATATCCTGGAGGTGCTGCAAAGTTGTATTCAATCAGTAAGGATTCAGAAAAGCAGAACATAGATCTATAATAAGCAAAAGATAAGATGCATATCATTTAGGTCATTTCATTCTTGCTTTCTTATCATTGTAACAATGAATTCAGAATCTCTTTACAGAGTTGGTCTAACAGCCATTTTGTAAATCCTCTAACAAGGTGACAATTCAGTTGAATTGTTCTAAAGACCTCTAACTAGGCCACTCCTAATAGGGTGATTAAATCCTCTAACAAGGTCACACCTAACAATGTGTATTGTAACCTTTAACATGGTTGGCTCCTAACAAGGCTCACTTCAGAAGAGTGAAAATTGGTGACTAGTTACTTGGTGGTTTTTTCCATATTGGGTTTCCATATTAAATTTGGTGTCTCTTGTGTTGATTTAGTTAATCTTTGCATGCATATTAATAACTTTTAATTATAGATGAATAGTAACTAGTTAACTTACCAAGTTAAAGTATTTTTACACTATTTACCCAGTATCAGCAGTAAGTAAGCATTTTAGACATATAAAGGATTTTTGGACTTGTTTTTGTGGTAACTGATTCACCCCTCCCCTCTCAGTTACTTCATCTATATTTCCAACAATTGGTATCAGAGCTTTTTGGTGCTTTTAAGAAAAGATTTCAAGGATCTAAACTAAAGATTAAGATGTCTTACAAAAGGGAAATTCCAAGACTTAATAGTAACAACTTCTCTACATGGAAAGGATTGATGAGACTTCACCTAGCATCCATTGGTGATACATGACTGAAGTACTTTGATGAAAAATATGAAGAACTTGCTGGTACACTATCTGTTAATGATATTGCTAAAAAGAAGACTCACAACATTATGATGATAGATATAGCATCTGCTCAAAGTTATGAAGAATTTGATGACATCAAGGATTGAAAAAATACCTTTGAAATGTGGGACAACTAAAATAAATCTATGGAGGAGATGATAATGTGAGAAGAGCTAAAGCAGAAAGTCTGAGAGGACAACTTGACCAAATGAAAATGAGAGAGGATAAAAACATTGCCAAATATGTTGAAAGAGTTAGAGCATGTGTCAGTGCAATCAAAGCATTTGAAGGAGATATCAGTGAAGAGATAGTTATAAGTAAAGTTCTCATAACATTACTACCAATCTATGCAATTAGAGTCTCTACAATTCAAGAAAGAAGATGTTAAGCAAATCATAAGATAAATCTAGAGGCCATAGTTGGAAGATTAACTGCATTTGTACTAGACAACCTTGACAACTATGTTCCAGCTTCGAAAAACATTGAATCAAAATTTGAACCCAAGCTTTCACTTAAGGAGAAAAGAAAAAAGAAAAAGGAATCCCAGTCAGAAAGTGAATATGAATTAGACAAAAGTTCAAACAGTGATCTTGAAGTGATTGAAGCTCTACTAGCAAGGAAGTATTCTAGAGGCAGAGGATAATATAAAGGTAAAGTTCCTCTAATTTATTTTTCATGTGAATAAATTGGTCATATTGCTGCTAGGTGCCCAAACAAATAGAACAAAGATGAGAAGAAAGATTGCAAGTACAATGGCTAGAAAGACTTCAAATCCTTCAGGGACAAAGGTAAGAAAAAATGTTTTATGGCTAAAGATTCTAATGATTCTAATGATGAAGAAGAAGATGAAATTTTCTACATTGCTGTGAAAGATGAGTCTGATAATGATGAGGAAATGGCACTCATTTATCATGTGAGCAAAAATGACACATGGATCATAGATAGTGGTTGTTCTCATCACATGGCTGGTGATAAAAGTAAGTTTGAATATTTTGAAGACTATGATGGTGATAGTGTAAGATTTGGTAACAATGAACCTTGTTGTATAAAAAGAAGAGGAAGAATCTCTCTAACCAAAGAAATTATATGTGATAATTCCTATTGGGTAAAAGGACTAAAGCATAATTTGTTGAGTGTGGCACAACCACTCAATAATGGATTCAAAGTAGAATTCATGCATTGAAAAGAAAGAGTGCTAGATGACAAAGGAAAACTAATTGGATCAGACACTCAAACAAAAGGTAACTTATTTTATCTTGAACTTGGTGTATGTTCATGTTTTATTGCTCAAGTTGAAGAAAGTTGGTTATGGCATAAAAGGTTGTGTCATATCAATTTTGATAATTTGGTGAAGATAAGCAAATTCAAGAAAGTAAGAAGCATTCCTAACATAAAGAAACCTGAGGTCGGTCTATGCAAGAATTGTCAGATTGGTGAAATGGGAAAGACTAGCATTAAAAGTAAAAACTATCAGTCTAAAGATATATTAAAAATTGTGCATACTAATTTATGTGGACCCATTAGGATTGAAAGCTATATTGGAGAAAATTTATTTATTCTTTTTGTTGATGACTACTCAAGAATGATGATTTTCATGTATCTAAGGAACAAATCAGAAGCATTTGAGAAATTCAAATGGTATTTGGCCAGAGTAGAAAAGCAAACAAGGAAAAGATTGAAATGCTTGAGGTCAGACAGAGGTGGAGAATTCATTTCACATGAGTTCAATAACTTTTGCATTGAAAGAGGAATCAAAAGACAAGTATCAACTGCTGGAACTCCTAAGCAAAATAGAATAGCTGAAAGGAGGAATAGATCTATCATGGATTGTACAAGAACCTTAATGATTGAAAAAGGCATTGCTATCAAATACTGGAAGGAAGCTATCAACACTACAATTCATACCCTGAACCAAGTACAGTTAAAAGGGACTCATTCAAAACTCTGTATGAGCTATGGTATGGATATAAACCTAATGTAAGTTATTTAAGAGTGTTTGGAAGTAAATGTTACATTTTGAAAGAATCTAGAAAAGGAAAATTTGATGTGAAAAGTGATGAAGGAATATTTTTGGGATACTCTTGCAAAAGTAAAGCATATAGATTTTTGAACTTGTCTACTAACAAAGTCATAGAAAGTGCACATGTGAAAGTTGATGAGTTTGCAGAAAGGACTAAAGAAGAAAGCAAAAGGGAACCAAAAGATTGCAAAAGGTTTGTTTTCATTGAACCTCGTACAGTACCAATCAATCAGGAATCTTCTACTCTCAAGTCATCAGTAACTGAGTTACAGGAAGTTCAAACCAAGCTATAACAACACAAGTTACTCTCAGATGCTACCGAGAATATGTCTACCAAGTCTGAAGGACCCAAGCCAATATCTGTCAAGCCAAAATAGCCAGAACTTGAAGTTGAAATGCAAAAGAATAATAATGAAATTCATTCAATATCCAAAGAACCTATATTAGCAAAATATGTCAGGAGACATCATTCAGTAGATCAGATCATTGGCAACAAATCTGAAGGAACCATGACAAGAAATAAGTTAAAAGGTACTTTTTTACTTGCTAATTTTGAACCTAGAAATATCAAAGATGCTTTAGGAAATGATAGTTGGATTGAGGCTATGAATGAAGAGATAGAGCATATAGAGAAAAAAAAGACATGGACTCTTGTACCCAAGCCTAAAGATAAAAATGTGACTAGAACTAAGTGGATATTCATAAACAAGTTGACTAAAGATGGTAAGGTATCAAGAAACAAAGCTAGATTAGTATGCAAAGGATATGCTCAAGAAGAAGGAATAGACTATGGAGAAATTTTTGCTCCTATTGCAAGACTGGAAGGAGTCAGAACCTTACTTGCATATGCTACTCACAAACGATTCAAAGTTTATCAGATGGATGTCAAGTTAGCATTCCTCAATGGTATACTAGATGAAGAGGTTTACATTGAACAATCTGAAGATTTTGTTGATCTAGATAAAAGAAACATGGTATGCAAATTACAAAAGGCACTATATGGTTTGAAACAAGCCCCTAGAGCATGGTATGAAAGATTGCATAACTATCTTATTCAGATTGGTTTTCAAAGAACTAATGATAACAGTAGCTTGTATATAAAGGAAGGACCAGATGATAAGATTGTCTTGGCAGAAAATTTGTAGATGATACTGTTTTTACTGGGAATGATGATCTTTGCAAAGAATTTTTAGAACAAATGAACAAGGAATTTGAAATGTCTATGTTTTGTGAGATAAAATTCTTTGTTGGTCTTCAAATTCAACAGAATAAAAATGGTATCTACATCACTCAATCAAAATACATCAAGGAGATATTGAAAAAGTTTGGTATGGAAGATTGTAAACCAGTTGGGACTCCTATGTGTACTGGATTAAGACTTACCAAAGAAGATGAATCAAAAGAAATAGATCAAACCTTATATAGATCTATGATTGGAAAGTTGCAGTATGTAGTTCATGTATATGAGAAATATGTTAGCAAAGGAATACTAATCTATTAAAAGAACAAAGCATTAACTAACAAAATTACTATAACATATAAGAGAGACCAAAAGATAAATCCTCAAATGAGAATATGAGCCATAGAATGGCTCTCTCAATGAGATTATTCTCTTGATGTATGGATGAGTCTAATGGATTAGTTTGGTAGGATTATGGGATGCATGCTCAAGCTTCAAATTTGCTTGAATGGAGGATTTGGATTTGGGTGTGGATGATGGCTTTGTTGTAAAACTTGGTCTTAAAATAGCATTATAACTTTAGTTCAAAGGTTGTGATCAAATGGCTTGGGAGGGGATTCAATTTATAGGCCAAGGGCTTGAGGGATGGAGGGTCAAGATGCAAGGAGAGATGAAAGCTTAAGGGGGGCTAGGATGCACTCAAAGGATAGCACATGGATTGTGCTTCTTTACAGCCAATCAGGGAGTGACACATGTCACCAGGTCATTGGTTAGAGCAAGAGGGGTTGAGGGGTCAACAAAGGAGGCTCAAAGCTCATAAAGACCCTCATAATAGCTTGTAAGAGAAATGAATGGGCTTGTAAGAGTCATTTATGGCTTTGTCGGCTTCATAAAGTTTTATGGTTGGGATATTTTGGAGGGAGTTGAGATTGTTGACTTTGCTTGGCTTAGGAAAGTCTTAAGCTCACTTAGGGAATGTGACAAGGTTACGGGGGGGGATTAGGCTTGGGTTTAGGATTAGATTAGGCTTGTTAGAGATATGCAAGTGGATGGCATTCATGAGGGTGGGTGAGTTAGTAGCTAAGCTTGGTTAGTATGGTTGGATGGGGTGGATTAGGCTGAATGGATGATTTAGGATTTATTAGATTTGAGGACTTTATTTATCAAATAGATTTATTTAATAAACGGGGATTTTGGAATTAGATAGGAGAATAGGATTTAATTGATAAATGATAGGTTATTTGATTTATCAATTAGGACTATAGATGATTAATCAAATTAATTAGCTAGGGGATGGAAAAGGATTAATTAAATAAGAATTTAATTAATGATTCCTTTAGAGATGGCTAAATTAGATTACCAAAGCAGTGTAATCAAATTTAGGTATCTACATTTTGCCCCTCTTTGACATAGTGTTGAGACAACACTATTTCAAAGAAGTTCAAATGGAGATGACACAAGGAAGATATTTTTAGCAATAAGGTTGCCCCAGTCTCGGATAAGAAGAGGAGAGACTAGACTTAGATGATGCCCCCTCAAGAAGGCGGTGGGGAGAGAAATGAGGCTTGAAGACTTCTTGAAAAGTACAAGAAATCGAGACAAGATGAGACACAGGTTGGCAAAGAGAAGGGACTGAATTAGCTCAAACTCTCACTACGGGAGAATGATAAAGGGAAATCAGATGCACAAGCTTAAGACTTTCTAGGATTGTAGGGGGGATGAAGGAGCGGAGCACTATAAAAAAGGAATCCAAGATAGGGAGATAGATGATGGGATGATAAAGTTGATGCAACAGGATTTCAAAGAGTTGGCTTGGTGGAAGATGGGTTTTGGAGATCCCTAGGACTAGGATTGTGGATCTCAAAAGATGAGGCTTGGTGGATTGATTGGATTGATGGATCCCTAAGACTAGGATTGTGGATCCCTAAAGCTAGTGAAGATTGATTCAAAGAGATACTAATGCATAAGATGGGATAGGTGCTAGATATGGATGGGGGATAATGGAGATGAAGGGATTCCATTGAAGCTTTTCAAGTAGGGGGATACTTCAAAGAGAAGTAACGCCATGTAGTTGAGCACTAGATTTGCTAAAGGACTATTGGTTAATTGCCAAGGTTACCAAGAACATCAAGGCCTTTTCACCAACTATCTAGAGGACTAATGAACTGACTCAAAACAAACACACAAGGATTGCCCCAGCATCACACATGAAACCTAGAGGAAACAACGTGGAATCGACACTGGGTAACCACAAGCAAAAAAGAAACAAACAAAAGACTTGATCAAAACTGTACGCTCAGAGTGCCCCATTCACAGAATACCATGATATGGAAGATTGTGGCAACCTTGAGGAGGGAACAAAAAGATTGCTTGGAAAAGATACTTCAAGACCCTAAAGGGAAGATTCCAAATCAAAAGAAAGAAAAAATCCAAAAGAGAACCATTTTCCAATGAGATGGGTAGGATGAGGTACTAACGGACCAAGATCAAACATGACGAAAGCTATATCTTGCAAGGATCTATCAAAGAGCACCTAAGCTAGTGGATTTGGATGAGTGATGCACTTGGCAAGCTGAACTAAGAAGGAAAACACTTTGATGACAAGAGATCTAGCTAAAGGATGCAGTGGAATAGCTAACAAAGATTTGTGCGATCTGTGCAAGATGTTGATCAAGGATGAACTGACACAAAAGTTGGATAGACACAATGGTACTAAGATAAAGAGGATGTACAAGCTGATGGACCAAGATATGGTACAAATGTACAAGCTATGATACAAGGTATGATATAAGCATTGGATACAAGATTATTTACAAGCTGTATAGGAGCTTCGAATGATAAGATAGCAGGATGGCTCAATTTGGTGCAAGATGTAGAAGCTAAGGATGAGGTGATAGTAGAAGATATGGATTTGGCAGGATGCATCCAATGATGATGATAGATGTATGACCAAGGATGGGGACAATGCTAAGGTTGGTGGTAGCTGAGATGATAGATGGCCCTAGAGTGAATGGCTAATGAGAGGATGACATTGGATTTGCATGAGGATAGCCTAGAGCGAGATACCAATGATAAGGGAGGATGGACAAGACAAGATCTCTAAGGAATACAGTGCCCCCAGTTAGAAGATGACATGCAAAAGGAAGTTTTACGATGGATGTGATAGGATTGAAGCTAGGATGGAAAAGCTGAAGGTGCTAGGGAGATGGATGATAGCTAGGATGATGGGGTGAGGTTGCAGAAGATAAGTGGATAGTGATAGATAAAAGCCAGAGCATGAAAGATAGGTGGATAAATTGGAAGATGGAGCTAGATGGCAAGATGTGACCAAAAGCATGAGGATGATAGGCTAAGCTGGGGATGGCTGGATTATGCATGATGCTTGTTTGCCAAGTTTTCATCATGGTACTTGTTCAAGGTGCTTGAATTGTCAAGTTTTCACCAGTGGATGCTTATTTTTTCTTTTTCTTTTTTGACTTTTTGAATTTGGACTTAATTGGAATGATTTTGGCTTTCTTCAACTATTTTTGGCTTTTTTGGGATTTTTCACTTGTTGTTGGTACACTGAATGTGCAATTTATGCAATCGATCGGATTAGATGGGATTGATGGTAGGAGATAGAGGGATGAAAAGGCTGGAAAGGACCATGAGATGGGGATGCTTGCAGGATCAACATTGACAGATGTTGGGATAGGTGTGAAAAGAGCATATGGGGGATAGATGGTAGATGCAGACTTGATGGAGGATTTGTGGAAGTTCACTTGGGGATATAGGCATCCAAGATGGAGTTAGGAGATGGGGGACATGAATCACTGGATGAAGGATTACTAATGGTGGATGCCATTATGCATTGGGTTTCAACTTTTTTCTTTGGGATCCACATGGTTTTGGATTTTCTTTTCATAGGCTTTTGCATTGTTTTGCATTCTTTGATTGGATTTTTCCTTTTTGGAGTATGTCTTTTAGAATAGACATATGATTGCCTAGGATGTGGATTTTTAGCTTTATGCATTTTGAAGTTGGCATTCACATTACTGTGGTAAGCTTTGGGAAGATGGTTCTGAGAAGCTTTGTGAGATGGAGAGGATATGGAAGAGTGTGTAGGGGGATGATGATGGATGATGTGCCCTGATATGTGCCTTTGTTGATCTTGCATAGGAATGAATGGAATAGGATTTTTATGATGGCTGATAGGAGGATGGAAGATGGTAGATTTTGGGACATAAGGACCCAAAATGGATTTAGCGGATGAAGGGGGGATATGGTAGGTTGTTTTGGGTTGCAAAGATGGTGGAGGGGGGATGACATAAGATTTCTTGAAGGAGTGATGGGAGGTTGGCATGGTGGGCCTTGAGATAGGCTTGGTTTGGGGATGGCGTGTACCAACACTTTTAGATGGTGAGCCTTTGGATACATATCCAAGGCCATGAAATCCTAGATTCTTTTGTGAAATAATAGGCTTTCTAATTCTTTTCTCTTGTGGTCCTAAACCTTGACCTTGATAATGCCATCGATTAAGCATTTGAACGAGCTGAGGAAACCTTTTGCTTGTAAAAAATGGTAGAAGTGCTTTATTAGATGTACTGCAACAGGGAGAGACTGTTCTTAATTCTTCTATTAAGAGGGGGCCACCATGGATGAATGTAAGTGAACCAAGAGGGTAGATTATAGATGGTGGAATAGCTTGGATAGGTGGTAAGATGGAAGCATGGAGCGAAGGAGATGGTAGGATAGGATCTTGATTTAGCTGATGGGATGAAAAGATATCTTGCAGTAGAGGAGGTATGGCTTGAGGTTTTGGAGATGGAAGGGATGGTGATTGCACTATGGATGGAAGACATGGTATGATGATATCTTTGTTTATGCTTTGGGGGATGTCAACATGCTTTTGGGCAGGATCTTGATAGGATTGGATTGGAGTGGATGGTATGATAGGAGGTGAAGGGATGGATTCTTCAAAGGTAGCAGATGGATAGATGGGAGATTCAGTAGTGGAGATGGGTGAGTAGAAGATGGATGCATATTGGTCATTATAAGAGATTTGGGAAATGCTTGGAGGTGATGTGGATAGGATTTCGAGGGATTTGACAAGTGGTGGGATTTTGATGCTTGCGAGAAGTGGAAGGATTTTAAGAAATTTGATGGATGGTATGGGGATGATAACTATGGGAAATGAAGGTGATATTATAGATGGGGAAGCTTCATTACTGACTACTTCACATGGTTGGATTAGATGACATGGCTTATCGACTATTGGAGGCAGCTTTTCTTGTATTTCCTCTAAGAGATTCATGGGAGACTCGTGTGTCAAAGGTGGAGGAGGTGGATTGATAGGAATAGTTGTTGTGATGGGGGTGGAAGATTGGAAGCTTGGTTGATTGGATGATGGAGGAGAAGCTGGGATATGAGATGACATGACTAGATAGTTTGGAGGAATGTTTGGATTTTGGGGGATGGTAGGTGGAAGGCATCTAAGGCTCTCAAGATACCCATCATAGTCAACAAGATTTTCATCATCACTGGAATAGGATGTAGTGGGAGAAAGGAAAATGTGACCAAACTAATCATGATAGGGTTGGGATTTCATGTTTTGATGATGAGTTGGATGGGGATGGGGTCTTGCATATGGATGAACATGGAAGCTCACGGTTGGATCTGAATTAAGTGCAGATTTTGGATTGGCTGATGAAAGATTTCCTAGGGAGAGTCAAAGTTGCATGACATACCTAAGGAGGATTGGCTAGAGATTTTTGTCTTTCATGTGGATGAAAGACTTCAAGGGTATGCTGTCAAAAAGTGAGAGTTTTGCTTTCCTATGTGCATGATTGGTGGCTTTTGGTGTCAACTTGAGGATAGACAAATGATCCTATGGGCATGACATGAGATTGACCACATGTGGATCCCAACCTTTAGCTTAAGGTGATGAGGGATGACAAGTGACAAGGCTAGATTACCGTAGACAAAGCTCTATCAAAGGGATAACCTTGGGGAGATTGAGGGATTCGGATAGATTGATTGGATAGCAAACTCTGGCAGAGTAAAAACAATTCCTTAAAGGCTTGGGTGATTTTAGATTGGGTTGCTAGCTAGCTGGGGGGATGATTTGAATGGACTTTGGATTTGGGATTGTTCTAAAGCAAAGAACTAGATAGATTCGATTGTGGTAGGGGAGCTTGGATGATTTTCTGATGAGACAATGACTATGCTAAGTATGCATTGAGCTAGGATATTTCTACTTTTCTGGAATTTTGACCAAAGTTGGCAAACATTCACTCAAAAGCTATGAACAAACAAGAAGACAAAAGTTTGGAGCAAGCACGTCAAACACACCAACATCCTAGGAAGCTTTCTACAAGGATGAAATTTGGTTGTCTAGGGAGTCCTCAATATACATAAGGTACATGAGGCCCAAATCAGTAGATGAAACCAAAAAGATGTCACACAAACGAGAGGAGCAGTAACCCACTTCTCCTTTTTCACTTCTCAAGGGTATAAAGTTCCTTGAGGCTTAGCCTGAGTGACAAAATTTTGATCCCAAGAGAGGTGTCTTTGGATTCAACTCCTGATCTTTATACTTTGTCAAAATACTGGAGTTGAGGTCATCCCAAGGGGTGATGAAATCCCCAAGAAGGCCTCCTACAAGCTAAGACAAGATTTTGGATCCTAATCTTATGCACCCAAGATGGCCTTGAAAGACGACAAGGGGAGAGAAGACTTGGATGATCTTGGGCTAAAAGACAAAGTTCTTTTCCAACTGACGCTTTAAGTTTTTTTGATCTAGATCTTTTGAAAACACACATGATTTAAGATGCAAAGGTTCAATTCCAATTTGAAATGCGCCAACAAAAGAGAAGTGATCGAAGAATGAATACACCAAGAAGATTTAGGGTCAACAAAAAGTAAACTCGTGCACTCGGAGGCCCTCCACATCAAGTATCGATTGATTTTCTTTAAGGCATTCAAGATTGAGTGTGAGTTTGTTTTAAGCCTAAAACAAAGATGTGTGTAAAGTTTGATTTCAAGCACACGCCCGGAGGCCCTCCACATAAATATTTGTTCAATTTTTATGCCCAAAAGAAGTGTTAGCGAGACTAATGTGCATTCAAGAAATTTTCTATCTTAGAAAAACCAATAAAAACTCAAGTGAGTGGAATTTGATTTATATGGAGCACTTAACACCTTCTTAGGTAGACCCCTCCCCATATATGGCACTGATATTGCAACCAATGGTTAGAATGATTGGTGATTAAAGAGGGTGAGTCCAACAACAAATTCACTCAAAGTGTCTTTATTTGTTTTTATAACTTAGAAAGTTTCTAAAATGTAGATTCTTTTTATGCCCCAAAAGATGAAGTGTGAGATATTGTAATGATTAATTGACCTTTTGCATTCAAGATTGGATTTTTTGTTTTAATCATGCATTCATAAAAAAACAAAAAAAAACTTGATTTTAATCCATGGCACTCAAGAGTGATTTTAGCAACATGCATTCAAAGCCAAGTGATTAAACATTCAAATTTTTTTCCTTTGAGCATTCAAGATTGAGATTTTGTGTGTTGTTTTAAAAACTTTGAAGTCCTTTGTTTCAACCTTAGATCATTCAAGATTTTTTTGGACTCAAAAGTTAAAATGACTCTTTGGACTTTTCTTTTCATTTAAGATTTTGTGTTCTAGTTTGCATGTTTTAAGCCCAAAAATGATATTCCTAGATTGTTTTGATGCATGAAAAACCTAAGAAACATTCAAGATTTTGCAACAAGACATTTGTTTGGAACAAATAATAAAGCTTTTAGGACAATTTTGGCAACCATTTAGGACTCTTAGTTTTCAAGAGATTTTTAAAAGAACTTTAAAATATTTGCAAATGAGGTTCATTTTATCCTTGATTGATGCTTTGAGTTTTATTTAGAATTTAGTGTGCACTTAGTGTTGATTTTGAACCTTTTGAAATGGAAACTTGAAGTTCTTTTTAAATTTTTAAAAAATAAGTGTTCCTAACTTTGCATGAATGCATCTACAACCTTGATGTTGCAAGGATGCAAATTATTGGATTGGTTTAGTTTCACTTGTTAAAAGATTTTTTTTTTGCAAATTTTTAGTTTTTTAATAGATTTAAGTATGATTTGAGGGTTCATTTTAAGCACTTAAAAAAAAGTGTGTATGATTTTGCTTCCTTAAAAAAAAAAAAGGCCAAGATCCCTCAAGAAGAAGAAGAAGAAGTAGACGGAATAGAAGAAGAATATAGACAAGAAGAGGAAGAAGAATTCCAAGTGCTTCATCCACCTATAAGGTTGAAAAATCTGCAAACACTATGAGATAAACTATGAGTTCCTTTGTCTTTTTCATGCTCATGTGGACCTACAAAACCAATTTATACAATCCTACCAATCACAAAAACAAGAAAAATTAGCCAAAATCAGAAAATGACATACAAAACTTGACTAAAAGAACTAATGAAGATGACCCATGCGGGGTCCCACCGGGCGTGCCAAAATGTATATGAGAAAAATGTTAGCAAAGTAATACTAATCTATTAAAAGAACAAATCATTAACTAACAAAATTAATATAACAGATAAGAGAGACCAAAAGAGAAACCCTCAAATGAGAATATGAACCATGGAATGGCTCTCTCAATGAGATTATTCTCTTGATGTATGGATGAGTCTAATGGATTAGTTTTGTAGGATTATGGGATGTATGCTCAAGCTTCAAATTTTCTTCAATGGAGGATTTGGATTTGGGTGTAAATGATGGCTTTGTTGTAAAACTTGGTCTTAAAATGGCATTATAACTTTAGCTCAAAGGTTGTGATAAAATGGCTTGGGAGGGGATTCAATTTATAGGCCAAGGGCTTGAGGGATGGAGGGTCAAGATGCAAGGAGAGATGAAAGCTTAAGGAGGGCTAGGATGCACTCAAAGGGGAGCACATGGATTGTGCTTCTTTACAATCAATTAGGGAGTGACACATGTCATAGGGTCATTGGTTGGAGAAAGAGGGCTTGAGGGGTCAACAAAGGAGGGTCAAAGCTCATAAAGACCCTCATAATGTCTTGTAAGAGCAAAGAATGGGCTTGTAAGAGTCATTTATGGCTTTGTGGGCTTCATAAAGTTTTATGGTTGGGATATTTTGGAGAGAGTTGAGATTGTTGACTTTACTTGGCTTAGGAAAGTCTTAAGGTCACTTAGGGAATGTGACAAGGTTAGGGGGGGATTAGGCTTGGGTTTAGGATTAGATTAGGCTTGTTAGAGATATGCAAGTGGATGGCATTCATGAAGGTGGGTGAGTTAGTAGCTAAACTTGGTTAGTATGGGTGGATGGGGTGGATTAGGCTAAATGGAGGATTTAAGATTTATTAGATTTGAGGACTTTATTTATCAAATAGATTTATTTAATAAATGGGTATTTTGGAATTAGATAGGAGAATAGGATTTAATTTGATAAATGATAGGTTATTTGATTTATCAATTAGGACTATAGATGATTAATTAAATTAATAAGCTAGGGGATGGCAAAGGATTAATTAAATAAGAATTTAATTAATGATGCCTTTAGAGATGGCCAAATTAGATTACCAAAGTATTGTAATAAAATTTAGGTGTCTACAGTTCATACTATACCAGATATTGCCCTTGCAGTTGGTATTGTAGTGAGATTTTCAGCAAAATCAAGAGAAAATCACATGATGGCAATCGAAAGAATAATGAGATATTTGAAAGCAACTAAAGATTATGGTTTATGGTACAAATTTGGAACTAATCTAAATTTAAAAGTTTTTATTGATGCTGATTGGGCAAGATACCTTGATGAAAAAAAAGTACAAGTGGAGGAGCATTCTTTCAATGAAAGAGGTTGGTTTCTTGGACAAGCAAAAAGCAAAATTGTACATCCCAATCTACAACAAAGGCAATGTATGTTGCTGCAGTAGTAAACTGTTCTAATATTGTTTGGTTTAAACAGTTGTTGGAAGGCATGAAAGTTGAAATCAAAGAACCATTTGTTATGTTTTGTGATAACACAAGTGCAATCAACATATCTAAGAATCCAATGATGCATTCCAAAACCAAGCACATTGCAATAAAATATCATTTTGTTAGAGAATTGGTGCATGATAAGGAGATCAAATTTGAATATGTCCATACAAAGGACCAAATTGCCAACATATTCACAAAGCCATTACCTAAGGATGCATTCTTGTATCTAAGAAGTAAGTTAGGGGTCACTCCCCTATTCGAAGTTCACTAAAATGAAGTTTTAGTGATGCATCAACATACCAAGTTAAAGATCTATCAGTTGATGTAGCATAGATAGAAAACATTGCATATGAATTAGTACTAGAGGTACATTAAAATTCATTTAAGGTATGTTGTCTTGGCATGTGTTGTCAAAGAGGGAGAGTTTTACTATCATATCTTTCTAAAATTTGTTTGAAAGAAGGGTTTTCTATGTAATTCCTTCACAGAGGGAGATTACTGAAAGAGGGAGAGTTTTCTAAAGAAAGTTTTTCTAACAAGAAAAGACTTGTTAGACTTGTTTTCAAATTTCATTCTACTATGACACATTGTGTTGCCATAAATGCCAAAGAGGGAGATTGTTGGATACAATTGTTAATTGAATGTTGTCTTTGATGTTACAGAAATGTCATATCAGTCATCAGATAGAGTCTACCAAGCTTACATGGTCAACAAAGGAAAGTTAGCTTCTACTGAGCTCATAAGGTCAAAAAAGGAAAGTTAGCTTCTACCGAGATCACTCAGTCATTAAAGGAAATGTGACAGAAAGTTAGTTTCTATCGAGCTCACTCGATCATCAAAGGAAATGTGGCAAAAAGTTAACTTGTATCGAGCTCACAAGGTCAACAAAGGAAGGTCAGTGCTAACCGAGTTCACTAGGTCTCCAAAGGACTTTTGTAGGATTTTGTAGTGTTTACCGAGCTTCACTTGGTTAACATTAGAAAACCATTCTAGAATAGTGGTTACCGAGCTGAGTCAGCCAGCGAAGGATTTTATTATTTTATTTCATGGAATTAATGTAGCCGACTGATATTTTTCAGTGAATGTGAAAAAGTGAATGGAAGAGAAAGTATATGGATGAGAAAGGAATAAGAAAATAATGAGTGAATTCTTATGAAGGATTAAATATCCTAGAGGTGCTGCAAAGTTGTATTTGATCAGTAAGGATTCAAAAAAGTAGAACATAGATTTGTAATCAGCAAAAGATAAGTTGCATATCATTTAGGTCATTTCATTGTTTCTTTCTTATCATTGTAACAGTGAATTCAAAATCTCTTTACAGAGTTGGTCTAATAGCCATTTTGTAAATCCTCTAACAAGGTGACAATTCAGCTAAATTTTTCTAAAGAACTCTAACCAAGCCACTCATAATAGGGTGATTAAATCCTCTAACAAGGTCACACCTAATAGTGTGTATTATATCCTTTAATAGGGTTGGCTCCTAACAGGCCTCACTTCAGAAGAGTGAAAATTGGTGACTAGTTACTTGGTGATTTTTCCCATATTGGGTTTCCACATTAAATCTGGTGTCTCTTGTGTTCATTTAGTTAATCTTTGCATGCATATTAATAACTTTGAATGCTAGGTGAGCAGTAACTAGTTAACTTACCGAGTTAAAGTATTTTTGCACTATTTATCAAGTATCAACAGTAAGTAAGCATTTTAGACACCTAAGGGGTTTTTGGACTTGTTTTTGTGGTAACTGATTCACCCCTCCCCTCTCAGTTACTTCATCTATATTTCCAACAATATGACCACTTCTAATAATCTACCCTATGAGGGGTCTGGCCTATTAAAGGATATTAAGATTGTTAGGTCTTACCTTGTGAGAGGATTTTACATTTACAATAAAGACTTAGTTAATAGATTTACAAAGGCCTATAAAAAATACTCTATAAAGAGATTATCCCTAACTTAGTTATGATTCCATACCTCATCCTTTGGTCTATACTCTACTAATGATTACATATCTTCTCTCTTAAATTTTGATATGATCTTCAATCTGATATATCTTTTTTATGTCCTTCATTGCTTCATAAGGTCACTATATCTATGCTTAACAATTTCTCTTTTAGATGCAATATAAAAAATTAACTCCTTTTCCTACTTCATAATGTTCATTCTTTCACTCTTTGATTTTCTCTATGATCACATGCATATCTTTCTCACTCATTCTCTATATGAAAATAGGGATTGGATCTATCTATTTAAATATTTCTAAAGATTTTATGGACTCTTCCCTTTTCCTTTGATTGGATTTTCACCAGTCATAGGGGATCTATGGTCCATGCCATAAATTTCTAATAGCCTCTATAAAAACTTCTACAAATATTAAATTTCATGTCTATGTTGGTTTGAAATAGTTTACCTCAAAGTTTGTATCATTTATGACTTTAATTTTAGCTCTATATTTCTTGGCACATATTATATCTCATGCTTGGTCATAGTTATTCCTCACTCTATTGCTTGACCTTAACTATACTCAACACCTTCTGTATAAATCAACATCAATATGCTCTATCTTCTTGACATTTTCTAGGCTTGTCTTGTACTAAAAGTAACTAGCAACCAAAGACTTTCTCATCTCCTATAGAGATTGACACATATATATGTACATATACATGCATACATACATACATGTGTGTGTGTGTGTGTGTGTGTTTATTTACAAGTTTACCACATGATCTAGCCTATATAGAGTAGCTTGGTCACAATGATCACCGACTCAATCTACCTTATATATGACTAATTATATAACACTAATAGACAACAAAATTTAAAGATACCAACACAAAAAACATCTATTTTCTTGAAGTCAATCAAGGTAAGTCATTCATGCTTTAGGGGATCCAACCCAACCACTAGGCATGATCTAGAAGGTCTTTGATCAAATTGTACAAACTTGTCTGGTAGGGAGGCCTAATTTTAACTAGGTTAGCCTATTAAGTAATTTTACCTTATCTCTTCAAAATCACAAATAAAATTGCAAAAAAATGTGTGATTTAGATACCCTTCTAAAAGACATAAATGATTCCACAATTTCAAGTACTAACTCTTTGATTTGATATCCATACCACAATTGGGATAATTTGGTCTACTAGGCCTAGTTAGACTTGGATTGTTGTATAAGTACTTGGAAGATCAGATTGATCTAATAAAAATTTTATTCCATAAATTATACCACACTTGTTGAACACCTAATCCACCATTTACAAACCTTGATCCACTTTATAACTTTATATATGCAAGTTTTTATATCTTGTTACAAGCTAGTCACATAAGATGCTCGACTAGGGATTGAAATTTATCATAGTAATCTTGGTCTTTCTAAAAAATTATTTTGAAGTATTTTAGTACATGGTATCTACTAGTTTTTCCAATGGCTATGAAGTTGCAACAATGGAAAACTAATATGGACATATTTTAATGTGAAGCCCTTGTGGAAGTGAGGTTTTTAGACCCATTCTATTCAAATTTTACCAAGAATGATGCAAATTATTTTCTTGTATTACTTAGCCATCCACCTATCCATATAGTTCAAATTTGGATACTATTCAATCAATGTGGAATAGTGGAAATGTGAACAATGTTAGAAATTGCGGAAAAATCAATAACTTTTTATTTCTTTGAACACCAAAATCATTCACTATACTTGATATATGTATGAATCCAATATAATAGACACTTCATAGACCCAAATTAACCTCTCCAACATAAATTTGAAAGTTATGACCATTCAGAGAGAATTTGATCAGAATTTTGCAAAGTTTCATTTAGTTGGCAAAATGTTGTTAATCAATATTTTGTCAACTTTGACAATTTTTGCAACTTTGTTATTTTGTACCCAAATATTTTACAAACTTATTAAATAAGTACATAGTTATTAAAAAAAACTCTAGAAATCTAAAAACATCTATCCCTAATCTACCATAATCTCATTGACCAATTTGACTACAAGGGCTTCTATGTGCTATTTATGGAAACAACCTTAAAATTTGATTCATTATTACAAACCTATTTGATCCATAGAACCCAAAAAAATAATTATTTCCTAATTAGATCAATTTATACTAATGGAATTCCATAAGTCTTCTTTATTCTTCAATTGAAAGTGCTCTTGCACCACAATGCCAAAGTGTAGAAAATGTTGATAAGATAAATCAATTTCCATGGAGCAATCATATATAGTTACCATGGATGAATAATGACAACTAGACTAATGATAATTTGGTAATTACATTGTAGAAGAAAATATAGGCAAAGAGAGAAAAAGAGGGTTTGAGATGCACCCACAATGTTATAAATAGATGAATCAACTCCATATTAGTAGTGATAAAAGATGATATTATCGTCCTTAATACTATTTTCCAAGTGGGTAATAGTGAAACGTTATAAAAAATTATGCATTTTTTGGTCCAAATTTGTTGGAAATATTCAAGACTAGGCTAGGTTTCTAAGAGGGGAGGGGTGAATCAATAACCTTAAAAAACTTTATCAAATTTAGATCTTAATTGCAATAATACAATAATCATTTAATTTATTAAATTAGATCTAACTACATGCATGAGAAACTAAAGACATAAATGTACATGACACATGCACACAATAATTTGGTGACCCAAAAACCTTCCAAATAGAAAGTAAAACTGGGGTGGGGATGATACTCACAAAAATTCAATACTGTAGTATAAAGTTGACCTGTCAAGGCTTACAATGATCACTTTTGATGATCTTCCTTATTAGGAGCAATTAGGATTATTAGGTCCACCTTGTTAGAGGATTTTACAAACATAAAATGAAGAATGTACTCGATAAAGAGATTTGACAAAAGATTGTTAAGTCTACCTTGTTAGATAATTTTGAATTAATTCACCTATTAGAATGAAATAGTAGATCTCTGACTTACAACTTATTTGTTCATAGAGATTCTTTGAAGTACTGATCACCTTTATGTGATAGATATGACTTTGCTACTCCTTTGATGATATGGCCTTACAATACACTTGCTACTAATTCACATTCACATGCTTCCTACATATTATTCATTTTCACTTTTCATTGATGCATACATACATCTATATGGATATGATACAATACATTATATATATATATATATATAGTCATTTTCTCTCTTCTTTGTGCATTCAAAACACTCCCTGATGTAGATCCACCGTAGGATTTTCTATGAGTTTCCTACCTCAAAATAACACTAATCACATCATAATATTTTAGGGTACTAGATCTATAAATAAAATTACTCATAGCTATTGCCAAACCATTCTAGCATTGAAGCAAAGAAAAAAAAAATCAAGAGAGACCTAATTTCTTCATCAAAATTATTATCCATAGAAGATAACTAATTAGTAATAGTATTAAACTCATTTAAATGATCTACAATAGATCCACCTTTTTCCATTTTCATATTAAATTAATGCCTCTTGAGAAATACCTTTTTTGAAGTGGAGGGCTTTTCATAAAAATTTCTAGGATTTCCATCAAATTTTTTGTCATCTTCTTTTTTGTAATATTAAATGCCACTGATGGTGCATGGCATAATTGAATCCATCCAAGTGCCTTTCTCTCTAAAAGATCCCAATCATCATTTGACATAGATCCCTAATTCTTGGTTTTTCCTTCCACTAACTTCCATAAATCCTTTTCATAAAGATAGTCTTCCATTTTCATCTTCCATAACTAAAAGTTCTCCCCGTTAAATTTGTCAAACCTTAGCTTACCTCATTTTCCATCACTCCCACTCAACCATGAGACTTTCCTACAAATGATAATTGAAAAATAACCTCATTCTAATATCACTTGTTAGGATTAGACCTTAGACAGAAATAATAATTACATGAAAATATAACCAACATTGAAAAGTAATAGATCACATAGAAAAGAAAATAAGAAACCAAGATTTAACATGGTTCACCCAATCTATGTGCTAGGTCCACCAGACCTAATTATAACCCATAATCCCTTACAGCCCAAAACCACCATAGGAACCAATTTTTTCATCATGCCTTATCAAACAATCCCTAAACCTAAGCCCTTTTATAGAAGTATTTTTTCCACTTTAGGGTTAAAACATGTCATCCATTAGTTGGTGAATAGTAGCCTAAAATTTTCTACTATTGGTGATTGACACATAGTACTTCCTTGATCAGTCACCACAAACTAACAATCCCATAATCAAATATTCCCTTCTAATAGCTAAATATCCTCTTTACTATTGCATAATGATACTCCTTAGGATCAGCTTGAAATCTAGCTACAATCCTAGTTGCATTTTCTATATTTGGTCTGGTGTGAGTTGAATACTACAATGACCAATCATAGATTTGTGCTTCCTCTTTTTAATTGTAGGTGTTTTATCTTTGCTAGATAACTTGTGACCAGTTATCATTGGTGTACTAATAGGCTTGCAACATTCTAATCTAAATCTCTTCAATAAGTCTTTCAAATACTCATCTTATGAAATCAAAATTCCATCATGGTTTTGTACAATCTACAAACCTAAAAACTTCATTTCTCCTATCATAATCATTTCAAATTAATTCTTCATCTCATCAAAAAATTTATCACTTTCTTCATCATTACCTCCATAAATTATACCATCAAAAAATATTACTATGATCAACAAACCATCTTCAATTTCTCTCAAATACAAAATTACCATCTATTGTACCTTTAACAGATCCTATCTTTACCAAATACTTGTCCAATCTTGCATACGAAGTTATAGGTGCTTACTTTAGACCATTTATAGCTTTCTTTAGTCCGCATATTATATAGTTTTCTTCTGTTAGAGGGAATCCTTCAGGCTTTTCAATATAGACTTCTTCTTTAAATTCTCCTTTTAGGAAGGCTGACTTGACATCCATTTGATATACTTTGAACTTCTTATTTTCTACATATGCCAAAAACATTCTTACTACCTCCATTCTTTCTACAAGTACATATGTCTTCTCATAATCTATTCCTTCTTTCTATGAATAACCTTTACATACAAGTTTGGCTTTGTTTCATACAACTTCATCTTGTTCATTCATCTTGTTTTTGAATACCCATTTGGTTCATATAGAATTCTTGTCATTCAATCTAGGAACTAATTTCCATGTATCATTCTTCACAATCTGAGCTAGTTCTTCTTTCATTGCTTGAATCCAATGATCATATTTACATGCTTCATCTATGCTCTTAGGTTCAAATTGAGAAATCAAGCATAATTCTTCATTGAATAATTTCTTTTCATCACTCCTTTATCTTTACTTCTAATTATATGCTCTGATGGGTAATTCTTTGTCATGTTTCCATTCAATGTAGGTGTTGCTAACTCAACTCTTTTCTCTTTTCTTTATTTAGATCTCTATTCTCCTCTTTGTTCTATTGACATTCTAGTCATGTTTGTTATTAGCGACATACACTTATTCATATTATAAGTTCATAACAAGCATATTGTATAGTTAATAGTGTTAACCAAGCATTTTAGATGTTACCAAACTCTACAGTTGCTACAGAGTCTTATGAATAGATTTTAGTTTTCACTGAACAGTTACTACCTCTCAGTACATGCCTTATTTACTAGTACAAACCGAGTTGTGCAGTACTCTCCAAGTTCATAGTTAAATTGAAGTGAGTCAAGTCTTAACTGAGTTACTCAGTGTTAACCAAGCGACTCAATTGATACCAAGTTTATAGATAATCCAGTTTTTATGATTAGATAAATAGATTTTATAGGTTTTAAATAAATAGAGAATCCAGTGTTGACCAACCTATGCAGCAAGAATTGAGTGATTTAGTTTATTTGCAAAGTTTCACAATATTCATCAACTAGTGTAGATTGAGTTCAAGACTACTTGGAAGTAATCAGTATGGACTAAGCTTCTACATGTACTGACTGCATGACAACACTGAGCATTGATGGTGAATGTTGAGTATCACAACCTTGTCGAGTTAGTCTTTACAACCCAAGTTTCTACACTTTGGCCAACTTTTTAATATTTTCATAAACTTGTATTGTGGTTGACTTTGTAATTTGGTAATTGGATTGATATATATTTAATGTATTATATCAAATCCAAATGATAGAAGATAAGTAATGTAATCTTTAGAGAACAGAAGAAGAGTGAATTACAAAGACTACAATAGTATAAGGAGTAGCAAAGATTCATCTATCATAAAAGGTGATTTGTACACTCAGAAGAATCTCGTTTAGAAAACCAAGTTAAAAATCAAAGATCAGATATTGCTTTATCCTAATAGGTGGATTAGTAAAATCCTTTAACAAGGTAGACCTAATAGTCTTATTTAAATCACTTTACCAAGTGTATACTTCATTGTATGTTTTTAAATCCTTTCACAAGGTGGACCTAGTAGTCCTTATTGCTCCTAATAGAGTAGAGCATTAGAAGTGATTAATGTAAGCATTAACAAACCAAATTTATACTATAGTACTAAAGCTTGTGGCTATCATCCCCACCCTAGTTTTACTTTCTATTTGAAAGGTTTTTGGGTCACCAAATCTTGTTTGTTAAAGTGTTATGTATGCTTTCATGTTTTTAGTTTCTCATGCATGTAGTTAGATTAGAATTCATATAAAGGATTTATTTCTAGTCAAGTTAAAGTTTATTGGTTACTAATTCACCTCTCCCCTCTTAGTAAATTATCTTGTTATAATATTTTCAACAATTGGTATCATAGCTTTGTGGTTATGAGAGAAAAGTTTAACAAGCTTGAGCAAAGATCAAAGGAAATGGAGGCATTCAAACTTGATAAGGCTATTTACAATGAGAAGTTAGATTTGGAATTGGCCATTGGACAACTGAATGAAGTAAAAGATAAACTCTCTTAATCCCTAAAAAGAAGAAAATATCTTGCAATCTACATGAATGATTCATTCTACATTGAAGAAAGAATCGAAGACATCCATTCAAGAAATTCAAATGAAGTTGATGAAGCAATCAAAGAACTAGTGGAAAAGAATAGTACTCTTCAAGAAGAAGTAAGAAAACTAAGAAGAGAGCAATAAATTCAGTTAGTAAGATTGTGTGAAGTCATGCAAAAGAAAAACATGATAAGAGAAGAGATAGAAGGAAAGAACAATGAAATTCAACACCTATCCCTTCAAGAACCAGACTTCATTGATCAACTCACCAATGCAACTGAAGAAATTATGAACCTAAGATTAGAAAATGAAATATTGTAGAATGATCTAAACATTGAAAGACAAACCAATAAAAGAATGATGAAATCCCAATCAAACATGAATTAGTTGAATGAGCAAAGTCACTTCAGACAAAAGGGAAAAGCATGAATTGGATACATTGAAGAAGGTGAATCATCTGAGAAAGGAGCTCAAAACAATAAACCTAATTGTAGTCACTGTGGTAAGATAGTTCATACTTCTAACAAATGTTGGAGCAATGGAAAAGAAAAATTCAATGGAAAATGCTACAATTGTAATCAGCATGGTCATAGAGCTAATGAATGCAAAGAGAAACCAAGATTTTAAGGCAAATGTCACAAATGTAAGTTGTATGGGAACAAGTCATCAAAATGAAAAACCAAGATATTAAATCCAACAAAAAAAATTGTAAAAGCTATATTTGGTTGGGACTATAACACTTGGTGTAGATGCCATTACTATGGGGAATTTGGACACATTGGAATGAATTGTGTAAAGTATCACATGAGCAAAAGAGATACTACCAAAACATGTTTCATTTGTATAGAACTTGGTCATCTCTCCAAGAACTATATGAATATTGGAAGAATAGAAGATGAAAAGAAGGCAAAAGCTGATAACATCAAAAAACAAATGAGACAACAATGGGTTCTAAAGTCTACCAAGAATTCTAGTCCAAACAATGATGATCAAGTCACTCAAGAACTAGGTGACTCCACTATTTCCACTTGATTTCTCAACGTAGGATTGGAACTAGGCTACTAAAGAAGGCATCTAAATTAGTTCCAGTTGATAGGAAAAAAGATCCATATCAGGATTCAAGATGCAAAGGGATCACTAAGTAAGAGGTACCAGTTATTACCAAGTTACCTTCCTTACCAAGTGAGGTCGGGTCACAAACTCTACCAAGCAAGGTCGAGAGTAATTAAGTCTTATGTGATTATCGAGTCATGAAAGACTTCACTAAGTAATCAATGCAAATGAAGTGGATGAAATTATTTCAATTTGATATAACATTTTTACTAGGCATTTATGGTGAATTTTGATAAAAGGAATGAAATTGAAGTCATTTTGCACTATGTATTTTTGAGAACTATTTGCACAGAGCAATCTTCAGAGAATTCAAGTGATTTGAGTGGATTGTTACCAATTATTTTTTGATTCTCTCAAAACCTATTAAGTAAAGATGGTAGCTACCAGTAGCAAGGCAAAACAAGGTTTAGACATGTAAGGTCATGGTGTAGAATGGAAGGCATTGGATTTCAAGCTCACTCCCACAGTTATAGAAATCCTAGGTCTAAGTGGAGCACAATCACATATCTCTCCCAAGGTATTGTTGATTGAAATCATCCATTCTCATTTAAAATGTGCTATACAAGATATAGGAACACTAGAGATGGATGAATGTTTAAAACAATTATGTGTTGATGGTGTCTTGAAACCTGAGCATCAACATCTCGAGGCTAAAGGTTTAACTCATATTCCTCAAATGCCATGAAATTTCCAAGTGAAATGGATAAGATACATCCTTAGCCATGTACATAATATTCATTTGTGGTTGGAACAACTAATTTTGATCACAAATAAGATGATCCATAGGATCACTAGTCTCCTAATGTTCGCTAAAGCTAAAATGACTAAAACCCTAGGTCAAGTTGAACTAGAAAAGAAAACCCTAGCCGAGTGGGATGGAAGGGGTATGGAAATAAGTAGTCTAATAGACATGGAACTAAATTTTGGCATTCACATCATAGCACATAAGAATACAGTTTAAGTAGGTTGAATAGTGTGTCATTTAAAGTTGTGGACTTGGCTTACAAGGCAGTCAAGAATAATTTTTGTCTTGACCTTGCCGAGCTACTATTGAATATATTAAATAAGAACATGGAGAGCATTAGGACATCAAAGAAAAATCCATATAATTTTGGCTCACTATTCACATGTTTATTTTTTTCTATTGAGAAATTCTTTGCATCAAAAAGTATTGTTGTTTGGAGGAAAGATGTGCCAGTACTCTATTAGATTAATGAATACATTACTAAGATAGGAGAAAATTATAATAGTATCATGGATAATTATTTTCATGCATTTAAGGAGAAAATGGAAAAATATTTATAAATCCCTAGGAAACTAGTTGAGGACTATAAAGATGATGTTTTTTTATGGTAGATAGTGACAAGGTATACATTCAAATAGTTTAGGCCTAGAATTGCATGGTTGAAACCTCTAGGATATGAGGTGAACATTGATGAAAAAAAAGATATAATTAAGGCACTAATAAATGAGCTAGTGGACCCCAAAGAAACCTATTTTGGCACATATTTTGAGGCTAAGATAAGGATAGAACTAGAGATTATTCTCCCTCAGGTGATTAACAAAGGCAAGAAGAGGACTACCAAGTTGAAAACAAGTTTCGCTCTCCTATTGACTATGGGAAATGGTGAAGATGTAGAAGTAGAGGATGAAGAATCAGAGGAAGAGTAGCCACTAAAGAAAAAGGGTAAGGTAATCATTACCAAGCTTGCTAAAACATCCACTATAGTGTTCACTAGGAGATCCTCCAAGAAGAAAGTAGACAAATAAGGAGGAGACATAATTTTCAAGAGGTCTCCACCCAATTGAAGAAAGAATGAAATATTTGGAAATAGGTTTTGGAATAGAAAACTTCAAGTGACTAAAGTATGAGACCATAACATTAGATGAGAAAAAGTAGATTGAAGATATGTTGATATCTAAGATGGGTAAGTGGAGTTGCTCACATGATCAACTTACTCAGTAGATTCTAGATGCATTAATGAAGAAAATCAAGCCAAGATGGGAACATGTAATGCAAACTATAAAGGATATTCATGATAAAACCTTGTGGTAGCACATGCCAAATTTGAATCACAAGGAAGTGAAAGAATCTTTATAAAAACATGAAGAAAAATTAACATTAACATTTAGTACTTGTCTTATTTTGTTAAGAGAGATAAAGCATGTTGTGAAGAATGCAACAAATACATGGAAAAATGTCTATCTTCTTCACAAATTGACTGATTGTCTAGTTAGTATAAGTGACAAGGATAATGATGATGAGCATGAGAAGGATGAAGAAGTAACTCATTTTGATAATGTTGCTGATCAAGAGGAACAAGAGCAAGAGGTTACTGAGGAAGACACAAAAGATGTTGAGGAAAATAACCCAATTAAGATTGTTATAGTGGTTATAGCCTCACTTCCTCATTCTCCAATAAAAACATTGATAACATCAAGCATAGAGACAACCTCAGTAGGATTTATTGTGACCAACACTACAAGCACAATCATCCAATCAATCTTTTCACCAGTTCAGCTCAACACATCATTGACTGAAGTACCAAACATTTCATCTACCAAGTTACAAGTTCTACTCTCTACATCAATTTTGGCTACTTCAAGTATATCTACTAATATTTCTTCTAGCATGGCAACAATTGGTATTTCAACAGTAAGTGTAGTATCCATTTTTGCAACAAGTCCTACTATTTCAACTATTACTTCCATTCCTAGTATACAAGCAATAAGTGCAAGGACAGTTGAGACCAAGCCTCAACTAAGCCCAAAATCTTTGAGTAAAGGTAAAGAAAACGAAGAGGATATAGATCTTGGTGAGGAGATTGTCATTCTAAAATGGGACATCTCAAATCTAACTCTAGATCAAATACAAAACTTTGGTGAAATTTTTCAAAAGAAAGCCAAGAAAGAAAGGCTAAGAGAAGAAACAAACAAGGAGTTCAAAATCATTGAGGATGCAAAGAACATTCTTGCAAAGGCTACAGGCATAGAGGTTGACACTTCTCAATCAATTTTGTATCAGTTGGCAAAGGCACTCCAAAAATATAATGAATATTTGAATGGATAGGATAAGTTATTATAGAGAGCTAAGAAAAAGTTTGGTAATAAAGTTTTAGAACTAATTTCTCAATAGATTGACATTCATGAAGTAGAGTTATCTACTATTTTCGGCTCTCTAGAAACCTCTTGTACTAATGTATAATTACTTTTTGGAAAGTTCTATGATACATCAATTTTCACAAAAGAAATAAGAGATAAGTTGTCTAAATTTGATGAAGATTTGAAGACAAGTGCACAATAGTTGCTACTTGACCTGAGTTCCAACATTGATCACTTCACTAGGATCAAATTTCTAATAGATAAGTAGGTAGGATTTCTCAGAGAAGAAGTAAGAATTAGATATGCTTTGATAGAGATCCATAATATGATTCTCCCTAATATGGATGCACTATAGAAGCATATTGCATATTCAAAAACCCTCATCCATGACAATAATTCTCTATTATAAACCACATGATTGAACCATTAGAAAAATTGTAGGTGGCATTGCACACATGCAGGGTCTTGCAAGAGAATTGGGACAATACTATGGCACTCATACTAAAGGTACATTCAAACTTCTTGCCTCATTTTGGCATTACTATGTAAACATATAACATAAATCTATTGAATTAATTTCAAAGAGGGGGAGAAGATATGATAAACTATAGGAAAACTTATAAGGAGATAAAAGGAGGAAAATATGTGAAAAGATTGGATAAGATGTGATATGAAAAAGTGGAAAAGTATATTGTATATTATGTATGGGGGAAAATTACCATGTATCCATTGTAAACCAAATTTTGAAAAATCTCAAAAATACTATACTCTATTAAGTTGGAGACATAAGGTAATGGATAATTTAGTTTTGATTGATAAGTATTTTTGTCTTTAATGCTAAAGGGGGAGATTGTTGACATTCTGGTCATGTTTGTTATTAGTGACATACACTTATTCAGATTATAAGTTCATACCTAGCATATTGTACAATTAATAGTATTAACCAATCATTTCAATTCTTGTTGAGCTCTATAGCTGCTACCAAGTCCTATGAAAAGAATTTAGTTTGCATTGAGAAATTATTACAAAGTTGAAGATCAGCAGTGTAAACCGAGCATCTCAATGTATGCCCAGTTTACCAATGCAACCCAAGTTGTTCAATGGTCATTGAGTTCATAGTTAATGTGAAGTGAGTCCAATGTTAACCATGCTACTTAGTGTTAATCAAGTGACTTAGTTCATACCGAGTTTGCAGAGGAGCTAGTGTTGACTAAGCTATGTAGCAAGAATCGAGTGATTTAGTTTATATACTAAGTTTCATAGTATTCACTGAGTCACCAGTGCATACCAAGTTCAAGACCACTTAGAAGTAATCAGCATGGATTGAGATTCTACATGTACCAAGTGCATGATGATGTTGAGCATTTATAGTGGATTTTGAGTATCAAAACCTCACTGAGTCATTCTTCAGAACTCAAGTTTCTACACTTCGGCTAACATTGTAATATTTGTGTAAACTTGTATTATGGTTGACTTTGTAATTGTGTAATTGGATTGATATATATTTAATGTATTATATGACATCCAAATGATAGAAGATAAGTAATGTAATCATCAGAGAAGAGAAGAAGAGTGTATTACAAAGGTTACAATAGTATAAGGAGCAAAAAAAATTCATCTATCATAGAAGGTGATTTATACACTTAGAAGAATCTCATTTAGTAAACCAAGTTGCAAATCAGAGATCAACTACTGCTTCATCCTAATAGGTGGATTAGTCAAATATTTTAACAAGGAAGACCTAATAGTCTTATATAATTTTTTTTACTGAGGGCATACTTCATTGTATGTTTGTAAATCCTCTTGCAAGGTGAACCTAATAGTCCTTATTACTCCTAACAGGGCAGATCATCAAAAGTGATCAATGTAAGCCTTAATAGGCCAACTTTATACTATAGTACTAAAGCTTGTGAGTATCATCCCCATCTTAGTTTTACTTTGTATTTGGAAGGTTTTTGGGTCACCAAATCTTGTGTGTTAAAGTGTTATGTATGCTTTCATGTTTTTAGTTTCTGATGCATGTAGTTAGATTAGAATTCATATAAAGGTTTAATTGCTAGTCAAGTTAAAGTTTTATTGGTTACTAATTCACCCCTCCCCTCTCAATAACTTAGCCTATTATAATATTTTGAGCACATTCAAAAATTTTTGCATCATTCTACAAATCATTATTAGTCTCAAAGATAGTTTCAACATTCCTTCTAACAATTTTAGTACTATCTTCTTCTTCATTATAATTATAATCCATCATCTTTTCTTTAGTTCCAAACTTTTAATCAATACATACATCTGTGCATTTGACTATTATCTTGGTTCTATGATTAAAACATCTATATGCCTTTATTTTTAATGAATAGCCCTAAAATATACCTTCATAACTCCTAAGATCAAACTTACCAATATCTATTGAGAATAGATTGAAGAAGCTAATCAAAGAAGGAGATTGTTGAAAGAGGGAGATTGTATGCTTCAATCATTTTTTTTCACTGATGTCAACATGCTATTTACTAGTAAGAGAATTTCTTATAAGATTCAAGTACTCTTACTTATTTGATTGATGAAAAGGATTTGATCAAAGTATACAACAATAGAACCTAGAGGAAAGGCTGAGTTATGATTATGTACTGAAGTACAAGGATTAGTTAAGATAGTGATAACACCTAAGAAATTTTAGAAGAAAAAGTTACATAAAGTTTGTCTACCAAGCTTCACTGGGTGGATAGTAGGTGCCAAGAAAAGTTATTGCAAGCCAAACAGAAAATCAATTGGAGTCGACTAAAAGTTCATTCCAGTTTATGCCAAGTATAATAGTGGATGTTGAGTAAATTTTATTTTGTGCCAAGCACCAAAAGTTAGATAATTTCAAGCTCTTGCATTATTTGAAAGCTTGTGAATTTTATAAATCTAAGCTGACAAGGTTTTAGGAGAATTTTCTAGAAGAGATAGAGAATGTGGGATAGATACATTGTATCCTACCTAATCCATTCTAACCATAAATTGGACGATTGAGAATGAGTGGAAAAAGATATTAATTTCTTATTTATAAGAATAGGTGGTTAGAAGTAAAGGTTTTCATGTGTGAGAACCTAAGGAAGACAAGGAGTCAGGAGTTTTGCTTCATCAAGTGACCTAAGAGAAGAGTCTGCAATGACATGTTAAGAGAGAAGGCTTAAGGAGATGAATGTTTGAAGAGTGAAAAATATATCAAAGCTAAAATGTATGAAGGCCAAGAAAAATGAAGGATTGAACAGTGATCTATAATCTGCAAATGAAGTTTTAAGTTGTATAAGATCAAAGTCTTACTATTATTCTTTCACAATTGTATTAGTCTAAGGTAAATCCTTTGGATTAATGCTAACCTAATAGTCATTTGAAAATCCTTTAACTAGGTGAGATTCCAAGTGAATGCTCTAAAGTCCTCTAACAAGGCTCACTTCTAATAGGGTGATTGAAGTCCTTTAATAGGGTCACATTTAACAGGGTTGGCCTTTCACATGTAATCACTTTAGAAGAGTGAAAAGGGTAGCATGTTATTGGTGGTGATTCCCAAATTGAGTTTCCATGTAAATCATTATGTCAATCATGTTGATGAATCTGTTATGTTTTATGCTTTACATTTCTACAAGTTGATTTTAATGTAACCTAAAAGTTTTAAGTGATTACATAATCTTATGGATGCATGGATAATGAATAATATTTTATACACTAAGCTATGAAAAGATTTATGTATACATCTAGACATTGGATAAGTGATTCATGCCCCCTAACAATTATTCTAAAGTATTCCAACAATTGGTATCAAAGCCATCTACTTAAGAGGACTAGTTTGAAGGTACTAGAAGCACAAAGATCATGTGTCTAAAAGAGAAGTACCCAAGCTTAATAGAGATATCTTTGCTACATGGAAAATTTTGATGAAGCTACACCATGGAGGACTTGGAGATCATGAACAATCTTCCGTCAGCATTGAGCATGTTAATCCTACTGAAGCCCCAACTATTTAGGATATGAAGAAGAAGGAAAAACATAACCAAGAAATGCTTGAGATTGCCTCTACCCTAAGCTATAATAAATTTGATGATATCAAGGGTCTTGACAATGCAAAGAAAATGTGGGATGCCCTAACCACTATCTATGGAGGAGATGCAAATGTTTTAAGAGAAAAAGTTGAGAGTCCTAGAGGTAAGTTTAATGATATAAGAATGGAAGAAGGTGAGAATATCACTCAATTTGTGGGATATTTCTAGAGGACATTGTGGAAGAAGTTGAGAATAGAGTTGAAATTCAGTTCCATGCATCACCCACAGACTGATGGCCAAACAGAGGTGGTAAATAGAAGTCTGGGCAATTTGTTGAGATGTTTAGTTGGAGATAAGCCCAAGGGATGGGATTTGATTCTACCATAGGCAGAGTTTTCTTATAATAACTCTGTAAATAGGAGTATTGGAAAATCACCATTTAAAATTGTATATGGGAATAGCCCAAGGACTGCACCAGAATTGAGGAAGATAGAATAAGGGGAGAGGACAAGTGCTGAAGCTGAGGAATTTTCTGAACACATCAAGCGTCTACATGAAGAGGTTCAAGCACACATTATCAAGATGAATCAAGAGTATAAAGCTAGGGCTGATCAAAGGAGAAGACATAAGGAATTCCAAGTAGGGGATCTAGTCATGGTGCACTTATGAAAAGAAAGATTTCCAGTTGGTACTTACAACAAGCTGAAAATGAAGAAATTTAGCCCCTGCAAAGTTTTGAAGAAACATAACTCAGGAAATGCATATGAGGTGGAGCTGCCAGATGGTATTCACATTTCTCCCATTTTCAACATTGCAGATTTAACAGAGTATCATGATGATGGTGCAGATGAGGAGCTGGTTTTAGAGCCATGTCCAATTCTTGCTTCTAAGAAGGAGGAGATAGAAGACATTCTAGATCATCGTGTGGGTAGGAGTACAAGAAATAGGCAGTATGAAGAGTATTTGGTCAAATGGAAAGGATGACCGATCGAGGACTCAACTTGGATTTCAGTAGCTGAGGTTTCCCATTTGGGATTTCCTCTACCATCCATAAAGTGACAGGGTCACTTTTCAATCTACCCTGGGTGTCTGATGTAGGAGCATCCAGAGGTATAAGGGCAATCCTGTGTCACCCAAAAAAATGTACTTAGACTTAGTTTCTATTTCATGTCTTTACATTTTTGGATACCCATTTGGCTCAAATAAAGGTTCCAACTCTCATAGTTCAACTATCAGTGCGTTTGAAAATCTTGAAAAAATAGGAGAATGAATTTGGGCCATCATTTCAGTAAACTAGAAGGTTTGAATTGGCTAGATGAATGTAATCATGATTTAGAGCATTCTAGAAAAATAATTAGGTCAATAGGCCCCACGGTTTGAAAGTTATTGCAATTTTTTGAGTTTTGGAGACCTCCTAAGAATGCTTCAAAGTCAGGTTTTAGGCATTAAATGACCTCAAAAAGGGTCAAAAAATGGGGGATGACAAAAGCTGGTCCATAGGGCTATAGAGCGCTTGAAGAGCTTTCCAAAAATGTAAATGGTTCATCAATCGGAGCTACGGTTCAAAAGTTATGCCTCCCGAAAGTTTGGCTACCATTTTTAGATTCTTCTAGATATGCACCGACTTCTAACGCAGCTTCTGGAACCTTCTATTTTGTCAGTGGATGCCTAGTAGCACTTTCTAGAATGTACTCCTAGTCCTTAACCCTCCAGGGTCTATTTAAGGAGATTTCTAGCATTATAAAAGGCAATTCGAATTGGAGCTTGAGAGGAGGTGCTAAAAGGAGAAATATTCTCCAGATTTGTGCTATTGTAAGCCCGTAGGGCATGTTTTGAAGTTTATTTTCTCTACACTATTTGTACTAGCTTATTTTCTCAGTTAATATAATTTCCCTTTTCTATTGTGTCCATTCTGTTGTTGGGTTGTGTCCCCATCAAGTGTTATCAGAGTAGGAGTTCTTGAGCGTGCGGACAGATCGCCGAACGTGAGGCAGTGTGCACCAGGACCTTGAGTTGGGTGAAGTTTGTGAAGAAGTTCCTTATTGTGTAGATAGATTGTTGACTGTGAGGCACTTTTCATGAGGTTCTTGTGTTGCACTAGATTTGTCTTCTAAAGACTTGATTATGGAGAAGAGAAAGAAGAAGATGACTTTTGTGATTGGATGGATCCTGAGGATTCCTTGACTTGAGAAATTTAGAGCAAGAAATCAACAATCATTGCTAGTTGATTTGCAGAAGCAAGTGAATGAATTAGAAGCTGAGTTGTGGAAACAAAGAGCATGTCACCAGAAAAGAGATGTTGATAATTCTTTGGATGTGGAAAAGGAAGATGATCCAGTGGAAGAGCAAGTGGATGAAGAGAAAATTATTTGCAAACCTAAAGTTGAAGAAGATGAAAGAGAAGAGGAAGAGCATAAAGATGACAAGATTTATGAACCTGAAATAGATCAAGATGATGTGAAGATTGCAACAATGGAGGAGAAGTATAGTGCCTTAGTTGGAGATCCAACAAGTGAAGTAGTTACATGCATGAAAGAGGCAAGAAAAGATGAAGATGTCAAACAGGTAAATTCTTATGAATCATGGGATGTTTTCTTTGATATGAGTTTAAAATATATTAATGATGGTTTGCATGAGGATCTTGTTTGTGATGTATGGTATGCAAAGGAAGATTGGTATGGTGTTTCTGGATTTATTACAGGTGTGATTAATTCAACAAGATTGGATGAGGATGAGAGTTATACTTGGATAGAGTTCATTGCAAAGGAGTATTTTCAGCAGCAAATAGTTGTTCCAGCCAGGTGTTGGAAAAGAAGAAAGAAGAAAATATATCAGCATCGGATACTTGTTCCAGCTATGTGTTGGAGGAAGAGGAAAAAAAATCTGTCAACAGTGGCTACTTCATTTTGTGAATCCATATTCACAACATTTTTCCTACCATGGGAGTCGGATGCAGGAGCATCATGCATCAGCAAAAAAAAATGTGGAAGATTTGCATGTTGGTTTTCTTGTCCTTATTGAGGTGGAAGCTTGTGGTGAAGATGAAGATGGTTCTATATCTCTCTTTTGACATCAAAGTGTGGGACACACTTTTCTATCTACCAAGGGAGTCTGATGCAGGAACATCTTGCATGGAAAAATTAAATTATTAGAAAAAAAAAAAGAAAGATTAAAAACAAAAAAAAAAAAAAAAAAAAATTGTGGAGGAGAGAGAAAGTGATGAAAATGGAAGGAAAATAATTTAAAATAGAAAATAGGAAAAGTGGAGAAAAGAGGAATCTCTATTTTCAAGGTGCATGGGTGGCGTAAATAGAAAATAATAAAAATAGTTGTTATTCCATTAATTGAGGTGTGTAGGTGGCATCATGCATAGAAAAATAATAAAAATAGTTGTTATTCCATTAATTGAGTTGTGTAGGTGGCATCATGCATTTAATATTCGTTGTGATCCACAAAAGAAATGTAATTTTCTAATTGGGCCACATAGTGGTGCTTAGTTGTATTTAGGTGAAAATTCTAGAAGGTTGTAGATATTGTAGAAGGTTGTGGAGATTCTAGAATGTTGTGGATAAATCATGCCTTGGGTGGTAAGTCCCTATTTAAGAAAGGCCTATTATCATTTGTAATAAAGTTCAAGAAATGGAAGCTCTTCTAATGGAAGTTGGAGAAATAGAAACTCTTCAAGACAAGCTCTTCAAGTAGAAGCTCTTCAGATGTAATTTCTTGTAGAAGCTCTTAGCGAGCAATCTCTCTTATATTGTAAGAATTTGGAGTTTTTCCATTTGGAGAATATTCTAATGAATTTCAAACATTAATGGAAGTTTTATGAAGAATTTTCTCATCTCTCTTGTCTCCATATTATTGCATTTTTGGTTGTGAGTTGGTATGGGTGGTGTGGCCCGTCATCAAGTTGTTAATGCAATAAGAGGGCCTACTAGTAAATTAGATGATGACATTGTGCTAAGTAAAGTTTTGAGTAGACTATTGCCTATTTATACTATTAGAGTCTCTACAATTCAAGAACTAAAATGTATTCCAAGGAATGATCTATCACTTGAATGTTTGGTTGGTAAACTCACTACTTTTGAGCTATCAAACTTTGATAATTACAAACCTAATAGTATTGAACCTACTTTTAAAGATAAGGTATAACTAAAGGAACCTAAAGAGAAGAAAAAGAAAAAGAAGAAGAAGAACCATATGTCCAATGATAGCAATATAGATGAGAAGGATGTTGAACATCTTGAAGCACTATTGGCAAGAAGATTCCACAAAGGAAAATGCAAGTTCAAAGGTAAGTTACATATCATTTTTTAAAATTCCAATGAGGTTGGTCATATTTTTGCTAGATGTCTAGACTAGAAGAATTATAGAGGTGGTAAAAAATATAAGAGTAGAAGAGATGAAGATAGCAAGGACTACAAAAATAAAGGAAAAAAGTCATGCTACATTGTTGAAGAGGAAACAAAGGATGATTTTAATGAACATGATGATGAAGTGGTGCATGCTGCAATGAAGGACGAATCTGATGAAGATGAGGCAACTACACTTGTGACCTATGTTAACAAGAATGATAGATGGATCATTGACAGTGCATGTTCACATCATATGATTGGAGATAAAAGTAAGTTCATTACCCTAAATTGTAATGATGTAAATAGTGTAAGATTTGGTACTGATGCACCATGTTTGATAAAAGGAAAAGGTTCTAACAAACCCATAGATAAGATTTCATGTGACAATACTTACTATGTTGATGGACCTAACTATAATTTTTTGAGTGTGTCACAACTGAATAATTTGGGATGTAAGGTTGAGTTTAAAAACACAATTGCTAAGATATATGACACTGATGGGAAATTGATTGGAAAGAGTTATCAAACTAGAAGTAATCTATTCTATCTTGATATATAGGATGCTACTTTTCTTCTTGTAAAATTTGATGATGTATGGATATGGTAAAGAGGTTATGTCATGTTAATTTTGATAACTCAGTTAATATTAATAACATGAAGAAAGTTAGAGGTTTTCCTAAGTTGAAGAAGCCTAATAATGTAATGTGCAAACAATGTCAGTTAGGTAAAATGACAAAGTCATGTTTTAAGAGTAAAACTTATACCTCTAAAAGAATACTAGAGATTGTTCATACTAACTTGTGTGGAACAATTGATGTGCAAAGCTAAAAAGCAGATAAGTACATGATGCTAGTTGTTGCTTATTATTCTTGAATGATGACAATTATGTTTCTAAAATAGAAATGTGATCCTTTTCAAATGTTTAAGTGGTACTTAGCAATAGTTGAGAAGGAAAAAGGTAAAAATATGGAATGTTTGAGATCTAACAAAGGAGGATAATTCACATCAAATGAGTTTGAGATGTTCTGTAATGATAGAGGAATCAATAGATAGACATCTACCCCTGGAACACCTCCAAAAAATGAGATTGTTAAAAGGAGGAATAGATCTATAGTGGACTATGCTAGAACACTCATGACAGAGAATAATGTTGCTTTGAAATACTATAGAGAAGCTATATGTACAACTATCTATACCTTGAACTGTGTGAAAATAAAGAAAGGTACCCATTCAACACCTTTTTAACTATGGTATGGATACTCACCCAATGTGAAATATTTTAAGGTATTTGGAAGTAAGTGTTACATTCCTAAAGATTTCAGGAATGGTAAATTTGATGCAAAAAGTGAGGAAGGTATATTCCTAGGATATTCCACAAGAAGTAAAGCTTATAAGTGTTTGAATACTAACACTAACAAGATTGTGGAAAGTGCAAATGTGAACTTTGATAAATATATAGGAGTGTATGAGACTAAACCTATGCAAAAACTAGAAGAATACAAATCATTTGTATACTTGTATAAAGGTATACCTACTGAAGAAGATGTTGCAAATCAAGCTACAAATCAATAACAAGTTTTAGTGACCGTCGAGTCACATCCTATGAATGTTGAGTTACATTCAGGAACCAAGCTACATTCAGATGCTGAGTTACAGAATGAAATAGGAGCACATTCTGATTCTAAGATTAGTGTACATGAAAGAGAAGCTAAACTACCTGATAGAGATGCACACAGTGATTCTAAAGCTGAAAGACCAAATGAAGAAACAAGATTTGAACCAAGATTGTCCAAATATGTCAAGAGAAATCATCTTGCTACTCAAATTATTAGAGATAAATACGTTAGACCAATGACAAGAAATAGATTGAGAAATGGTACATATTTATTGAGCATGAAGGAACCCAAATTAGTGAGAGATGCATTAGAATATATAGATTGGATTAAAGCCAAGAAAGAAGAGATTGAAAAAATAGAGAAGAACAAAACATAGAGTCTAGTTCCTAGACCAGAAGACAAAGATGTGATTGGCACCAAGTGGGTATTTAGAAATAAGCTAGATGAAAATGGTGAAGTCACAAGGAACAAAGCAAGATTAGTTTGCAAAGGGTATGTACAAGAAGAAGTAATTGACTATGGAGATACATTCACTCTTGTTTCTAGGTTGAAACAAGTAAGAACTCTACTTCCTTATTTTACATATAAAGGTTTCAAAGTCTATCAGATGGATGTTAAATTTTCATTTTTGAATGGCATATTAGGAAAAAGAAGTTTATATAGAATAGTCAGAAGGTTTTGTTGATGTTAACAATAAGAACATGGTATGTAGACTACAAAAGGCTCTATATGGTTTGAAGCAAGCACCAAGAGCATGGTATGAGAGACTTCATAACTATCTTGTCAAGATTGAATTTCAAAGGACTGCTAGTAACATCAATCTATACATAAAATTAGAGAAAGGCAAAGGTATCTTGTTATCTAAAATATTTGTTGATGATTCAATATTTGGAGGTCAAGATGATTTATGTAATGATTTTGTAAATTAGATGAAGCAAGAATTTGAGATGTCTATGTTTGTAGACATCAAATTCTTTGTGGGTTTGCAAGTATATCATATGAACTATTGTATATAAATCACTCAATAAAAATATTTCAAGGAAATACTAAAAATTTTTGGATTGGAGGATTCCAAACTAGAAAGTACACCTATGATGATAGGACATAAGTTTTCAAAGAATGATTTTTCAGATGAGGCAAATCAAACATTGTATAGGGTTATTATTGGAAAATTGCAATATGTAGTACATAGAAGACTTGACATTGTATTATCTCTAGGGATAGTTGCAAGATTGTCGGCTAATCCTAAGGAGAATCATTTAATGGTTGTGAAGAGAATAATGAGATATTTGAAAGGAAAAAAAGAGTTTGGTCTATACTACAAGAATAATGAGAAATTTTAATTAAGAGCCTACACTAATGCTGATTGGGCTATAAACATTGATGATAGAAAGAGCACCAGTGGAGGAGAATTTTTTGTAGGCAAGAGAGTAGTTATATGGACTAGCAAGAGACAAAATTGTACTTTACAATCTACAGTTGAAGTTGAATATGTTGATGCTATTGTAAATTGTACAAACATTGCATGGATCAAATAGCTACTCAAAGGAATGAAGGAAGAAATCATAGGACCAGTGATACTTTATTGTGATAATACAAGTGTTATCAATATATCAAAGAACCTAGTGATGCACACAAAGACTAGGCACATTGCAATCAATTATCATTACTTAAGAGAGTTAGTTCAAGATAAAGAGGTGAAGATGGAATGTGTTAACACAAAGGAGAAAATTGCTACTATCTTTACAAAAGCATTACCTAAGGATGCTCATGAGTATCTAAGAGGTAAACTAGAGGTGATACCCCTATCAAAGGCTATCCAAGTAACAAGAGAAGTTCCCTACATCAAACAAGATGATGTTCATATGTTACACATTGATGTCATGGATGTTACTTTAGGAGCTACTTAAAGTAATCAAAGAGCTAAAATGTCAAATTAGTCATAAGGAAGGTGGCAAAGGGAGAAACTAAAGAATCAAAAAAATCTTATAACTACCTAATTAAGATGACAAGTTTTAGGCATAAGTCTTTGGCATTATTTTCAAAGAGGGAGATATTCTACTAATCAAGCCATTATGTATAATTACTAAGGGACATATTGATTTATAAATAGGGAGATATCAAGAGATCATTGTCAAAGAGATGGACAGTGTTACTTATCCTAGAGGGAGAAATAGAGGGAGCAATCCTAATCTACCTACTAAGAGGGATTTATAAGAAAGAGTTCTATAACCTATTTAGAAGATGAATGGTGCTGATAAAGGGATAGATTTCAATACAAGGAATTGTTTTCTTTTTGGTATTGTTGCTTTGGTTGATCAATTTGGTTTTTCATCAATATCAAAGAGGTAGATTGTTGAGAAAAGATTAATGAAGCTAATCGTAGAAGGATATTGTTGAAAGAGGAAGATTGTATGATTTAATAATTCTTTTATCATTGATGTCAAACTAACTATTCATTCATAAGACAACTACTTATAAGATTCAAGTACTATCACTTATTTGATTGATGAAGAGGATTTGATCAAAAGAAGTAACAATGGCAGCTAGAGGAAAGGATGAGTTATGATTATGTAATGAAGTACAAGGATCAATTAAGACAGTGATGACATGATGTATTGATAATCTATTTAAGGTTCCAAAGGCTACTTACACTAAAAAATTTTAGAAGAACAAGTTACACAAAGTTTTCCTGCCAAGCTTGACTGACAGGATACTAGGTATCGAGCAAGGTCAGTGAAAGAGAAAATTAGTTGGAGCCAAGTAAAAGTTCATTCTAGTGTATTTTGAGTAGAACAGTGGATTTTGAGTAAATTTTAGTTGATGTCAAGCACTAGTAAAATTTAGTTCATGCCAAGTAATTTCATAGTGGATTTTGAGCAATGCAGTATGTATCGAGCATCACAAGTTAGATAATGCCAAAATGCTACATTATTTGAAAGATTGTGAATTTGATTTATCTGAGCTGACAAGTTTTTTTTTTCATGGATTATGTTAGCTAGGTGGAAGATAAGGTTGACAAGCTAGTCATATAGAATTCAAGTTAAACCATTTTTAGGCAAATTCAAAGAGGATTCTAGGAGAAGTTTTTGGAAGAGATATGGAATGTGGGATAGATATAGTTTATCCTACCTAATCCATCCTAACCCTAAATTGGATGATGGAGAATGAGTAGAAAAATATGTTAATTTCCTATTTGTAGGAATGGTTGGCTAAAAGTAAAGGTTTTCATGTGTGAGAACCTAAGAAGGACAAGGAGTCAAGGGTTTTGCTTCATCAAGTGACCTAAGAGAAGAGTCTACAATGGTATGTTAAGCAAGAAGGCTTAAGTAGATGAATTCTTGAAGGGGGAGCAAGATACCAGAGCTGTAATGTATGGAGGCCAAGCAAAATGGAGCACTAAACAGTGATTTGTAATCTGCAAATGAAGTTGTAAGTTGTATTAGATCAAAGCCTTATTATTACTCTCTAAAGATTGTATTACTCTAGGGTAAATCCTTTGGGTTAAGGTTGACCTAATAATCATTTGTAAATCCTTTAACTGGGTGAAATTCTAAGCGAATGGTCTAAGTCCTCTAACAAGTCTCACTTGTAATAGGGTAATTGAAATCCTTTAACAAGGTCACATTTAACAATGTGTATTGTAACTTTTAATAGGGTTGGCCTTTCATAGGGTATTACTTTAGAAGAGTGAAAAGAGTAGCATGTTGTTGGTGTTTTTTTCCAAATTGGGTTTCCACATAAATCATTGTGTCAAGTGTGTTGATGAATTTGTTATGTTTTCTTCTTTACACTTTTGCAAGTTGATTTGAAAGTAACCTACAAGTTTTAAGTGATTGCATAATCTTATGGATGCATACACAAATAATAATGTTTTATGGGTTCAGTAAGCTGTGAAAAGTTTTATTTATACATGTGGACCTTGGATAACTAATTCACACCCCCTCAAAGTTATTCTGAAGTACTCCAACAATATCATCATCTCTCTTAATGTAACACTTTCTTCCAAATATTCTGAAATACTTAATTGATGGTGAATGAACAAACCATAATTCATGGGGTCTCTTGTTCATACCTTTTCTAACTTGTACTTTGTCTAAGGTGTATACTATAGTATTGAATGCTTCTCTCCAAAATGTCTTAGAAACATCATTCTCAAAAAAAATTTCTCTTGATGCCTCTTCTACTAATCTATTTCTTCATTCTATAACCCGATTCTATTTAGGTGTTCTAGGTGAAGATAATTGTCCTTTAATTCCATTCTCTTCAAAAAAACATGTTAAACTTGCTAGAGGTGAATTGTCCTCCTCCATCTAAACTCAAAGACTTTATTTTAATACCAAATTCATTATCAACTCTATTCTTAAATATGTTAAAATTCACCAATGCCTCAGATTTCTCTTTAAGAAATGCTACCCATATCATTCTTGTGAAATCATCAACAAAAATCAAGAAATGCCTTTCACGATAGAATCCTTTTGTTTTTGAGGGACCACTTAGACCTATGTGAATAATTTATAGGTTCTCTATGGTTGTGAAATTCTTGATAGGAAATGATACTTTCTTCTCTTTAGCCAAAACATATTCTTTGCAAAAAAGATTAGTAGACTTTGATATCTTAGGAAAATTTCTTACATCAAATGTGTTTCTAAATTTCACAATATTATCAAAGTTTATATGAAAAAAACTTCTATGATATAACCAACTATTATCAACCTTACTATTAAAAATTTTATTTCAAGAGGATTCAAACAAAATACATCACCTCTTGATGAAGTTGCAGTTTCCTTGTGATGAAGGGCCAACACCACCCTTACGAACTCACAATCAAGATCACAACAATATGGAGATAGAGAGATGAAAAAATGCTTCATAGAGCATCCATTAAAACTTGAAATTCATTAGAAGAGATTACATTTGAAGAGCTTTCAATTCAAGAACTTCTATTCCTTGAGCTTCCATTAGAAGAGCTTCTATTTTTCAAACTTGATTACAAATGATAATAAGCCTTGCTTAAATAGGCACTTCTAACCCAAGACATTACAAACACAACCAATGTGGGATAAAAGGTAAATACAACTACCTTTAAATAAATATTAAATTCCCACCCCAAATACAACTAAGCACCCAAAAAATATTAAATACATGATTCAATGAACTTTCCACAAACTTCTAAATTGCCACCTATACACCTCGATTAATGGAATGACAACTATTTTTATTATTTTTCTTTTTATGCCACCTATGCACGTTGAAAATAGAAATTCCTCTTTTCTCCTTTTTTCCTATTTTATTTTTTTATTATTTTTCCTTCTATTTTCATCACTTTCTCTCTCCTCCACAATTTTTTTTTCTCCTCTTTTTTTTTTTTTTTTTTTTTTTTAAATTTAATTTTCCCATGCAAGATGCTCCTGCATCAGACTCCCTAGGTAGATAGAAAAGTGTGTCCCACACTTTGACACCAAAAGAAAGATATACAACCATCTTCATCTTCACCACAAGCTTCCACCTCAATAGGGACAAGAAAGCCAACATGCAAATCTTCCACATTTTTCTTTTACTGATGCATGATGCTCTGCATCCGACTCCCATGGTAGGAAAAATTTTGTGAATATGGATTCACAAAATGAAGTAGCCACTGTCGAATTTTTTTTTTTTTTTCTCTTCCTCCAACACATAGTTGAAACAAGTATCCAGTGACGATATATGTCCTTCTTTCTTCTTTTCCAACACCTACTCAGAACAAGTGTTTGCTGTTGAAATTTCTCTTCTGCAATGAACTCTATCCAAGTATAACTCTCATCTTCATCCAATCTTGTTGAAATAATCACACCTGTAATAAACCCAATAACGCCATACCAATCTTCCTTTGCATACCACACATGACTAACAAGATTCTCATGCAAACCATCTTTAATATCTTTCAAACTCATCTCAAATTCAGCATCATATAATTCATAGAAATTTACCTCTTTGACATAGTAATCTTTTCTTGCCTCTTTCATGTTGTCAAAAATGCATGTAACTACTCCACTTGCTTGATCTCCAATGAAGGAACTATACTTTTCCTCCATTGCTACAATCTTCAAATCATCTTGATCTATTTCAAGTTCATAAATCTTGCCATCTTCATGCTCTTCCTCTTTTCATTCATCTTCTTCAACTTCTGGTTTGCAAATGATTTCCTCTTCATCCACTTGCTCTTCCACTTGATCATCTTTCTTTTCTGTATCCAAATAATTATCAATGTCTCTTTTCTAGCAATGTGCTCTTTGTTTCTACAACTCAGCTTCTAATTCATTCACTTGCTTTTACAAATCCAAAAATATTTCTTCTTGCATTCTCCTTCTAAATCTCTCAAGTTTAGGAATCCATAGAATCCATCCAATCAAAAAATTCATCTTCTTCTTTCTCTTCTCCATAATCAAGTCTTTAGAAGACAAATCTAGTGCAACACAAGAACCTTGTGCAAACTACCTCACAATCGGCGATCTATCTACACAATCAAGAACTTCTTGACAAACTTCACCCAACTCAAGGTCCTGGTGCAAATTGCGTCACATTCGGTGATCTGTCCGCACACTCAGGAACTCCTGCTCTGATACCACTGATGAAGGGCCAACACCACCCTTACCAACTCACAATCAAGATCACAACAATATGGAGATAGAGAGATGACAAAATGCTTCATAAGGAATCCATTAATACTTTAAATTCATTAAAAGAGATTACATTTGAAGACCTTGCAATTCAAGAACTTCTATTCCTCGAACTTCCATTAGAAGAGCTTCCATTTTTCAAACTTGATTACAAATGATAATAAGCCTTGCTTAAATAGGCACTTCTAACCCAAGACATTACAAACACAACCAATGTGGGATAAAAGGTAAATACAACTACCTTTAAATAAATATTAAATTCCCACCCCAAATACAACTAAGCACCCAACAAATATTAAATACATGATTCAAGGAACTTTCCACAAACTTCTAAATTGCCACCTATACACCTCGATTAATGGAATGACAACTATTTTCATTATTTTTCTTTTCATGCCACCTATGCACCTTGAAAATAGAAATTCCTCTTTTCTCCTTTTTTCCTATTTTATTTTTTTATTATTTTTCCTTCTATTTTCATCACTTTCTCTCTCCTCCACAATTTTTTTTTTCTTCTCTTTTTTTTTTAAAAAAAAAAAAATTTAATTTTCCCATGCAAGATGCTCCTACATCAGAATGCTCCTGCATCACCTTGTCTACCAATTTTCCAACAATCAACAAGTTATTCTTTAAACCATCAATATAGTAAACATCATTAGTGTTAGTTTTTCCATCAAGAGTAATGTACCCAATTCCTATTATGTGATAGGTTACATTGTTTTCAACTCTAAGAATACCTCCATCATGATTTCTAAACTTAACAAACTCATTTATATCACCAATCATGTGGTGTGAACATCCACTATCAATTATCCAATCAAATTTTTTCTCAACTTGGATAACTAGAGCTCTTTCTTCTCTAATTTCTCTATCAAGGTCATCTTCCTTGATAGCCACAAATCCCAATTCATAATCACTTTCAATCCAACCTTTTTCATCAGATTCCTCATCTTCATTAGCATACAAACCATTTCTAGGTTTTCTAGGCATGAACTTTCCCTTATACTTTTTATCTCATAGGACATTTAGATGTAGAATAATCGAATTTTGTCATGACCAAAATTCTATGAGGTAATAACACAATAATTTTTTTTAAAACTAAAGGTAAGAACTTAATCGATCACTAAACTAGGAGGGGATGAAGAATATAATGAATGAAGTTTGTTTCCTCGGAACTGGATTTCAAGTTTTCCCAATGGTGGTTACTTGATTTTCTAAATACCGGAAGAAAAACTATGTTTAGGGTGTAAATTTTGTGAGCTCTAATCTATTGCACCCAAAATGGATCATTCTAATGTACAAGTACAAACTCAATTTGTGTCGTTGCTGGGTAGAAAAATATTCTAGGATGCAAGGGAAATTGGTTTGTCAATTAATCATTTAATTTCATTAATATTAAATTATCATTATATCAATATTAGTATTATCTTCTTTTTGAATTATTATTCTTATTAATATTAATATTGTTATTATGATTATAAATGTATTCTTTTAAAACATCTCAATCCTCCATACCTAATAAACAACTTGTAACTTGACTGCTACAACATTATTATTAGTATTATTATTTGTTAATTTAAGACTAGTATAATACATTAGTGCTCAATTAATTAACAAATCAACTATAGTCTATCCTAATTACCCATTTTCCTAAGAAACCCTTAACAATTATTCTGTAACAATATTTACAGCTAATTCAAATATACCACAATCATAACAATAAGAGACTATTACCCATAATATTATTTATAGACAAATATACTCAAAATAACTAAAATTTATATATACATCTACTACTACCTATGTTCAATCTAACATAACTATAACAACTACATATTTCTCTAACCATCCTACTTTACCCTCTTAAAAACCCATAGCCTAGGGCTAGGTGCCTACGAGGGAGAAGGGCATGTTTTTGAATAATGGAAGTATGTTGAAGACTTTGTTGTTTTTAAATATTAAACCTTCACCTACCCTCCTACATGGTTGCCTATCCTTTTTTTTCTACCCACGTGTTTTTGCATAGACTTGGTATTATGAAGAAGGAATGAGAAACTCAACTCGACAACCATCGACAACAATTAATGGGATTTACATGATGTAAGGCAACTAGGATGTAAAGGAGTGCATTCTAGGACTTAAGGGTGGTTTACTTTGTTGACTTTATGCAACCCATATTTTGACATAGGGGAGTGGGTGGGGATGTGACCATCTCCACTTGGATTTTATTGGTTTCTTTTTTAAAACTATACCCTGACATCCCTTAAATGCCTGGTCACCCATAGAAAAAGGCTACTTAATTAATGTGTTTATATTTCTATCTTATCACTACTTAGTATGTCTAATATTTAAAAATTATATTTGGTGACATAATAGTATCTATTACTGATTTTATTTGTTTACTTTTTTAGTAATTTGGAAACTTTTGTTTGTTTGTTGTTCATACTTTCTCTAGAGAGTTTTATACTCCTACAGGTCTTCTTTAAGCTTAACTAAGTGCACTAGTTCTTTCCATACAATTTCTATGGTAATTTAAGATGCATTAGAGATGCTCTACTATACCATAAAGAATTAAAAATTCATTTTGTAATAAGAAACTATAGCATTTAACAACTATCTATTCCCTATCCAATTCTAATTGCAACAAAACCTTAATATAAACTCTATGGAATCCTCCCAGCTAAAATTTCATAACTTCACTATTTAGTAATTTCTAGTGACATCCAATTTCATATTTTAAGCTATCTTCCAAATCTATTGTTATCAAATACATATCTTACAACAAATTTAAATTCAATATTGATCATCAAACAACTAAATAATTTCCCTAGAATTTGAGAAAATAGAGGTGTCAAATGTTATATTCAATCCTTTCTTTCAAGGCATAACAAGATCAAAAACTTACAAGAAAGTGATCTCACAATCACATTTTTGGTAATTACATGGAACCAATAGCAACACTCCTACATCATGGTGAATCTTCATAATAAGGTGGAGTTGATTTCTCCATTTTAACACAACAATAAAGGTCTTCTTCTATGCAAAGAAAGAATTTCATGAACATCAAACTTCCAAACTCTTCAAGTGAATACCTAAAACAAAGAAGAGAGACAAAATGGAACCATGGAGGCTCACCTCCCAACCTAGGCCTCAAGAAGACCACCCACCAAGCTTGGGGAAACAAGGCATAAATGGTTGCATTCTAAACATTCACATGCCATGCATATACATAACAATAAGACAAGATTTAGCACAAGACATCACAACACATCCCATTAAAAGGTTTTGCACAAAGATTCAACAAATGAATCAAGAATAGGGTGAAGGTGGGCTCTCACCATGAGGAGGATTTACATAGCTTTCATTTATAATATACACATCTTTTCAATATCAAAATTCCCTTTTGGGGCAACCAACATCTTCCCTTCTACATACCTCCTTATGTCTCCCAAGATACAAGTGAGCAAGATAATTCACATTCCATTGAACATATACAACCATCTCCACACAAGGGAGTATTCCTCAACTACATGTGTGAGCCCAACTAACCCCTCTACCCAAGCATCTCTTCCCTCCCAAGGGTGAGTGATGCTTCACACCCAATTCACAAACCCCATAACATGAAACAACCAAGATCAAAGAAGGATTCACACAACACTACTCACATGCAACACACAGCAAAGATCTTTTACTCACAAGCACACCACAATACACTAAAATTTCGTCATGAAATGAAAAACACCATTTCTAATCTACATGCAAAATGAAGAACTTCATGGATCATGGTACCAAATTTCCTCCAAGAAAGGAAATGAATAATTTTAGTAGAGATCCCTCCTCTTTCTTCAAACCCTAATAGCCTCTAAAGATAGAGAGTGGACAAGTGAATTTCCCATTTAGCCATGCCTCTATATATATCCTTCTCATTTTCATGGTGTCTCCTAGGTCCACTAGACACCATAGAGGTCATTAATAGCCACCTAACCTATAGTACTAACATGGGTAGGGTTAATTTTAGTCACAACTTACCTTAAAGTTACTTTATGACCCTCCCAAAGCTAGGTAATTCAAATTTTAAATTTTCTCCAAGGTCATAACCTTGTCCTTTTCTAACTAAGGCAACAATCAAATTTCTCAATTGAGGCATTTAACACAAAATAAGGTGGCGACATAGTCCATTAATGAATAAAATGTCATTTCACATAACAAGCACAAGTGTCAAATAACACACAAAAAAATTTCACTAAAATGTCACACATGACTTGCTCAAAATCTACACATGGAACACATACCACACACACATACATCTCACGTTTACGAAATAAGCATATCACAACAAGGGTTATGAATCTTACAAAGATTCACCTTGGCAAAGTCATTTAAACATGTGTGTATACCTTGTTTTTCCATTAAGTTTCCATGGTTCCTCTTCTTGCATGTCAAACTCAAGCATCAGTAGTTCAAGGAATCAAATAAGCATACATAATGTAAATGCAATAACAATAATATCCATATAAACATAATTCAAATTAAATATCCTTTCCTAAGCCTTCAATTTATTCCAGTCAAAATGTTAAGATATCAAAATTTGTATATCATAAGCATCATAATCAAATTACTATTCATCTTTATACTTAAAATCTTCAAAAACAAATTAGCATTTTGCATTACATCAAAATCTAATAATATCATGTCATAAAACTGTACCCAAATATATTCAAACATTTCCTATACGATAACAGGTTCTTTGTGCATATAACCATGTAAGACACTATTATAGTATCAAATCCATAGATAAGGCAAATCCACTATCCATCTAAATCTGTCAAGATATCAAGGTCCCAAATATCAAAATGTAAATAAAACATCCAGGCTATAACTAGTCAGGGTGAGGCCTCACAAATTCATTACAAGTCCAACATTTAAAGACATTCTTATTATATTTTTCTTTTCTCATAGGAATTGCTATACCTTCCTCAATCTTCTTGTCTTCATCAAATATGTTGCTACTAGAAAAATTTGCATGTATACTTGTACTACTTGATAGATTTGGCCAAACATTAAGGGAACTGAAATCTATCTCTACTCTTGTCAGATCTCAAGATATTCTCTGGTCTACTTTTTTTTCTTCCAATATTCCAAGCAACATTTCCTTGGTAAAATATTTAGTGCATGTTATGAGTAGTTGAATCATCTCAGCCATTTTCTTCAATGGTGGTGTCAAGGTTTTCAAGATCTTCCACATAACTTAATCTTCTTCCTTGGTTCCACCATGAGTCTTGATTCCTCAAACACTATCTAATATCCTATCAATATAGTTTCTTAAATAGATTCATCTTCCATCATTTTAGCATCTTGTAATGCACATATCCAATTTTGCAATCTTACTCTATTTTCATGCTTATCACCTTTAAAAGTAGCTTCTAATGTTTTCCAAATTTCATGAGATCTTTGAAGTGACTTTTTCTAACTATATTCATTATAAGGAAGAGCTATAAGTAATTCCTCTTTGGCTCTCATGTTACACATGAATAGATATCTCTCTACTTGATTACATTCTTCAATTTTCCCTTCATCAATAATTGTCTTGTTCTTGTTGAAAGCCAATATCCTAGACCCATGATCTTTATTAGATGAGAAATAAATTAGAAACCTCAACAATATACTCATGCACAATAACTCGGGTTATGCTAACTAGGGAAACCCTTGATCTGAGGGAAAACCCTGGTGGGTATGATACCCACAAGATGATGTACTAATATAATAGTTCCTTATTAGAAGATGGACCCTATTAGGAGTCTATAAATACATTCAGTAAATATGAGCCCCTATTAGGAGACTTTGAATTTGTGTTAGGAGATTCCAATCATATTAGGAGTTATGGAAGATAGATGGAACCACTATCCAAATAGACCAATGAACCCATTATCCAAATGATATTTGTATTATTCTTTGTAGAATAATACATGTGAATTGCACTTTATTTCTCTATCTTTGTCCTATCAATCAAACCTCTTCTCCTACTGATCTTGCAACTAGATCACAAAACATGCATCCAATAATCCCTTGGTTTGCTTACATTCATTCACCAAACACTCTTCTCCTTCTTGCACATTACAATTGATACTCAATAAAATACACATTATAAACATGGAAAACTTCTTTTCTTTATACCATATCTTCAAAATAAATCCTTGAGCTGGTCTTGAGGCTTTCCCAATTAATTATAATGAGATAATTAAGTCATTTATAATTACAATAGTACTATCTACTTAGAGTCTATACAACTCTTCACATGTGCTATTATAGGGCTTGTGTACTTGCTGACCATGCATTACCTCATTATATCTCTACTAAAAGGTATAATGCAAAAATTAGAAATTGCTTAACAGATGCTCTATTTCTGCACTTCTCTCTATAAATCAAGTATATATTTTGTACATCTTCAACTCATGTCATGTGCACTTAACTACATCATCACTATACAATATAGAAAATGTCCATGACCTTGCATTAATAGACAAGCAAAACCTTATTCACACAACTATTCTCTCTATGTAATTCTAATAGTTCTCATAGACTTACTGCTATGTTGACATCAATGACAAACATAGTGATAAATACAACATTTCAATACTCTTTAATGCTTAAGATACTCCCCCAAAATAATATCATCAACATTCATGCTAATTATGTCTACCAAGTCACTCAAGTGCCAAGCATACATTAGGTTTTGAGCATATAGTGTGTGCCAAGTGATTTAGGTGTTGAGAAAATAGTGAGTACCAATCTATTAAGGAGTCAAGTATCAACATAAAGAGTAGAGTGAAGTTTGACCATCAAAGACTATTGATGCTGAGTGAGTAGCCTTTGACATAGATTTTTGTAATCACACAAACGTCTAGCAATTAGTTTTTGTTTGACATGAATATGAATTTTTGGTTATAAGAGATAAGGATTGAGTTACAATATGAATTCTTATGCAATGCATGCAACCAATTAGAAAAGGGAAAAAAATTGGAAGAAATAAGGATCGACAATAACCATTGATCATAACCTATCCCATCTACACCAATGCCTACTTAAGGAGATAAATCCTAAAGGAGTTTATCGATGTGTAAGGAGATGAATGCTAAGAGCATAGATGGTATTCACAGTGGCATCAATGGTTATGATAGAGTTACACATTGCAAAATCAGTTTAAGGAGAGCAGAGTGAAGCAGTGAAAGGATAGACAAGACATATCTTCTCAAGAGGATCAAGAGTAAAAGAGTAAAGAGGAGATCTAACATTAAGTAGTAAGGTGCAAACTGAAGGATCAGGGGTTGGATCATCCTAATAGGTGATATAGAGTGCTTACTTAATCATGAGTTGGAAATCTTTTATTCAAGGTGAAACCTAATAGTCTTGTAATCCTTTAACAAAGCATACCTTTGACAAGGTAGATCATAGTTTGTGATCAAAACTTTGTAACCTTAATAGGCCACACTTTACAACTATAGTAGTGAATATTTGTGGGTTACATCCCCATTCTAGTTTTAACTTCTCCTTGGAGGGATTTTGGGCAACTAAAGTATTTGTGTTATGTGTTTGAATTTACTTTATCCTATGGATGTGATGTATGGCTACAAATTTCAGTTTACATGCTAAGTAATGAGATGGATGTACGGTGAATTAATTTTAAGGTTAAAGTTTTAGGTACTAATTCACACCCCCCACCTCTCATTAGTTACTTTTCCATTGTTAATTCCAACAATTGGTATCAGAGCTTTCGTCTCTTGAAAAGAAAGCTTGATATCTTGAGAAGTAAGATCTTGAAGATGGATGTCTACAAATTCAAAAAGAATATTGAGAACTAGAAGATTGAAATACAACTTGTCCTACATCAGTTGAATGAAGCAAGAGATGTACTATAGCAATTAGTGAAGAGAAGAAAGGAAATAGCTATACAAAAAAATGATAGTCAATATGTAAAAATATACACTACTCAATCATTTGTAGGTGGAAAGTCAAAAGAGTTTGATACCAAAATTATAGATCTAACAAATAAGAATGGTGTCCTAAATGAAGAATTCAAGAATATGAAAAGGGAACAAGAAGCTTAATCAGTACTATTATGTGGGACAACTAAATAGAAAAAGAAGGTTGAAGAAGTTAAAGTCATGATTGAGGAAGAGAAAATATTACCTACTAATAGAGTTGAAGAGAAGACATCAGATGTGCAAAAGCTTACAAATATAAAATTAGATATAATGAATTAGTTGATGTTTACAAACCATGAATTGAATAGGAAGGAAATTAAGATCACAACTTTGAAGTTATAGAATTACTTATTGCAAAATTAATTGAGGATAGAAAAAGAAAACCCTAGTGAAGCCATAAAGTAATTTAAGAAACTGATGGAATCACCAAGACCTAATAGTGATACTTTTGGATTGGGATACACTACTACTAAGGAAGGAGAATCATCTAGAATTTTTGAAGAAAGGAGTAAAAAGGGTAAGAACAATAAACCTACTTGTCATAATTGTGGAAAATTGGGTCATACAATAAATGTGTGTAGGAGCAAAACTATTAATCAAAACCCTAAGAAGAAATACAAAGGATATTGCTACAAATCTAACAAACAAGAACATCAGGCACATGAATGAAGGACCAAGAGTATGAGCACTCAAATAATTTAAGGATATTGTTACAATTGTCATAAGTATGGAAACAAATCATTTGAATGCAAATCCAAGCCGAAGTGGACATCAAACAAGAAAACTAAGGTCAAACATTATAGAAATGCTTACAATTGGGATTACAATACAAGGTCTAGTTGTCTCTATTGTCAAGAATATAAACATGTTCTGAAAAATTGCATAAGAACACACTTCAAAGGAAATTACAAAAAATGGTTGAGTGAGAATGCATGCTTTAGATGTTTGAAGGGAAATCATGTCAACAAAAACTATCCAACTCAATCACCTACACCAAGAAATGAGTTCAACAAAGACAAAGAAAAGGTAGATGTTGAGAAGTTGAAGGTGCAAATGAACAAGACATGGGAAAATAAGGAAGATTGCAACACAAAATGTCAATATTAGGTCACTTTATCCAATGGATCAGGTGATCACATCACCCCCAACTAGGTAATCAAAGGTATGTGTACAACTAACACTTGAAAAGATATATTATGCATTAAATCCAAGTATAAAAGGTGTCAAAATATTATATTAGCATGAATCAAGATGCAATAAAGTAATTATAAGTATGAACTACTTTATAGTTATGTTATTTTGTGTTGCTACCAAGCATTTGGAGAATTGTAGTTACTATTGAGTTATGGAGAAACGGTAGTCAATGTCAAGCTTGCTATGTTAGCCAAGAATGTTGAAAAATCTATAGTAGCCAAGCTTAAAGCTATATAAGAATTGAGCAATAAATATAGAATTTTAAGGGCTATATCATCAATTTTTTACTCATTTGCACTTACCAGATAATGAAGAGCACAAAGGCAATTTGCGAAAGGAGATTTATGTTAGAATATATATTCCACCAATATTTTAAGAGGGGAAGGGGGGGGTTTGAATCACTTATTCAACTATTATCACCATTATCAACCTTAATAATCCTTAACCATGTGAATAACATAAACATTAACCATAGCAATAAACTCATTCACAATAAAACTAGATATGTTAACTTGAGAAACGCTTGATCAGAGGGTAAACTTTGGTGGGGATGGTACCCACAAGATGATGTACTAATATAAATGTTCCTTGTTAGAGGATGGACCCTATTAAGAGTCTATGAATACATTTAGTACATATGAGTCCTTGTTAGGACATTTTGAATCATTGTTAGGAGATGCCAACCTTGTTAGGATTTATGGAAGATAACTGGACCCACTGTCTAAATAGCTTCAATGCAAGACCAATACACCCACTATGTAACACCCCGCCAAGGGATCCAAAAGAATTAACCTAAATTTTTACTAAGTTTGGAAAACATTTATAAAAAAAAACATGAAAGATAAACCATTCCCATCAAACACATAGTACCAGAAGTAATAACATACATACAACTAAAAAATGTTCATAACAAGTTACATTCCTTAAGGATCCCAAGACATTGAGTCACATTTAACATAACTAATTATGTTTCCATCTAATACTACATCCACATGAAATAATAACATTTGAAAAGTCCAACATTCATAAATTACATTTTCGAATGCTCAATCATCTGCTATACATGCCACAGGGTATGAAAGACTTAAAAGAATATACATAAGTGAAAATAAAGTACATCATGATCCTAACTCTAATTCATGATGCAATAACATAAATGAAACCACATATCATACATGATACATCATCATAGAAGATAACCATAACTTACAAACATAACTAACTGATGACGGGCCACACCACCCGTACCAACTCACAACCAAAAATGCAATAATATGGAGACAAGAGAGATGAAAAAATGCTTCATAAAACTTCCATTGATACTTGAAATTCATTAGAATATTCTCCAAATGGAAAAACTCCAAATTCTTACAATATAAGAGAGATTGCTCGCTAAGAGCTTCTACAAGAAATTACATCCGAAGAGCGTCTACGTGAAGAGCTTGTCTTGAAGAGCTTCTATTTCTCCAACTTCCATTAGAAGAGCTTCCATTTTTTGAACTTGATTACAAACGATTATAAAATTTTGCTTAAATAGGCACTTCTAACCGAAGACATTACAAACACAAGCAATGTGGGATAAAAGGTAAATACAACTACCTTTAAATAAATATTAAATTCCCACCCAAATACAACTAAGCACCCAACAAATATTAAATGCATGATTTAAGGAACTTTCCACAAACTTCTAAGATGCCACCTACACACCTCGATTAATGGAATGACAACTATTTTTATTATTTTCTATTTGTGCCACCCATGCACCTTGAAAATAGAAATTCCTCTTTTCTCCTTTTTTTTTCCTATTTTTTTATTATTTTCCTTCCATTTTCGTCACTTTCTCTCTCCTCCATAATTTTGTTTTTTTTTTTTTTTTTTTTAATTTTTTTTTTCTCTTTCATTTTTTTTTTCTAATAATTTAATTTTCCCATGCAAGATGCTCCTGCATCAGACTCCCTTGGTAGATAGAAAAGTGTGTCCCACACTTTGATGTCAAAAGAAAGATATAGAACCATCTTCATCTTCACTACAAGCTTCCACCTCAATAGGGACAAGAAAACCAACATACAAATCTTCCATATTTTTTTTTTGCTGATGCATGATGCTCCTGCATCTGACTCCCATGGTAGGAAATTTTTTTTGAATATGGATTCAGAAATAAAGTAGCCACTATTGATAGATTTTTTTTTTCCTCTTCCTCCAACACATAGCTAGAACAAGTATCCGATGCTAAAATTTCTCCTTTGCAATGAACTCTATCCAAGTATAAATCTCATCCTCATCCAATCTTGTTGAATTAATCACGCCTGTAATAAATCCAGCAACACCATACCAATCTTCCTTTGCATACCATACATCACGAACAAGATCCTCATGCAAACCATCATTAATATCTTTTAAACTCATATCAAAGACAACATCCCATGATTCATAAGAATTTACCTGTTTGACATCTTCATCTTCGCTTGCCTCTTTTATGTTGGCAACAATGCACGTAACTACTCCACTTGCTTGATCTCCAACTAAGGCACTATACTCGTCCTCCATTGTTTTAGTCTTCCAATTACCTTCATCTACTTTTGGCATACAAATCTAGTTATCTTCATGCTCTTCTTCTTCTCTTTCATCTTCTTCAACTTCTGGTTCGCAAATAATTTTCTCTTCATCCGCTTGCTCTTCCACTGGATCATCTTCCTTTTCCACATCCAAGGAATTATCAACATCTCTTTTTTGGTGACATGCTCTTCGTTTCCACAACTCAGCTTCTAATTCATTCACTTGCTTCTGCAAATCAACTAGCAATGATTGTTGATTTCTTGCTCTAAATTTCTCAAGTCGAGGAATCCTTAAAATCCATCCAATCACAAAAGTCATCTTCTTCTTTCTCTTCTCCATAATCAAGTCTTCAGAAGAAAAATAAATAAAAATTATGGAGGAGAGAGAAAGTGACAAAAATGGAAGGAAAATAATAAAAAAATTCTAAAATCATCACTAACAACCATTAAAAATTCTAAAATCATTATTCAAGTCATTAGAATAAGACTTATCAACTTCGATGTAGATAATTTACAACTTTGTTAAAAGAATCATATCAATTCAAACTCTATTACATAACTTAATTATTAATTAAATTTAATTAACTCTAATTAATTAATTAAATTAATAATTACATAACCATACTAACAACACAATGAATATCAGTTGATTAATCACTAACTATAATTTGTAAGTTAAAAGTCAACTATAATCCAATTCTCAAATATAATAGTTCAATAATGACTTGTTATTATTTAATAACAAGTTATATTGGAAATCTTATTAATAATTCTATAATGACCACATTCGTCACTCTTTCAATGAATACTAATATTTTCTTAACAAATTATCGATAATCATTTCCATTAATATGATAATCGATCAATTCTCTAAAATGTTCTAAAATTATTTATTTAGGTATTTCCAATCCAACGATAATTTATAGCAATTCTACAATTTTTTTTTAACTACATACATCATTAATTAAATCTAGCCAAACTAATTTAAAACCAATTTTAATTAATGAATATCCACTAAACACTCTTATTAATATCTCAACACTTTATAAAACATCCTCGTAATTTACTAAACATCCCCACATCTCTAAAATTAATTATAATATCTTACATACAAACTACCTTCTTAATGATTCTTATAAATTAATAACTAGATAGATTTCATTAACAAATTATATAATAATTAGATTTTATAATAGAATTTCATTTATAATAAAAATAATAATTATCAATCATTAATAATATATATATATATATATATATATATATATATATATATATATATATATATATATATATATATATATATATATATATATATATATATATATATATATATATATATATATATATATATATATATATATATATATATATATATATATATGATATTTAAAATCTATTAAAGTTTAACAATATCAATTATGATAATTGATATGTTAAAAGTTGATTCGATACACATATATATCATAAACGTCTTCTTTTAAAAAAATGGTAAACGAATTTAAAATCATTGTTGCCATTTATGCGACTGTCACATATGTGACTTACTATCGTGGGTACCTTGCTTATGCAAGTACATTGCGACTTATGCATTAATTGCACTATCGTAGGTACACTGCGTACGTGGTACCCTGTGACCTTCAATGCTGACCCTCTTTAAAATAGTGGTGTACGGGGGGGCTGTAATCTGCCCCTCCCATATATAATTTTTTAACTTTAATTTATTTTTTTAAATGAGTTTTCAAATAATGTTTTTTTAAAAAATGTTTCTCAATCGACATTGGATATTCACTACGACCTTTTTTTTTAAATATATAAATTTCTCCACTATGTTTTTAAATAAACACATACACACACACACACACACACACACACACACACACACACACACACACATATATATCTGTGTGTGTGTGTGTGTGTATGTGTATGTGTATGTATATGTATATACGCATATACGTATATGTATGTATGTATATATATATATGTATATGTATATCTATATGTGTGTATATATATATATATAGATATATATATATATATATGTATGTATATATGTATGTATGTATGTATATATATATATATATATACATACATACATACATACATACATATATATATACATATATAAATATATATATATGTATATATATATGTATATATATATGTATACATACATACATACATATATATACATACATATATATATATACATACATATATATATATATATATACATACATATATATATATATATATATATATATATATAGACACACACACGTGTGTGCGTAGTTCATTTTCAAGAATTATTGCATTTTAGCTAACATATATATATATATATAAACAAGAAAGGCTTTCCAATTTAAGAATTTTCTTTCTTTTTTAAATAATTGTTCTCTAAATTTATGCATTAATCCTATTAATTAGAATTGTTCATACACATATGAAAATCCTAGCCCCATAGATTTCCTCAGATCTAAGCTTATGAAAATTTTCCTATATAAAATTTAATTACTCATGACAAAATACATACAACCAAGATATGAAAATCCTCAGAAAGCATTTAGAAGACATGAAGAAGACAGGAAGTGCAAGAAGCGGAAATAACATAGGCCAAAATCACAAGTGTCTGCTTGGACACCGATGCTAAATCCCTTCTCCTTAGCATCCGCAGAGCAAGCTCCTTCCTTCTCCAATGTTCCTCGAGTCCTCCAACACTCTCTTCAAGTGCTCTCTCTAAGCTTCTAGGACTGCCTAAATATAAAGAACTCTTAGGAAGCACCTAGAATGTCTCTAGAAACAACCAGAAAGTGTTGACAACTAAGCATGAGCCTTTTCCAACCTTCTAGATGAGTCACAAGGTTGTAGACACCATGTGCTTAATTTGCACGCTAACTCCTATGTTGTTGACAACACATGCATAATTAGAGTGCAAACTCCTGTGTTGTTGATATAACAACTCACGAGAGTTCACATACTCCTATGTGAATGAATATTAAAATAATTCACATTAATTAATTTAATATTCACTTTACTCTTTTCAAATTAATTTTTTTAATTTTTTAAATCTCATGCACTCACTTTAATAACTCCACTTATTTTATCTTAATATATTTATATTTTAATCACATGCCCACATCATACAACCTATAATCTTTTAATAATTTTAATATCTTTTCCACTTTTAAATTCATTTCTGAAACTTAATTGCTGAAATATTTATTAATTTAAATAAATATTATCACATTCCAACTTTTAAATTATAACTTTTATCTCCAAATTTAATTATTTTATTTAATTAATTTCCTAATTAATTAAATAAAATAAATATCATATTAATTTTTCATTAAATTAAACCATTAATTAAATCTTTTAATTAAGCTTAATTAATAGAAAATACTCCAAAGACTTGTTAGAGTAATTATTTTATTTCACTTATTAATTAGATCATCTTGATTTAGTTAATTAAGTGATTTATTATTCTAGTTCTTAAGCTTGCTTTTAGGTGCATATAATTAATATTTTATATTAATTATAATTCACAAACCTAGTTAGGGTTTCATGATTCCTTTTATAAATGATTCACCTCTTTGTATTTCTTCAAGCATTCATTCAATCAATTTGGGAATACAGTTTCTCTCATCTTGTTGAGTTCTTCCGCTCTGCTTTTTCCTTCTTTGTCTGGTTTCTATTCAGCAAGTTATTTGCATGCAGGTGATCTTGGCAATCTGTGAAGTTGGTTTTCACAACTTCTACATGGTATCAGAGCCTCCCTACTGCTTCTCTGTTGAATGATTTTTGAAGCTACGATTCATAGTTAGAAAACACATCTTTTTTGAGGTAAGGAGGAAGAGCATTTTTTAGAGCACTTTGGGCCCAAACGGACATTGCCATTGGATCTGGAAGGCTGTTTACAGTCAGGATCCATATAAAATTTGTCTTTTTTGGCTTCTGTAGCGTCAGGGAAAATTTTTTTTACCCCCTGGGAGGCTGTACGAACGACTTTTTTGCATTTAGTGCAAAAAAAATTTCACAAAAAAGTTTAAGGGCCGCTCTGCCCAGCGCGCCACCAGAGGCTCGCCTGTGTCGATCATGCCTCCTTCCGGCCACCATGGCCCAGCTACCACCGGTGGACCACCCACCACCCACCGCTACCTCAGCACCACCAGCATCCACCACCACTACGGCCATCGCTTGCTCAGCACAACCTTCAGTTAGCAATCTACACAGGTACAATCAGCATCGCCATGTGGCTCTTTTTTTGCTATGATGGGCCAAAGGCTGTCAAATTTTTTGTAGTGATTTGCTAATGTCAGCATGACATCAGCATGATGTCATCAGACCTTGCATGCACCTCTCCTAATTATATTTTGGAGCTACTTGTGGTTTTTTGGCCATAACTTGAGCATACAAACATATTTTTTCAATCTGAAAGGAGCACTAAAATGCTGGTTCTGAGATGGAGATAGTGGTGTAGGAGTTTTTTTATTTTGATGTAGTTTTGCTTCCTATTTTTGCAATTGAAGTTTGAAGTTCTATTTTTGACTCCAGCGAGCATTTCTTATGCATCCCATCTCCATTTTTTGAAAATGTGATATTTTTGAAAAGCTGGTTTTGTCTACTTTTAAAAAATGATGTAATTTCTTCCAAATTCTACTCCATTCTCTTTCTATCATGTTTTTGTCATTTTTGCTCTATGATGGATATCTTGGGTCTTTTAGGTCTAAGGATCATTTTTTTAGCTCATGGGATCTCTTCTTTTGGGCTATACTATCTTTTGTATCAGCTTTTTTCCTATTTTGATCATTGTTGGTATTCATTGTAAGCATCTTTATGCAAACACATAGAGATAAAGTGCCACTCTTGTGTTTCAGGATCCTTTTCATCATTATGGTTTGTTGTACTCACACTATTTTATAAAGTGCCATGGGGGGGATAGGTTTTTTCTGATTTTGTGCCCTCTTCCTCTTTTTTCCTCATGCAGTGTCGGTGATACGTGCCTTTATAGGTGTCTATACCTCACTCTCGATGTGTTTGGTTCCTGTGTTGTAGGAGATTTTGGCCCATCTTTTCAGTTGCCTGTCACCTCACCCTATCTACATTAAGGGGGGGTTATATTGTTGGTTCTAATGCTTCCTTAGTTTGATGGTTCATTGGAGTGAGCTATGTATTCAGTATTTCATCCTATATACTAGGCGATTGTAGTGGCTGGCTACCTATGCATTTTGGTGAGATGGATCACCTACCATATAGATACTCTCAGTTCGTGCCTTCTATTTCCATGGAAGATCTTTAGATCAGTAGTTTCTTTCTAACAGAGCTTGCGGCTTCTTCTGCTTTAGTGGTTTTCTTCATGATTTTTTCTTTGTTCCTATCTTCTGAAACATTCTTTGCTATCTCTTTTTGGAGAGGGACTTTTCCAACTGGATTTTCTCCTTTGTCTCTAGTTTACAGAGATTTCCTTGTATTAGGTACTTGATCAGGCCTTGTTGCTAGGACCCATTTTTTTCCTTTTTTCATAGGTTTGCTAGGTTAGCTTCCTCCTGAGCTTCACTTAAGGGGGGATGTTAGAGTAATTATTTTATATCACTTATTAATTAGATCATCTTGATTTAGTTAATTAAGTGGTTTATTACTCTAGTTCTTAAGCTTGCTTTTAGGTGCATATAATTAATATTTTATATTAATTACAATGCGCAAACCTAGTTAGGGTTTTGTGATTCCTTTTATAAAGGATTCACCTCTTTGTATTTTTTCAAGCATTCATTCAATCAATCTAGGAATACAGTTTCTCTCATCTTGTTGAGTTCTTCTACTCTACTTTTTTCTTCTTTTTTGGTTTCTCTTCAGTAGGTTACTTGCATGCAGGTGATCTTTGCAATCTGTGAAGTTGGTTTTCACAACTTCTACAAGACTTACAAGATAAAATACGAAAACCAATCATAGCCAAAACACATACAAAATAAAACAAAAAGGGTTAATATCATGAATTACATCATCTAACGCATTCAGAGGGTAATCAACTTAGATACTTGTCCTAATTTCTAATTAGAAAAAATGGCTTAAAGGGTTGGGATTTCGACTTGAGAATTTATCTCCCCTCTCTTACCATTGAGATAATGTGATAGGTTACACTCATCCTGGCAATTCAAGGAAGTCGATACCCAGTACCTGCAACCTACATAAAAACCATCCATGTACAAGCACAATATATACTAAACTAAACAGGCAATGGCAGGAAGTGGTGCATTGTGTAGATCTCGACTAGCAGGTGACTACGACTTCCTTCATTAACCACATTAGAAATGCCATACAAAAAGAAAACAACATGCACACCATACACATGCAAGTATGGGGTAAGTATCCATCAGGAAACACTTATGATAATAAATCATCTAACTAATTATCATCAATAACTGAAATCACTGAATAATCATCATGCGACCATGAAATATAAAGTACCAAGTAATCTCATCATATATTAACTGAATCTGAAACAATATCCAATAATCTCAAAACAATGTTACTAATAATCATCAACATAAAACTATCCGTAAAAGAGTTCGACAATGATAGCAAAAATGCAAACTAGGGGTAGGCACTACACACTATCCAAATGATCTCTTTATTATCTCTTGTGGAAAAATAGATGTGAAATGTACTTCCTTCCTCTATCTTTGTCCTATCAATCAAACTTTTGCTCCTTCCAATCTTGTAGTTAGATCACCAATCTCACAACCAATAATTGTTTGGATCACTTACACACATTTACTAAACACTCTGGTCCTTCTCGCACTTCACAAATACTAAGCAATAGATACACTTTACAATCAAGGAAAAAATCTTTCCTTTATACCATATCTTCATAATAATTTCTTGAATTAGCCTTGAGGCTTTCCCAATTAATTAGGATAAGATAATTAATTAGTTACAATTACAATAACACTATCAACTAACAATTTAATACAAAACTTGACATGTGCAACTTCAGGCCTTGTGCACTTGCTCACATCACCACCTTAATATCCTCTATCACTAGTTCACTATGCAACTCTTCATTGCATCTCACATGTAAGATAACAATTGAACATTAGAATGATGTTCTTCAATACTTTGTTTCTATGTTGTTCTCTATAAATTTGGTACAACATTCATACATCTTCTACTTAGACTCTACGCACTTAACTACATGATTAGTACATAGTCTAGAACATGTCCTTGACTATGCATCACTAGAGAATTGAACCATTATGTATGTTGGGACACAAAATTGAAGTACCATTGAAAAATGAATCCCTATAAGCACTCTTTAATGCATGTGTACTTGGTTGTACTTTTGAGGCCCAAGAGGTGTTTAATGTTTCTAACACCTTGCATTCATTACACCTATATGTTCCATGATGTTAAATTAGCATTCTGATCCATTTTGTGAAGTCCTATTTTGAGCAATGCCCAATTCTACTTTTGTGCCTAAGTGTCAAAAAGTGATAGGAGGCTATGTTTGCAATTGAATATCTCACACTTGGTAATGTTTCATGACTCGCCACTTTGGGATTATTTAATTTCCATATCAAGGAACCTATATTTCAGATTTTTAGTTGTTTCAAATTTTTTTGACAAGGTTTTGAACCCCTCAAAGTTTGTCATTTATTGATGTCATGCTGATGCAATTTGTTCTAAATTCTAGAAAGCCCTATTTTACTTGTTATAACTTTTACTTAGTTGACTAAAATTAAAAAATTCCTTTTGAAATGCATTGAAGAGGTCAAAAAATTTCTATGTTTCAATTTTGAAGTTATGGTGAATTTTTTTGATAAGTTTTAGAATGCGATTCCAAATGCAATTTGCAACTTTTTACTAGTGTCAAAAGGTGCAGAGTTATCGGTACCCCTGTTCATGATGTCATATCTCCAAATCTATGATAGGTGGGATCAAATGGATTGTACTACTATATTCTCCATAAAAATTCTTCAATTGTGCCAATGTTCAAACCTTAATGAATCCATCTGCACACTTTCCTAGGTCCATTCCATTTGCAAAAATGCTTTTCTACCATTATTTCCAGTCTACAATTTCTGAGTAGGCCACTTTGACCATTTGCCAAATGTGTCCTATTATACATCATGAGCCCAAATATTTGATTTATATTATCCTCATGACAAAGAACCTACATCCTAGTTTTCATTTCTTGAAGTGTCCATTTACCCAAATTTTGAAGTCAAATCCAAATGCAAATTATGGTTTTCTAACTTGTTTTCATGCAAGCAGTTCTGAAAGGGCAACTTTAATAGTCAATATCTTTTGACTAAGAATTCTTCATGAGATGAGATTCAACATGGTAAGAGTATGCAGAACTGAGAGTTAGTATGTTTGATGTCAGAGCTTGGTCAGGTGTTTTTGTCAATTTTTAAAGCTGGTCAAAGGACCTTCTAGCACAAAGTTGACTATTTGTAGATAAGATGTGAAATAAGTTTTAAATGGATAGTTTAGTGGTAAATTATTTCGAATCAATGTCAGATGGTCAAAGGATTATTTTGAAGGATCGGTTGTTCAAAAATAATTTTTTTTTAGTCAAACCCACTTTGGGGCCTGACTAAATGGTATCAAATTGATAAGATTGCGTTTATTATGTTTACACTAGCTCTTAAGTTTGTGAGCTTGGCACAATTAGTGACAATTGAATAAAGCATTAGGATAAAATAGTGGGTATTACCTTCAAACACTCCCTCTGATTTTTTTTAAGAAGTCATTGATATGCAGCCTATTATTGGTGTTACTAGTTATTTTCTTGTTGAAAATACAGCTTTGAATGAAAATGTAAATTCACTTGGACAACAAGATGATTTGAACCAATATGACATGTTTAGTTATGATGAATTATCAACTATTAAGACAAATGTAGCAACTATTGATGTTGTTAAATCTATGTCAGGATGTGGTAATGAACCATATCTTAGTAGTGGTGAAATAGATGGCACACGACATGTTTCAAGGGTAAGTTTTTAATTGGGTCTAAATGAAATAGAACTAGATATTTTCTTCAAATTTACAAATGGATCTGTTGATTGGACTAGTAAGTAGTTAAATAAACATTTTCTTGATAAGAGAAAGGATGAAAATCTTAAGGGCACATTTTTATAAAAACAAAAGCCCCATATGAGAAAATGTAGAGCATTGATTATAGAATTCAATTGTTGGTAAATGATAGAGATGTATATTGTATATGAGAATGCATGTTCTCAATGGATGAGTGATTTATTAGATTTCATGTAAACAATTATTTGAATTTAGAAGGGTGATGTTGGAGTTTAAAAAACTACTGAGCAATAGAGAGTCTCAATACCAAAATGCTAATACTTATGCAACCTAAGGATTATCCCTTTCCTATTTTTAGTTACAAATGTAAATCATTTGGATCCAACATTTAAAAAACCAAGAATTGTTTTCTTATCTTTAGGCTCTGCAAAACCAAGGTGGGTATACCTAAGGGATGACTCAATCTTAATGTTGTTGTATGAAAACTATCTTAGTTTCATTCTTATTCTCATCCTCAATCCATAAACACACTTCTAATTGTGACATTTTAAATAGAATACATCCCATATAATAGATTTGGTCATAAAGTCTTCTATAGATTTGCAAGTATTCTTTGCAATAGTGGCTAAGTAAGGCTAGAATATTTCATGCAAACAAGTATTGACCAACTTTGAAGATCTTCAAGAAATAAAAGTAAAATTGACTATAAATTTGAATTTGATACCCATCTATGATCTATTTCTCCTCCGACTAAATTAATTTGACCAATGCCTAATCCATTGGGCTTTAGAGCCTATTGTAATTCCATGGATCTAATCTATTTTCTTACAACAAACATCATCAGCAATTCTTACTATACTTTATCATTCAAAACATCATTCCTATTACTACAGAAATCTTATCAATTTCACCAAAGATTTTACTTAATTCATTGAAGTAATAGCAGTGATGAAAGGATATACAACCTAAGTGGATTGCATTCAATTGCATAAACCTTTACTCACACAACATCATGATAACTAAGTAACCAAGAGTAGGAAAAACTTAGAAAAGAACTAATATGTGGATAGATCATAATTTCTATTCATTTTCTTTGAAAATTGTATACAATTGTAGTAAACCTAGAATGACCTTGGAAAGAAACATAGAGATCATTATATCTTCATGTATTATCAGAAAACTTGTAGAGAATATACATCATATAACTTGCTCAAATTACTGGACCAAAAATAAACCAAGGCTATCACTAAAATTATTAGAAATTGGACCCTTCTCTAGCCCTAGAATCTCACTTATATAATGTGAGATCCAACAAGCTTCAAGCTAAGAGAATCGACAGGTGTCTTTTACAAAAGACATCTACATACACCTATCACAAAATGGCAAAAATGTGAGTAACAGAAGATTTCAAAATCAAACATTCCTTCTGGTGGGTCCCCTTCTATTACATCCTCTATTGTTGTTGATTTGGCTGCTATTTTGAATCCTCCATGTATGCAACTACCAAACTAGCCAATGGTGAAGTTTCTTCAGATGATTGCAAGTTAATATCCACCCATGGGTTTTCACCATTTTTATCCTGTACTAAGGGAGTAACTTCTAATTTTCCCTCTTCTTTGATTGTATCAGCTTCCTATGGGCCGAGGTCTGTAACTAAAAGTGACTAATCATTCTTGTATTCTTCTCCCTGTTGGCCTTATGTAGTTATGGTGTCAATGATTTGGATCTCATCACCCTACACCTCATCATTGTCATTTTCTACTTCCTCAAACTATTCATTAGGAGCTATTTATGCCATCCACTTGTCAAACAGTGTGTCGTCTGGCCAATTGAATTGCAAAATATCCCTCTATATTTTGAGCACATACTTAGCCTAATTATCAATAGTAACAAAATTTTGTTTCACAAAATCAAAGAATATTTGACCTTTCACTATTTCTTTAGTTGTTGTGACCCACCATGCATGCCCTATTTCATTTATAACTTGATTCATTCTTAAATAAAATAAATCATCAAGTTGCTTAACCCATTCATCTTTTCTTTTCAAATTATTCTTCTTATCTAGGGCACAAGGAAACAAACTAAACTTTTAACTCTTGTATTTATCTAAGTAGCCAACTATTATTCTTTGCAAATGAATTCTCTTATTGTCAAAATCAGTAAGATCAGAAACAATATCAAAAGTTTTCTCAATTTGACCACATGAGGTTTTTATAATAGAATAACATTAAAATGTCACCTCTTTCCTCCTTCTTACCCACTTATTTACAATAGGCTTCAAAGCCTCATCACTTTCTTTCATTTCATCCCAAATACTAATCACCTTAGCCAACTAATCATAAAATAGTGGCCATTCAATTTTATCCCCAAATATGTGAGAGCCTTTCTTAATTTTTCTTCATATTTCACATTTAACTCCACATGTAAGGCCCACAGTTTTTTCTTTTCTTCATCAAAGTCCTTAGTAGTGTAATACTCTAGCCTTTGGGGTGTATCTATTACTTCTATGAGGGGAGTGGATTTAAAAGGTTCAACAGGGGGGTGACGGTATGTTTTTCTTGGCCTTGTAGACCTCCCCATTAGCTTGTTCTCAAGCTCAATTCTCCTCTTTACATCTTTATTGTAGGCATCCACAACTACCTCATACTTGCTCTACAACTCCATTGTTTCCTTTTCCTCCCTCTTTTCAATAGCCAAGGAAAATTGAGAATAATCCACATTCGTATGGGCTATCTGTACATGTGAGGTGTTAGCAAATCTCCTTACAATGATATTCCCTATTAGTCTTGAATCATCAAGCTGTGATGGAACAACCCTAGATCCTCTTCTTAGTGACCACATGAAAAGAGCAGCTTGGTCATTACTAAATATAGTTCCCATGAACTCCTTTTTATTTGGATCTTGCAATCCCAAATTATTTGACACAGAATTGAAAATCAATGCATTAGCAATGTCCCAATTGGGCAATAATAAAATATTTGTTTCCTTTACCATCTATCACCCTTCTTCAGGGGTTATATTTTGGAACTCTTGAATCATTTTTTCCTTTATTTTATTTTGAATGGAACCTTCATCCATTTTTGGATGCTCTTACTTCAAATTCTTACATCTTTCCCCAAAACTATTTATGTTTGCCCTCCAAGCAAACTAGTGGAAAGCCCTAGACTTTAAACAAAACTATCATTAGAAAAAAATTGCTAACTGGCTTGTTCCAAAATAGGATCCAATTCCCTTCCCCTAAAATTTTCTATAGTCAGCTCAAAACTTGGCACAAGGGGCTCCTAGGGGTTCCCTTCATCAATCTCTGCTTGGGTAACAAAAACTCCCCCTTGTGATCCAATTTGTTCAATTTTTTCATCAATGTGTTGCTCCTCCTCAATTATCACAAGGGTTTGGGAAGGCGAGTAACCCTCATCATGAGGTTCCTATTCCCCTATTATCTTTATCCTCTTAGGAGAAGGTTCAAGAGGCCTCTCTTCAAAAACAACACTGGTAGATTCAACTATCTATTTTCCTTTATCCACAATGGGCCTTTGATTCGGAATGACAGTATATCCTGGCTTCCTTTGAACAATTAATGGACTTGACCCTATATTGGGAGTCTCCTCATTATTTCCTTGCCTTATCTAGAAAATAATTAATGAAATATTGCTTCTTCTCATTCATTACCTCCATTATTTAAAGGAATGTATTCATAAACTTATTAATTTTATCTATAGTAGTTACAACATTACTTAGAGGGTTGTAACCTTTATCAAAAAAATTAATAATATTCAAAACTTTTGAATAGACTCTCCATTTTTCTTTCTTTGTTTCTTGCTCTTGCAGAGAGTACTCATTCCTTATTACATCTTTAGGGAAATAAAATTCATGTTCAACTAGATGAATCCTGATCCTATGCCTAAGAGCCAAACTAAAGAAACCCTCTACATCACAAAAATGAGAGTGAGATACATCCATTTTATACTGATCCAAAAATTTGTAAAGGGAAACCCATCCTTCATTGGTTATCACAAACTGGTGAGCTACTATACAAGTGGGAAAAATTGATCTCGTATGCCTTCTGTGTAGAAAGGCTTCTTTTACTCCTCCCAACTAACTCAATAATTTAGCTACTCCTACCTTTAAAGGCACCTAGTAAGGTAGTACATGGGGTGTCCCCTTGAATCCATAAATTCTAATTATAGTTGAAACTGAATATGGGATGATGTCACCCCAATTATGTGACACTTTCAAATTGTGGGGTTTATCCATTGGTGTAATGATGTGCATTAGTGCCTTAGGGATCTTGGTATTGTCACTTAATATGAAGCACCTCAATTTGGAGGCAAAGTACCTATCAAATCTAACAAAATTAGCATTTTTTGCTTCCCCAATCATATCTGCACTCCATAATTAAACTAGCAATTCTTCCCCTTCTTGTTCTCTATTCAAAACCATTTCTTTACCAAAGTATGTAACCCCCTTAAATAGAAACATATGCATCAATAGAGAGTACTGGCCCCAAGCTTTCTCCACATTGCCCTTAGCAATCCAAACCAATCCACTATGAATCTCATCAGTCAAGTAAGAAGCAAAATCAAAAAATATTTCCACACTAAAAGAAGAGATTTGAGTAATCATAGACATGAAATTCATAGGGATAAAATCTTCTTCACCCTCTCCAAAAACTCTGCACAAGGTCCTGTATATCTCTACGGCCCTAGCATTGAAGCATGTTTTCTTGAAAGGTTCTTTAGGAGATGATGTTATTACTAGTAGGGTTCCAACTTTTCCAATGTGGACCTTTAGTGTGCCTTGTCTAACTATATCCTTCTTAGACATATCTTATTTTTCTAAATCCTTCAAATTAATGGGCACATGATACCTAGTGAGAGGTCTCAAATGAAAAACTTCTCTAATCTCTTCTAGATTGATAGTGATTAGAATTTCACCATTGATTCTTCTCAATACACTAGTGGCTTGATCATAGTTTTTTGCCATAGCCTCAAGGAGACATAATCCATAAAAACACTAGGAACCACTAGTTTTCCTAGGTAAAAATTCCATATATTGGCATGTGGGGCAAGTAGTTTCCTCTCTGCAAATTTCTTTAAAAAATTTAAAATAGTTTGTGAGGTTTGAGCATCTTGGACCCATTTACCCTTATCAAACAATCCATCTTCTATCCTCAACCTAGGGTTTAATGAGGTCAACTTCTTAACCCTTATTGTCTCAACAGTAGACTTAGGAAGCAACTCAAGAAAATCATCATGTACATTTCTATCCAGATAATTTTTTTGACCTAAAAATCCCTTCTTTGGAGGCATCTTCGATTATCTTTGTAGAACTAAAAACACTTACAAGAATTATAGGAAAATTACTTACTTTATTTCTAATCTAGTTCTCTCTGTATTTCTGTAAATTTTTCATGAGCAAGCTATTTCACAATCTTAACAATTTTAGCACGATCTTCTTAGTAATTGCTTCTCCTCAAAAAGGCTCAAAATCTTTGTTCACGTAAGGTGGAAATGAGAAAATCTTCTATATTATACTCTTTTTTTCTCACATGAAAAGCTTTCATGTCTAATTAATACATAGAGTAGCACCACCTTCTACATTTAAATGTGTTTCATTGATCTTTAAAAATCCTACAATCAAGGGATGCAAAAAAAGACAACTTGGAATTCCACTTGACAAGTTGGCCAGTCAATCCAATGAGAACTAACCACATACATAGCTCCTTCCTTGATGGCATTTTTTTTTGGGCCCACTAGCAATGAAGGACACATGTCAAAAGGTTTCTACCTCACTATGCATATCCTTTGAGCAACTCTTCATGATGAGATAGTGATGGTTGTCAATCTAAGATCAATCCAAGGGTAAAGAAACTACACAAATTACCTTGAAGAGTGGTGGGTCCCATACTTGCTATGTCACATAGAGTAAACAACACATAACTTTCCATAGTGAGATAGCAAGGATCATTAACCCAAGCTTGATCTGATGATCAAAATCCCTTATATGTTTTATGAATGGGGTGTGAGTCTAGGACATTAATGACATAAGAAATTATGTACTGCTAGCAACAAATAAAATCTTACTTTAATCCTAGTCACCTTTCCACGTTGCTTTGAGGTCCCACCATGTGTTCATTTCATGACACCTCATTATGTCGCTAATGGTGAGATGCCAAAAAAATTTGATAGCAAGGTAGTGAGCTCTAGTGTATGTAACAAAATGTGGCATGAAGAAATAAAAGCAAGTCAAGTCACCATCACCCTTATTAATTGCTTCTAATAATAATCGTTATTATTCACCATGCCACTTGGACAAATTATGGTTTCCAAGAATTTGGAGGCCACCATGTCTTATCACTAATGGTGAGATGCTTAGTTTTTTTGATAGTGAGGTAGTGAGGTGTCAGAAAAACCCTAATTTCGGTGATGCCTTCTAGCTATTTTTTACTAGGTCCATTTTTCTTTCTTGACAGTACTAACATGGTGCATGTGATTGAAAATTTGGCCACAACACAAATCCCTAACCACCATACTTTTATTTCACATCTCATTTTCTAAATTTTTTGGTACTCGCTACCTTGCTATGCATAAAAAGTGAGCAACTTTTTATAGAGAGATAATGAGAATGGTAGATCTTTTCAAAATTGGACAGTGAGGAACATGGGAGGAAAGCTCACTATGTGGGTGCAAAAAAATTAAAATAAAATAGAATATTCACCAAAGTTCTTTTTAAAAGGATTTTGCACTTGAAAGTTTTAAAAGGAATGAGACGTAGGGTTTTAATAAATATTTTCAAAGACTAACAAATCTGGATGACCAAAGACCAAAGACCAAAGACCCTCTTCACCATTAATGGATAGAATCAAAAAAATTATACCTAGACAAGGGAAATATTTTCATGTGAAAAACCATACCAACAGGTCCCATACATTTTGACTAAACACTATTAATATATAATAATGGTTATAAGAAGAGAAACCATCTCTATTACATACGTATGGAGGAAGCTATAGAAAATGTCCATGCCAAGGAAAGTAGGATGGAACATTCATAGTATGGGGAGAAAATGAATAGTTCCAGTTATCTGGCAAGAAATAATTGAAATTATTCAATCAACCCATGTTCGAGTCAACAACCATTGGTAGATGAGGATCAGCCCAGCTTCAAGTGTCGACCACAATGAGTAGGAGGTGGCCGATGATTAACAATTGTGTCTATACTTAGTCATGCAATATAGATTTCCTAAAAGTTTGGAAATATTTGTTCTGCCAAAAGCTATGGAGGAAACTGTAAATGATTTTTTTTTCTCGCTACTATGAAAAGGGAAAAGACCATGAATAAGAATCTCTACAAACTAGCCAAAGTTGCAAATGAAGTTTTGCCTAGGAAGGAGCATCTTGCAAATTGGATTCTTCTCCAGTTTGCCTAGTTTCTGAGAAATTTAGCCCAGGTTATGGAGGAGCTTCAAAAAGATTTAGAAACAATGTTTGTTGAGTACACTACCTTGGAGATGCATCAACTAGAAATTGCGGTGGAGAATTTTGAGAAACTACTCCATGACATATCAATTAGGTCTTCATTATATATATTAACTTGTTGCACAATGCTACTTGATCATGTGAAAAATTGTGCAAAAAAATTTGGGTTTGTTCTAGAAAATGTGATCTTAGAAGGTTCTTTAGATGCCTTAAAAGTACATGTTTCAAAGGCTTAACAATCACTAGAGAAGGAGAATAGGAGTTGGAACTAAATCATTTAATCCCACATTGGTTGTGGGTTGGAGTTATTTAAGGTTTAAATGCACCGATACAGACCCATCAAGTGTCTCAAAGATACTACCTTTTAAAAACTAGGCCTATGTGCACAGAGTGACCCACATTAGTGATCTTTGATGGAATTTTGAACACGTGTGCAATGAAAAAATGCTGATGTGGAATTTTGAGCAACCATGTGATGACACATGGTAGCATTTGAACTTAGCAAAGAGGAATTCACTGAAAGATGGCCCAAATCTGATGGTTGCCTTGTTACCATCAAAAAATGGGAGATTTTCTAGCAAGTGACATGGTGACCTACTAGAAAACCAAAAAAATATTGAGATTGTGTGGCCTACTTGGAAAGATGAGTTAGTGATGATGTGGACCTAGAGAGCTAATTGTGTAGTGACACATGGTAGGAGGTGGACCAAGTACAACAACCAACAAGTAGTGACATGGCAATTCAAAATTCAGAATGCACAGGATGGTAACATGTGGTAGATTTGATAGTGATTGCCATGTCACAATGAGCTAGTGGTGAGGTGGATGAGTCAAAAAATTACACATGGAAAAGACTTTAGATGTGGAATGCTTTTTGAGGTGCTAACATGACTGAGAATGACACATGTAACAAGGTTGGTATATCATGATGACATGGCAAAGTACTAACTAGGATAGGAAGATAGTGACCAATGATGTGGCATGGTGACATGGCATGATGATGTGACAAAGGAGGCAACCAATAAGATGATGCCACATAGAATCTAGAGGGAGGTTGTTAGGTGACTATGTAGGAAAAGAGCCAATCCAATGCCACCACATGGTAAGGGCTGATCAACCAGGTTTGAGCCAGAGGAAAATGGTGGAAATTTTTGAAAAGTGAAAATTTTAATATTTTATTATTTTTTCCTCAAAACTACGTGTAGAACCAAAATTTTAAATAAGAATGGAATGTAGAGATATAGTTTTAACTTTTGAAAAAATTTAAATATTTGAAGTGCAATCTTGAAGCCTAACAAGAGCTCAATTTTTAAATCAAGATTTTGTGAGTTCCCGATAAGGGCATACAAGCATATTATATATCACCAAAACAAGGAGAAGATGAAATTTCTGATTATGGAGTTTATTTTTGCACAAGAAGTCATTGGTTCAAGTAATAGGTAAAAATGTAAAATTTGGACCTTCTTAGTGGAATTGGTAAAGATTGAAAAAAAAGCTACATGCTTGGAAAAACATGGTAAAAATATAGTTGGGGTTGATTTTGGTCGCCTTTCAAATCATTTTAATCCTAGATTTTTGCTAGCATTTCGTGATGTAGCTCAGTTATTTTGGTGACATAAAGTTTTTCATCATTTAGCAGAGATATTTCCAAGTTTGTTATAGGATAGTGATGAGAACTATATTGATCAAATGGCTAGAGAGATCAAAGACGTTTCACAACAGTAGGGGATGGAATTTAAACTAGACACATGTTGTCTTCAGATTTGATCTAGGAATTCACTCCTTGTCTATATCTTCTTCTTTCTCATCCATTATAAGGCTTGGCAATTTTTAGTGTGAGACCACATTATTGGATCTAGAACTGTGATTCCACCATTATTCTTTAGCATATTTTCTCTTGTATGATAATAGTAGTAAAGTTATTAGAAAAAGTTCAGATCTATTAGGTGTTTTTATGTTTTAATTTCATGTATTTGAATGTATTGTTTCAAAGAAATGAATACAAATGAGCAAGAATTTCTTTAGTTTCATTTGGATTCTCATCTCCTATCTCAATAATCTATAGTCTTATGTGGTCTAGTAACAAAAAACTAAGACTAATTTGCATCCCTTTAATGTTGTATGTCAGATATGTTTTGTTGTTGGAACAAAGGGCCAAGTAAATGCTTGATGTGTTTGACAAGATTGCTGATTATTTGAGAAGGATATTTCATAAGAATAAGGTTTTTATGAACACTAATCTCTGATTCAAAAAGTGATTAGATAGATATGATATCTAGTTGTATAGGATATGTCATTGATATCATAGATGTATGTGTTTGATTCATTGAATTTTCCAATAGATAAGGCACTGATCAGCTACATGATCATTTGTTCCTATTGCTACATTTTTGAGGTCTTGCTGAAATCAACATCATTAATCAAATGTGTTTCCCTTTAATGTTGAGGAATCAAAATGTGATGCCCTCACTCAACTGATGAAACACATTCTTTTTCATTTAGCTAGTGCAGATCGATGTTATTGCATAAGTCATTAGGAGAAATAAGGGCTAAATCTATTGTTAATAGATTCAAGAATATGTTTAGCACTGGTACAATATCAATTGAATTGGAGGTCCACCCACCTAGGTTTTTCAGAGCCTGAAGGAAAAGAAGGGTCTAACCTTATAGTTAGCCTGGTGTCTGAAATGGTACATTGAAGATGGGAGTTAGTTGCCCCTAGATGTATCTTGTTCTCACCGGGATAATTTGAAACCTATAGTGTTTAAAAAAACCAATAAAATGATGACTTTGCTAGGGAATTCTATGAAGAAATTCATTGTTAAAATTCTAAAATCTCTAGTATAAATAGCATTTTCTAAATTTGTATGATAGAGAAACCTTGATAATCTAAAGAGGATTCAATACAATAGGAAGAATTTTCTATAGCAGTGAGGTAATTGTGATGTTCTTTTCATACCCTTGCTGAATTTTGTGTTCCCTAATTAAGCTTTATTTATTGACAATAGTATGTTGTAAGATTGGATGTAGTTTGTGTTCTATGATTATTATAAGTCTATCTTAAATCAATTTAGTTTTTACAAGTGCTATTGAGAAAAGTTCAAAGTCAAGAAATTGATTTATGAAGTGTATAATCTCTTCAAGGTGTTAATGATCTACAAATTTCTTCATATTGAAATTTTGGTTTAGAATTTACAAGTGGTAAATTGTTTCAGATCTTCTCTCACAAAGTGTGGGTGGCAACTCTAGTGTAAATCTCTATGCTAGTACATGGTTTATTTTAATATCAGGGGCTTTCAATATTTGTGGGTAGATCTAGCTTTTTGGAAAGAGGAAGTATAATTTTCTTGATTGATAGTTTATGTCATTGTTTGTATCTATTGAAGTAGTTGATTTCAAAAGGTGAATCACTATTGTGATTTCATTTTCCTCTTCAAGAAGGTGGCATCTCTACAAGGATTTTATTTACAATGTGAAGGATCTCATGTTTGCACCTATGCCAATTAGTAGATCAGAGGTTTCATACAACAACACATAAGGAAAAACCTTGACAATTTCAAGAGGATTCAATAAAGTAGGAAGAATTTGCTACAATAGTGAGGTAATTGTGATGTTCTTTTCATACCTTTGTTGAATTTTGTTTTCCCTAGTTAAGCTTTATTCATGGATACTAGTATGTTGTAAGATTGGATGTAAATTGTGTTCTATGACTATTATAAGTTTATCTTCAATCAATTTGGTTTTTGCAAGTGCTATTGAAAAAAGTTTAGAGTCAAGAAATTGATTTATGAAGTGTATCATCTTTTCAAGGTGTTAATAATCTACAAGTTTTTCAACATTGAAAGTTTGGTTTAGAATTTACAAGTGGTAAATTGTCTCAGATCTTTTCTCACTAAGTGTGAGTGGCAACTCTAGTCTAAATCTCTATGCTAGTGCATGGTTTATTTTAATATTAGAGGATTTCAGTATTTGTGGGTAGATATAGTTTTTTGGAAAGAGGAAGTATAAGTTTGTTGATTGATAGTTTATGTGGTTGTTTGTATATGTTGAAGTAGTTGATTTCAAAAGGTGAATCACTATTGTGATTTCATTTTTCTCTTCAAGGAGGTGATATTTCTACAAGGATTTTATCTATAGTGTAAAGGACTTCATGTTTGCACGTATGCTAATTAGTAGATTAGAGGTTTCATATAGCAACACATAAAGGCATTTTCAATTTTAATGTATTTGTCCTTCATGAATTTTGAATGAACAAAATGGTTTCCTCCATCTAGTTTTTTCAGAACTAGGAAAATAGAGGTCCTTTAATATTTTATAAGATGGATTCAAAGTCTAGGTCTGAAAATGGTGTGCCTACTCTTGAAAGTGTTCATGCAAATATTGCTAAGCTGAAAAGAAAGATTCATGGTAAGACTATCACAATGATAAGAAATAAAATTGGTGATATTAAGGGTCTTTGTGAATTTCAAATTTACATGAAGTTTAAATTAGTAGTTATGAATCTTGATACAGATATCTTACCTGAGGAGTCTTCATGGCCAATGGTACTCTTAGAATTTTTTATGGCACATTCAATTGATTGATTGGCAAAGTCAAGGTTAGATAAGAGTTTTGAATTCCAAGATTTTATCATGGAGATTGAAGGTACTTTGAGTGCTAATGAATTTAATGTTAATGAATCCAATGAATTTGTTGAAAATGATATTGAAGATGAAGAATCTTAGTTTTATGAATCAAAGGATAGTAATCAACAATTTTATTGCATGCATAATGTGGATTCATAATGTTATGATGATGATTGTAAAGAAGAGGAAAAGTGTAACAACAGTAAGGGTCTTTCTTCTAGTGATGAATGTGAGTGTGCTAAGATACCAGTTGTTGAGGTATTGTCTAAAGGAGAAGATGTACAATATGATTAGAGTTCTAATTTTTCAAAATGTATTACTAATGAGTCTATTGTTATAAATGTGTCAAGCTATCCGGATAATAATAATAGCCAATGAAAAGAAACTAGTAATGAAGTCTTGTTAAGTCTTGATGAGATTTCAGATTTGTTAGCTCATGATTTTGAAAGGTATACAAATCTATCCAACAATGTTTGTGCTTTACCACATTTTTCCTTTTCATATGATGAAATCATTTCCTGGATGTTGAAGAAGATATAGTTTCAGAATATGCTATGTCAAGTTTTGGAGGTGTATGTGATAGTAGTTTGTACATCAATACACATGACGACTTATTTATTGAGAAGAAAGATGTAGAGATAGGGTCTATTGCTGGTTCATTTTCTTCTTGTTTTCATGAGGCTGAGATACATTTTGATTGCTTATATTATGAGGAAAGTAATAGTAATTAAGTGGTTCATTCTAATGAGTTATTTGAAGAAGATATTGATATGGATCAGCATATTGTGAGCATGAAATTTCATGATGATTCTTTTGATTTGGTATCTGATCAATTGTTTGAGTGTCAAGAGATTGTAGTGAATGTTAAGTTTGATTTATGGAGTACTAATATTACAAATTAGGAGAAATCATACTTTAATTTTTCTTCATATCTAGAGGCAAAAGGTGAGTTACAATTTGATTCATGTAAATTGGTGAATGGTGTAGAATATGAAGTTTTTTGTTTTTGATTGATAGCATGCATGAATAGTTGTTGGATTTTGATTCTCAGTTTAATTTGTGCAATCATGAGCATGTTGATGTTTTTTCACCTAGTAAGCATGATGATGAAATAGTCTTTGAGTTTTATATGCGCTATGAGAATGATGACAACTACTTTTTTTTTCCTCATGAGCTAAGTGAAGGTGTTTTTGAAAATAGCAAAACAAATGAAAGTGAAATTTTCAGCTTACTTCAGCAAAATGCAAATGAAAACTAGGTATTTGATAGAGGTAAAATGTTTTTACAAGTTTGGTGGCCTAGGGTGATCGTTTCTACATAGGAGTAGTTGTTTCTTGTTTTCAATAAAGCAATTCAAGAGAGGACTTTTTGTTGTTAGATATGTGGTCTAATTCTTCTAGAGATTTGAATCCTTGACATGCCTACAAGGGACATGCATCCTTAGATAGAGCCACCGTTGGGACACAAAATCAAGCTACCATTGAAAAATCAAGCCCTATAAGCACTCTTTAATGCATGTGTACGTAGTTGTACTTTTGAGGCCTAAGATGTGTTTAATGTTCCTAACACCTTGCATTTGGTATGCCTATATGTTCCATGAAGTTAAATTTCCATTTTGAGCCATTTCGTGAAGTCCTATTTTGAACAATGTCCAATTCTGCATTTTTGCTTAAGTGTCAAAAAGCGACATGAGGTTGTGTTTGCAATTGAATATCTTGCACCTAGTAATGTTTCATGACTTGACACTTTGGGAGTGTTTAGTGTCTATATCAAAGATCCTATATTTTAGATTTTGAGTCATTTCAAATCTGTTTGACAAGGTTTTGAATCCCTCAAAGTTGGTCATTTATTGATGTCATGTTGATGCAATTTGTTCTAAATGCTAGGATGCCCTGTTTGACTTGTTATAACTCTGACCTAGTGTTGGTGTTTGAAAATGCTGGAGGGTTTTCAATTATCCCCATGAGAATATGACATGTCTAGGGGCAGCTAACTCCCATTATCAACATGCTATTTTAGACACAGGGCCAACTATAAGGCATGACCCTTCTTCTACATCAGGCTCTGCTAAACCTAGGTGGGTAGACTTGAGATTCAATTAATATCGTACCAGTGCAAAACATATCCTTGAATCTATTAAGTAGATGAAAACCCCTTATATCTCCTAAGAACTCATGAAATTTCATAGATGTACGGTAGCTAAATGCAAACCTATGACATACAAAAGCTGAGTGAGGGTTAAACTTTGATGCCCACTTCAACATAAAATAGAAAGAACGTTTGATTAAAGATGTTGGATTCAACAAACCCTGAAATATGTAGTAGCATGAACAAGTGATCCTATAAACAACCAGTGCCTTATCTATTGGGAAAACCCATGAATCAAATGCATACATATGAATATCTAAGACATATGTGTATCTTCAGATATCTAATCTATCCATTTAACTTGTAAATGGACATCTATGCTCAATCTGAACCTCATGCTTACATGATATCCCCATCAGTAAACCTACAATCCTGTTGATTCTATGAAGCATTTACACAACCTCTTGGGTTATAAGCAACAATGAATTAACATACAGCCTTAAGGAGCTGCAACTACAACCTAAGCTCTTTGTTCAGAGATTGTAAAACATTGAAGATCATTGATAAAGGAGATGAGAATCAAAATGAAATTCATGTTCCTTTGTATTAATTTCCTTGAAACAATACATTTAAATGCATACAATCAAAACATGAAAACACCTAACATGTCTGAACTATCAATATTATTTGCACTACTACTGTTCATATTAGAGAAATTGTTGAAAACAATGTGGTATCACAGTATGAGAACATATCAAAACTGGATCCAAAAAATGGTATCACAGTAGTGATTGGTTTTCTTCAAAGACTGGACCCTACTGGTTTCTCAGTCACAAGAAACTGGAACCCCAAAACTAGAACCTCTAGAAATAATGAAAGATAGAAAGATATAGCAAAGGAAAGAATCTCAGATTTGATCTTCAAGTGACAAGTGCCCATTTGAAATGCAGTCCTCTATAACTAAATAACTTCTTCCTTCCATCTCCCATTCTGATCTAATCTTTTTTCATCATTACACTGTAACTAATTGGAAAATATCTCTATTCAAATGATGAAAGCCTTTTGATTCACTAAAATATCTGATTTGCCTCAATGAAATACTGATGAAATTGAGATTCAACTGATTTGAAAATGGTTAAAATTACCTCAAACCTCATTTTCACTGCCTTTTAACCATATTTAGGTCATTTCCATGCTAGAAAATCAAATCTGAACTTCCATACCTGAATATTGTTGCAATTTAGGTACCTAAGACAAATCCTCCTATAGCTCAAAAATACTACTATCTATGCAAAAATTGACCTCACATTTGAAAAATTTAGATCTTCTTGGTTTCGACGGTATATTGGAGTGCATATCTAGCCTCCTAAAAATGCCCAAAAAGTCAATTTGAAAAAAGCTCCTCTGCTAGAAAACCATGGTCTACACATCTTTATTTTTTAAATTTATTTTTGAAAAATTTTAAAAAATCTAAAGTTAAAACTTTAGAAACAATCACCCTTTTGAAATTAAATGATGTGCAAATCATTTCTTTGGAAATAATAATTTAAAATTATTATTTTTGCATTTCAATTTTTTCCCCTATGCTTCTCTGGGCCTAGTGGGCGCCACCTAGGTTGCCACGTGGTAGCTCCTAATTGGCTGGCTGATTCACCACCTCATTACCTCTGGCCCTGCCATGTCACCTACCTATTTGCTCAGTTGCCACATTTCGACTACCCACATTCCCACAATATTTAACCATCGAGCATCTTCATTTTGCAGAAATGCAGAATGCGTCGCATCTGCCACGTGGCAACATCCTATGCCTTTGTCTGCAACTAATCATCTGTGCCATGTCATCACCTACACGAGACCCAATTTCCACATGTTGTTAGCCTACTTTCTCACTTTTTTTTAACCTGGGTGCAACTTTATATTGCAGTTTTGCGCAATCCGTTGATCTGGCAACGTGTCGACATCTGCTGCAATCTCCAGTCTGGGTGCCAACTCATCACAGGTGTGCTTTCGATTAAAATTTTACCTTTCCATGTGCTAACATAATACACATTTAGGTCAGGGTGCACCATGCGGACTTAGCCTTTCAAAGGCTCGTGTCTTTTTCAAGACACAAAGTTTTTGCAAAGATTTGCATTTAAACTTTGAAATTTCCTCTTGCACAAGACATGTGGGGTAACTGTTTTATGGGTTTTTGCCTTGTGACTGCAATTTATCCCAACATAGGGTCTGTGGCTCTTTTACCATATGGCATCTTATTCTTTGCTATCTTTGACTACGTGGGTTGTATTTTAAAAGATGCCTCTGCATTGTCTAACGTGGGACTCCTCTTTTGCTGGCAGACTCCCTTTTGAATTTGCTACGACTTTGCCTCTGTTATGGGGCTCCTCCCTTTCCTTTATAAAAATTGAATCCCCTTTTGTTGCGTGAGGTCTTGTTACAGGTTCCTCAAACTTTGATCATGTTTTTCTTTTTTAAATCCCCCTGCGAACATGGTACCTCATTGACTGCATTCCTTTTAAGAAAAACTCTGGCTTCTTTTCTCATTTCTATGTGCAGTGGGTCTTTAGATCCCCTGTTTTGCTGCATGGTACATCTCTGATGGCATGTGGTCGTCTCTTTACAGGAATAGATCTCCTTCATCTCGTACACTTTTACTTGCATTTTTTATCATAGCCGCCTCCTCTACTAATTCTTCTTTTAGCGCTGCCACTTTCTTTGTCTTGCGCAAACTTTGGCACCTCTAATCTTTATTGTCTGCGACTTCCATCCTACTTTCCTTGGCGAGTTTTTTGAAATAAATTTTAGCCTGTTGCTACAACTAACAATTCCCCTTGTCATTTGTTCTAGCAAAGTGCATTGCCAAATTTTTCAAGCTGGCGATACTTGCAACCATCAGAGCCAAGAAATTCAACCACCTTTGGAGCATTTACTCCATTCATTACTATTACACTTTCACACAAGTCATTGAAGTGAGGAAAAGACTCTTTTGGATACTGGTGGCTTTGATCAACTAGAAGTGTAGAAGTTATCACTAGAACTAGGTCAAGTCATCAAACACTACGTATATCCCTTGGTAGATCTATCTTTTTATCCTCCTTCTTGGTTTCAAGTTCTGCTAGTTTGATGTATATCTCTACCATTTGCCTCATCTATTAAATAAGTCCCTGGTGATAAGATGAAAGGTCATACAACCACTATTTATCTGCTGGTGGATTTTTTTTGATGCATGGAGAGGTGTCACTTTAACAAGCTCTGTTCATGATTTCTTTGCCTTCATTGATCAGCGTGTGGAGTTTTCTCCTCTATTTTGCTTATTAGAATCTCCTCCTCTCCCTGTGAGATTCATTCCTTGATGTTGACTTTTTCTTTGCATTGGATTTCTAAAGGCTTTTTATTTTGACTATGAGCTCTATTTTTTTCTTGCAATGACTTTGATTGATTCTTTTTTTTATAAAAAAAATGCATTTTACTAGCATTTTGCAAACTCGCTTTTTACGCCAGGAGGTCTATTGACTGCCTTTGAAAACTAACCCAAACCTCTGACCAGGCTCTGAAAATTGGTACACTAACTCTTTGTTCTACACACTCACACCCTGTTGAATCTTGTCTCATGAAGAATTTGAAGTCAAAAGATATTCACCATCAAAGTTACTTTCTCAGAATTTCCTACAAGTAAACAAATTAGAAAACAACAAACTAGGTTCAGATTTGGCTTTAAAAACTAAACATATGGGCACTTGGGGATCTGGAAACTAGGGCATTAGTACTCTATCATGAGGTGAGTATATATCTGAGATTTGGGTTTATGAAAAATCACAAGCCAAATTTTGACAAGCACGTAAAGTTGACTACCCGGATTTGTAGGACATATGACATCAGTAAAATATCATTTTTTACAAAAGGAAGGACCTTGGAAAAGTGTGAAGATGGATTTTTCAAGACTTAAAAACTAACACAATTGGAGTATTTTTGGTGGACAACACAGGGAAACAAACCATTCAATCTCACCAATCATGGATTAGTAGTTATGACATCACAAATAGGGGTCCTGACAAATCTGCAAATGCTGACACTAGTAAAAAGATAGAAATTCCATTTGGAATTGCATTTCAGAAGTGATCAAATGGATTCGTCATGATACAAAACTTGAAACATTACAAGTCTCTGATGCCTACAATATAATGCAATAGGAATTTTCACATTTGGGTCAACTGGGTCAAAATTACAACACGTCAAATAGGGCCTCCTAGAGTTTTGATAAATTTGCAAAAGCATGAAAACAATAACTAATCAACTTTGAGGGATTCAAAACCTAGTCAAATAGACACCAAACAACTCAAAATCTGAAACATAGGTTCTTGGGTATGGACACCAAACACTCCCAAAGTGGAAAGTCACAAAACATTTCTAGATTTGAGATATTCAATTGAAAACACAACCTCCTATCGCTGTTTGACACTTGGTGTAAAATGCTCAAAATAGGACTTCACCAAATGACTCGGAATGATGTTTTAATTTTATGGAATAGGTAGACAGGCTAAATGGAAAGTGTTAGAAACATTGAACACAATGTATGCATTAACTCAATAGCAAGGTATATAGGCTTCACAAAGCATTTATGGGGCTTAATTTCTCAAAATTTTAAAATGGGACTAAAAATGAAGCATGCAATTTTTCACCCCAACACCTAGTTGACCAAAATGAAAAAAATCCTTTTGAATTGCATCGTAGAGGTTAGTGACTTTCTATGTTTCAATTTTGAGCTTATAATGAATCTATTTGATAAGCTTTTGAATGTAATTCCAAATGCAATTTATAGCTTTTTACTAGTGTCAAAAGGTGCAAAGTTATTGGTACCCCTATTTTTGATGTCATATCTCCAAATCTATGATAGGTAGGATCAAATGGATTGTACCGCTGTGTTCTCCTCTAAAAAAATTTCAAGTATGCCAATTTTCAAATCTTCATAAATCCATCTACACACTTTCCCAAGTCCAATCCATTTGCAAAAATGCTTTTCTGCCATTTGGTACCAATGTCCTAGTTTTCATTTCCCCAAGTGTCAGTTTACCCAATTTTTAGAGCCAAATTCAAACACAAATTATGAGTTTCTGACTTGGTTGCAGGCAATTCTGAAAGCGCAACTTTAATAGTCAATATCTTTCTACTAAGAATTCATCATGAGATGAGATTTGACAATGTAAGAGTATGTAGAACTGAGAGTTAGTATGTTTGATCTTAGAGCCTAGTCAGGTGTTTTTGTTAGTTTTTAAAGTTGATCAAAGGACCTTCTAGCACAAAGTTGATAATTCACGGATAAGATGTGAAATGAGTTTTCAATGGATAGTTTAGTGACTGATTGTTTCCAATAAATGTTAGATGGTCAAATGATTATTTTGAAGGATCAGTTGTTAAAAAATGAAAAAAAAATTAGTTAAACCCACTTTTGGGCCTGACTAAATGATATCAGATTGATAAGATTGTATTTATTATGTTTACACTAGCTCTTATGTTTGCAAGCTTGGCACAATTAGTGACAATTGAAGAAAGCACTGAGAAAAAATAATGGGTATTACCTTTGAACACTCCCTCTAAATTTGCTAAGGAAGTCATAGATATGTAGCTTGCTATTGGGGTTACAAGTTATTTTCTTGTTGAGAATATAATTTTGAATGAAAATGTAAGTTCACCTATGTAGAAAGATGATATGTGCCGATATGACCTATTCAGTTATGATGAATTATTAGTTTTAAAGAAAATTTTAGGAACTATTGATGTTATTACATCTATGTTAGGAAGTGGTTATGAACCATTTCTTAGTAATGGTGAAATAGATGGCACACAACATGTTCTAGGGGTAAAGTTTGAATTGGGACTAAATGAAATAGAACTAGACATTTCCTTAGAAGTTACAAATGGATCTATTGATTGGACTAGTAAGTAGTCAAATAAACATTTTCTTGAAAAGAAAAAGGATAAAAATCTTAAGGGCACATTTTTATAAAAATAAAAGCTCCATATGCGAAAAGGAAAAGCATTGATTATAGAATTCGATTATTGGTAAATGATAGAGATGTATATTTTATATGAGAATGCTTGTTCTCAATGGATGGGAGATTTATTAGATTTCATCTAGACAATTATTTGAATTTAGAAGGGTCCCATATATTTCTGCTAAACACTATTAATATATAATAATAGTTATAAGGAGAGAAACCATCTCTCTGACATAGTATGGAGCAAGCTCCAAAAAATGTCCATGCCAAGGAGAGTAGGATGGACTATTCATAGTATGGGCAAAAAATGAAGAGTTCTAGTTATCAGGTAAGAAATAATTGAAATTATTATATCAACCCATGTTTGAGTCAAGAGCCATTGGTAGATGAGGATCAGCCCAGGTTCAAGTGTTGACAGGAATGAGTAGGAGGCAACCTATGATTAAGAATTGTGTTTGTACTTAGTCATGCAGTATAGATTTCCTAAAAGTTTGGAAACAATTGTTCTGTTAAAATCTATGGAGGAAATTGCAAATGATTTTTTTCTATCAATACTATGAAAAGGGAAAAGATGATGAATAAGAATCTCTATAGACTAACCAAAGTTGTAGATGAAGTTTACCCAAGAAAGAGCATTTTGTAAATCAGATTCTTCTCCAATTTTTTGGGTTTCTAAGGAATTTAGCCCAAGCTATGAAGGAGCTTCAGAAAGATTTAGAAATAGTGCCTATCAAGTACACTACCTTGGAGATGCATCAAGTGGAAGCTACAGTGGAGAATTCAAAGAAACTACTCCATGGCATATCAGGTAGGTCTTCATTATATAAATTAACTTATTGCAAAAAGCTACTCGATCATGTGAAAAATTTTGTGGCAAGATCTAGGTTCGTTTAGAAAATGTGATCCTAGAAGGTTCTTTAGATGCCTTAAAACTACATGTTTTGAAGTCTAAACAATCACTAGAGAAGGAGCACAGGAGCTAGAACTAAATTTTTTAATCCCACATTGGTTGTGCGTTGGAGTTATTTAAGGTTTAAATACACTGACACACATCAAATGTCTCAAAGACACTACCTTTTAAAAGGCAAGCCTATGTGCATAGGGGGACCCAGTTCAATGATCTCCAGCAGAATTTTGAGCATGTGTGCAATGAAAAAATGCTGATGTGGAATTTTGAGCAGCCATGTGATGGCACATGGTAGTGTTTGGATAGAGAAAAGAGGAATTTGTCAAAAAGATGGCAAAAATTTGGTGGTTTCCATGTTGCCACTAGAAAATGGGAGGTTTTTCGACAAGCAAAATGGTGAGCTGTCAGAAAACCAAAAACATGTAAGACTGTACAACCTTCTTAGCAAGATGATTTTGTGATGATGTGAACCTAAAGAGCCAAATATGTAGTGACATGTGGTAGGAGGTGGACCAACTATAATGACCAGCAGGCAATGACATGGTGGTTCTAATTTCAAAATGCACAGGCTGGTGATACACGGCAGATTTGGTGATGGTCACTATGTTGCCAAAATGAAGTTGCTTCATCATTAAGCAAGTGACATAGCTAGCCAATCATAAACTAACATGTGGCATTGAGCTAGTAGTGAGATAGATGAGTAGGAAACTGACACATTGTAGAGACTTCAGACATGGCATGCTTCCTAAGTTGCTAACATGGCAAAGAATGATATGTGTAATAACATTATTATATTGCCATGACGTGGTGGACTGCTAACTAGGATAATGACATAATGACTAATGACATGGCATGACAACATGGTGTGATGACATTGCGAAGCGAGAAGCCAATAAGATGGTGCCACATGGTTTCTAGATGGAGGTTGTTAGGTGACTATGTAGAAAAAGTGTCAATACAATGATACTACGTGGTGAGGGCCAGTCAACTAAGTTTGACCCAAAGGAAAATGGTGGAAAATTTTGAAAAGTAAAAGTTTTCATATTTTATTATTTTTCCCTTAGAACTATGTGGAAAACTAGATTTTAAATAAGATTGGAATTTAAAGATATACTTTTAACTTTTGAAAAAGTTAAATATTTGAAGTGTAGTCTTCAACCCTAACAGGAGCTCAATTTTCAAATCAAGATTTTGGGAGTTCCTGATAAGAAAATATAGGCATATTATATATCACTGGAACTAGGAGAGGACAAAATTTTCGATTATGGAGTTTTTTTTTTTGCATAGGAAGTCACTGGTTCAAGTTATAGGCAGAAATGTAAAATTTGGGCCTTCTTAGTGGAATTGGTAAAAATTGAAAACACAGTTATAGGCTTGGCAAAACATGGTAAAAATGCAGTTGGGGTTGATTTTGGTCACTTTTTAAATCAATTTAAACCTAGATTTTTACTAGCATTTCATGATGCACCTCAGATATTTTGGTGATAGAAAGTTTCTCATTATTTAGCAGAGATATTTCTAAGTTTGTTACAAGATAGTGATGAAAACTAAATTAGATCAAATGGATAGAGAGATCAAAGAGGTTTCACAACAACAAAGGATAGAATTTCAAGTGGACACATGTTGTCTTCAGATCTAATTTGGGAAATCACTCCTTGTCAATATCTTCTTCTTTCTCATCCATTGTAAGGGTTGGCAATTTTCAATGTGAGACCACATTGTTGGATCTAGAACTATGATTCCACCATTATTCTTTAGCATATTTTCTCTTCTATGAAAAAAGTAGTAAAGATATTAGAGAAAGTTCAGATCTATTAAGTGTTTTTTATGTTTTGATTTCATGCATTTTATTGTATTGTTTCAAATAAATGAATACAAATGATCAAGAATTTCTTTAGTTTCATTCTGACTCTTGTTTCCTATCTTAGTAATCTATAGTCTTATGTGGTCTGGGAACAAAGTACTGAGACTCATTTACATCCCTTTAGGGTTGTGTGTCAGATATGTTTTGCTATTGGAATAAAGGGCCAAGTTAATGCTTGAGGTGTTTGACAAGATTGTTGATTATTTGAGAAGGATATTTCATAAGAATGAGGTTTTCATGAACATCGATATCTGATTCACAAAGTGATTGGATATATCTGATATTAGGGTGTATAGAATATGTCATTGATATGATAGATGTATGTGTTTGATCCATGGAACTACCTAATAGATAAGGCATTCATCAACTTCAAGATCATTTGTTCTTATTGTTGCATTTTTTGAGGTCTTGCTGAAATCAACATCATTAATCAAATGTTTTTCCCTTTAATGTTGAAGAATCAAAATGTGATGCCCTCACCTAGCTTATGAATCACATTGTCTTGCATTTAGCTAGTGCAAATCTATGTCTTTGCATAAGTAATTAGGAGAAATAAGGGTTAAATCTATTGATAATAGATTCAAGAATATGATTAGCACAGTACCATATCAATTGAATTGGAGGTCCACCCACCTAGGTTTTGCAAAGCTTGAAGTAAAAGAAGGGTCTAGCCTTATAGTTGGCCCAGTGTCTGAAATGGTATATTGAAGATGGGAGATAGCTACCCCTAGATGTATCTTGTTCTCATCGGGATAATTTGAAACCTGTAGTGTTTCAAAACACCAACATTACATACTAATAAGATCTATGTTTTCTACTCTAGCATTCTTCATAGACTTAATGCTATGTTGACATCAATGACAAATACAATCATGAATGCAACATGTCAATATTGTTGTTGTATTTACTTAGATTTTTTTTCTCATGCATGTTTCTCTCCCCCATTCACATCAATGTCAAAGGGCTCATTATGTCAATCTACTATGCCAATTCTTGAACTAGCTCAAGTGTCCAAAGAAACTATTCATAAAAAAATACCAAGAGTCATCGATGACTCAACACATCATAGATACTCCCCTATGTAGGAAGTATCAGCATTCAGTCCACTCTAACAATAGTGCTCTGTACCACTGGATTGATGCACTCTCTAGATCATCTACTCTGATGTAGATAGGGAAATAACCCCTAGCATACCTCTCAGGTATTCAAATGTATTTTAATGAAAAGTCTTCATAAAGATCTGCAATCTCATCTTTAGTACTCACATACTCTAATATGATTTCCTTCTCTATTGCCTTTGTTGAAAATAGACTAATACATGTCTGATAAAGGTGTTTCAATCATTTTTTTGTCACTAATGTCAAACCTACTATTTTTCTAGTAAGACAACTACTTATATAGTTTAAGTACTATTATCTATTTGATTGATGAAGAGGATTTGATCAAAAGATGTAAAAATAGCACCTAGAGGAAGGGTTGGGTTATGATTTGAAAAGGAGTGCAAGAATCAACTAAGATAGTGATATCATAGTGCATTGATAATCTACTTAAGGTTGTAAAGGTTGGTTACACTAAACAAGTTCAGAAGAACAAGTTAATAAAATATTGACTGTCAAGTTTGACCAAATGGATAGTAGGTGCTGAGAAAACTTAGTGCAAATCGAATAGAAAATTAGTTGGAGCTAAGTAAAATTTTATTTTAGTGTATGCCAAGAAAAATAGCAGATGTCAAGTAAATTTTACTTGATGTCAAGCACTTGCAAACTTTAGTTCATGCCAAGAGATTTTTCATAGGATGTCAAGCAACATAGTATGTGTCGAGCATGAGAAGCTAGTTAATGTCGAGTGTCAACATTATTAGAAAGATCATGAATTTGATCGATCTAAGCTACAAAGGATATGCATAAGAAGAGGGAATTGACTATGGAAAAAAATTTACTCCTATTGCTAGATTAGAAGGAGTAAAAACTCTTCTTGCTTATTCTACATACAAAGGTTTCAAAGTTTATCAAATGGATTTAAATCTATATTTTTTAATGGCATATTAGAGAAAGAAGTTTACATAGAAGAGTCAGAAGGATTTATTGATATTAACAATAAGACCATGGTATGTAAATTACACAAAAATCTATATGGTTTGAAACAAGCACCAAGGGCATGGTAGTAGGGATTTCATAATTATTTTGTGAACATTGGATTTGAAAGGACTAATGATAACAACAATCTATACATGAAGACAGAGAAAGGAAAAGGTATTTTATTATCTAAAATTTTTGTTGATGATATCGTATTTGGAGATCAAGATGCTTTATGTAAGGCTTTCTAAAGTTAAACAAAGAAAGAATTTGAGATATCTATGTTTTGGAGAGATCAAATTCTTTGTGGGTTTGCAAAAACATTAGATGAACTATGGTGTATAGATCACTCAGTCAAAATATGTCAAGGAGATACTAAAAAAAATTGGATTGGAGGATTCCAAACTAGTAAGTACACCTAATGTGATAGGACATAAATTGTCAAAGAATGATGATTCAACTAAGGTGAATCAAACATTATACAGGTCTATGATTAGAAAATTGCAATATGTAGTACATAGTAGACCTGATATTGCATTATCGGTAGGGATAGTTGTAAGATTCTCTACTAATCCTAGAGACAATCATTTTGATGGCCATAAAGAGGACAATGAGATATCTAAAAGGAACAGAGGAATATGGTCTATACTACAAGAAAAATGAGAAATTTGAATTAAGAGACTATACTGATGTTGATTGGGCTAGAAACATTGATGATAGAAAGAGCACTAGTGGAGGAGCATTTTTCTTAGGCGAGAGGTTAGTTACATGGACTATCAAGAAATAAAACTACACTTCACAAACTACTATTGAAGTTGAATATGTTTTTGTTGCTATAAATTGTACAAACATTGTATAGATCAAATAGCTACTCAAAGGTATGAAGGAAGAGATCAATGAACTAGTGATACTTTATTGTTATAATACAAGTGCTATAAGTATATCAAAGAATCATGTGATGCACATAAAGACTAAGCACATTGCAATCAAGTGTCATTACTTGAGAGAATTAGTTCAAAATAAAGAGGTGAAGATGGAATATGTAAACACAAAAGAACAAATTGTTGATATCTTCACAAAAGCATTATCTAATGATGCTCATGAGTATCTAAGAGGTAAACTAAGTGTATACCCCTATAAAAGGCTATCTAAATAACAAAACGAGTACCCTGCATCAAACAAGTTGATTTTCATATGTTACAAATTGATGTAGTGGATCTTACTTTAGGAGCTGCCTGAAGTAATCAAAGAGTTGAAACTACAATTTAGTCACAAGAAAGGTGACACAAGACAAACTAAAGAAGTTTATATCTCCATATAAAGATGAAAATTCTTTGGCATTAATGTCAAAGAGGAAGAAATAGAAGATTAAAACTAATTCCTAAAGAAAGAAATACATGAGATTGGAGATTGAACAAAAAGGGTGAAATCCTCACACACGGTATGAGGGAGATAACCGTAGAAGGGAGATATAAGAAGTAATTCAGAGGGAGTCATAAGGTTGAATTGATTGTTGATTTTCTATTGATCAAACAACACAGAATTATGTAACCTATTCAAAAGATGAAAATTGTCAATATAGGGAGAGATTTTTATACAAGGAATTATTTTCTTTTTGGAATTTTGTTTGTCTTACTATTTAAATGAAGTCAGTTTGGTTGATCAATTTCATTTTCCATCAATTCTAAAGAGTGAGATTGTTGAGAATGGATTCATACAAGTATGATAAAGGTTTTTTAGTCATTATTTTGTCACTAATGTCAAACATACTATTTTTTGGTAAGAGAAATGCTTCTATGATTTAAGTACTATTACTTGTTTGATTGATGAAGAGGATTTGATTAGAAGATGTAACAATAGCACCTAGAGGAAAGGTTGAGTTATGATTTGAAAAGGAGTACAAGAATCAACTAAGATAGTGATATCATAATGCATCGATAATCTACTCAAGGTTGCAAAGGTTGGTTAGGCTAAGGAAGTTTAAAACAACAAGTTAAACAAAGATTTTCTACCAAGTTTGACCAAATGGATAGCAGGTGCCAAGCAAAGTAAATGCAAGCCAAGAAAAAAATCTCTTGGAGCTGAGTAAAAGTTCAATTCATTATATGTCAAGCAAAATAGTGGATGTAGAGTAAAATTTGATTGATGCTAGGCACCAATAAAATTGAGTTCATGTCGAGTGATTTTTCAAAGGATGTCGAGCAATGCAGTATGTGCTAAGCATTAGAAGCTAGCTAATTGAAAGTGTCAGCATTATTAGAAAGATCGTGAATTTGATGGATCTAAGCCAACAAGCTTGGTTTCATAGATTGTGTGAACTAGGTGGAAGATAAAATTGATGAGCTTGTGGCACATAATTCATGGTAAACCATTTTGAGGTGAATTCAAATAAGATTGAAGGAGAAGTTTCTAGAAGTGATATAAAATGAGGGGTAGATTCATTGAATCTTAACTAATTTGTCCTAACCCTAAATTGTAAGATGGACAATGAACAGAAAAAGATCTGAATTCTCTATTTATAGAGATGGTTGGTTAGAAGCAAGGGTTATGTGCAAGAAACCAAGGAAGACAAGGAGTCTAGGGTTTTGCTTCATCAAGTGGCCTAATTGAGAGTTCACATTGGGATGTAAAGCAAGAAGGCTTAAAAGTATGGATGCTTGAAGGGTGAACAAGCTATAAGAGCTAAAATGTGTGAAAGCCAAGTAGAATGGAGGACTAAAATAGAGACTTGTAATGTAAAATTGGAGTTGAAAGTTGTTATCGAATCAAGCCTTGCTATTACTCTCTAGTAATTTTATTAGTCTAGGGTAAATCCTTTGGATTAAGGTTGACCTAACAGTCATTTGTAAATCTTTTAACTAGATGACATTCCAGGTGAATGGTCTAAAGTCCTCTAACAAGGTTGACTCCTAATAGGGTGATTGAAATCCTTTAGTAGGGTCACATTTAACAATGTGTATTGTAAACTTTAACAGGGTTAGTCTTCCATAGGGCATCACTTCAGAAGAGTGAAAATGAGTAGCATGTTACTGGTGGTTTTTTCCAAATTGGGTTTCCATGTAAATCATTGTGTCAAGTATGTTGTTGAATCTATTATGTTTTATGTTAACATTTCTACAAATTGATTCTATAGTAACCTATAAGTTTTAAGTGATTGCATAATCTTATGGATGCATGCATGATGATAAATGTTTTATGGTTCACTAAACTGTGAAAATTTTTATTTATACATCTAGACCTTGGATAACTGATTTACCCCCCTCTTAGTTATTCTAAAGAATTCCAACAAATTTTTCTCTAAAAATATGATACTTAATAGATATATGCTTATTATTAGAATACAATAAAAGATTCTTAGACATACTCATTGTACTTGTGTTATCATAGTAAATGATAATAGGTTATACAAACTCAATTCTGATATCCCTTAACATTTGTTTCATCCACATAACTTGATTACATTTTTTTTTTTCTGCAACATGCTCTAACTCAGGTGTACTTTGAGAAATGCAATTGTGTTTCTTACTTAGCCAAGAAACCAATCTTCCTCCAAGAAACAATACCCCACCATTGGTGCTCTTTCTATCATCCATATTGCCTACCCAATCTTGTTGATAATTGGCTAATTGTGATATGTAATTGTTGTCATTAATGGTAGCACATGATGTACATGTTGATAGGAAACCTAGGAAATAAAGATACTTAGTGTTTGGTTATCAAAAAAGTTGTCTAAGAATAGAATTTGGTTTATAGAAGTGTATTGTTTTGTTTATAACATGTTGCAGACATCATATTATTACAAGCGAAGTTACATGGAGATAGTATACATGTTGACGATGATGTGTATAAACTTGGAAGTTTGTACAAACTGTATGAAATAGAGTTAATCATGTTTTGATGAAGAAGGACAGTAAAATAGTAAGAAAAATTGTTTTGGTTGCAAAATAATTACTTGTTCAATTAAGGCCAATATCTTATATGTTTACTCTAACTTGGAAAAGTGAATTGTGGTCTTAGCCAACCTAGAAATATTTTATGTAAAGGCATGGTATTTATGCAAAGGACTTCTTGCGATAAGAGGTGTGTTGGTTCTTATGATTATGTAATTTTTAATTGTTAAGTGAGTGAACTTTTGTGAAAGCAATATATGAAAAGTTTTGTATGAACTATCTACTGATCCAAGATCGAGCTAAAGATATGAGATTAGGAAAGGAAGGCAATAATAGTAGATTACTTGTTTCACTAGTGAGCTCTTTTTGTAGTTGAAATTGCATGTTTGGGCAATGGGCTCTTCTTGCATACATTATTCTACAACTCCTAATAGGGTTAGAATCTCCTAACATGGATTCAAAGTCTCCTAACAGGGATTGGTTATACTAAATTTTCTCATTGACTCCTAATAGGGTCCATCCTCTAACAAGGAACATATATATTAGTATACTATCTAGTAGGTATCATCCCCACTAGGGTTTTCCCTTGGCCAAGATTCCTTAGTTAAAAAAATATGGTGTTATGAGTTATCTTTGTGCATTGTTACTATGATTGTGCACCATTACTTTATTACTTTTTTATGCATGTTTTAAAGTAAGTAATAATATCTAGTTCATGACTAAAGTTTGTAGATTACTAATTCACCTCCCCCCCACCCCCTCAGTAATCCCTATTTCTAACAATTGGTATTAGAGTGCAGTTAGTTTGACAAGGCTTAACAACTTAAGTAAGATCCCTATAGATATGGAATAGTTGATGAACCTCAAAGAAGCTCTTGAACAAATTTATCTCCCTACTAAAGAAAGAGATAAGTTGAAGGATAGATATAAAGACTCTAAAGTTTATGTTGGTTAGTTGAAGGAAAAGATTCATCATCTAGAATCAAAGCTTGAATCTACTGAATCTACAACTATTGATGATGACTATTCAAATTTGAACATAGAGTACAAGATCTTGAAGCATGAATTGAAAATTAAAAATCTAAAGTTGACTTTAAGAAATGATCCTAACAAAGTTGAATCTTATTTGAAGACTAAAAATGTAGATCTGAGAGTAAGTTTGCAAAGAAAACATTTGAGTTTGAAACATTGAAAGAAGATCATGAAGAACTCCATAAGTATAATACTATTGTGAAAGGTGAATTGACATAGTGCAAACAATAGCTTGAGAAACTTTATTCTAGTAGAGAAAAGATCAGTGATTCTATGTCTATATAGAGACCTTCTTATGATAAGACTAGTCTCTATTACCTAATTAACATGTCTATAATAAAACCTGAGATTAGATCATATCCAAAAGAGAAAGACAAATTTGATGATAAGATTGAATCCAATCAATCTTCTGAGAAACCTAAAGAAGTTGAGCAAAACAAGGAAGTTAAAATCTTGCATGAACCAAGGCAAGTGGAAACTCCCAAGGAAACTAGGTATGAATTTATAGGTAAGTGTTTTTCATATAATGAAATAGGTCATATGAAAGCATATTGTACTAATAAGTGATTTAATCATGTTAAGGACTTTTATTGTCATAATTGTCATGGTATGGATCATAATGCAATTGATTGTAGGAAACCTAAGTATGATAATAATATAGAAGAAATAGTAGAATGTCTATAAACACTAACCCTATAGATAGAAGAAGATTTAGTGAAGGGACATTGAGAAAAAGAAGATTTTATGATAACAAAAGACAAATCAAGTGTTATAAGTGTAAAAACTTAGGACACATTGCTCAGAATTGTTATGCACCTAATAATTAGTAGAATTCAAGAAGTAGAGCACCTATATGTTAGTTATGCAAAAAATTTGAACATACAGTGAAGTACTATGGAATGGATAGAAACTTCAAAGATAGAAGGATCAATGGAAGAAACTTCAGGAAAAGTAGAAATGATAGAAGGAACCATGAAAGGAACTTTGGATCTAATAATGAAGAACAAAGAAATATTGTGAGTGAACTTCAAGAAGAACTTAATGAAGCCTTTGTGAAAGGAACACATATCTGAAAGGAACAGTTAAATGATAATGAGACAGAAAGATCGGAGTCAATTGTTGAGTTTGATTCAATCAAGTTGAATTAAGCTTGTTCATAGCATTAGAATGTGAGAACTTTTTGTAGAGACCAAATTAGAGGTAGCAAAGTTGGGAAAAGGTGTATCAAGTTGTGTTTAGTTGGTACCTAAGCTCACTTGTGACTTGGAGCTCATCTAAACAAGTTATGATGAAATTTAGAGTTGTTGGTATTACAGTAAAAGGTTATTCTATAACAAAAGATAAAAAGTACATTTTTGCAAAGAAATTTCATGATGCAAAGTTTTGAGGGTGTTTTTCATGATGGATGGAGGCTATAGTAAACCTCAGATGACACTTGAAGATTGAATAGATGATTTTGGATAGTTATCTGATTGTAGAATGCAAATAGTAGCTTTTTTGTATTTGTGAAGTATGCAATAAATAAAATTTTCAAGTTGATGAATAAAGGAGTATAGAATTGTTTTTGCTTCATTACAAACACATTCAAAGAAAAGAGCATTCTAAAGTGACTTGTTAGAGTTCAAAGCAAACCCTATTTTCAAAAAGAGGTATTTTATCATTTTTCCACAAAATTTGTTTAGTAAAAGATATTGTCGATAAGAATTATGTATATGTTAGTTTTGCAGAGTGTTGAGAATGAGGATAGACCTAATTTTAAGATGGTTTCCATAAAACCTAGTGATGGAAACCTTAATTCTACATTGTCTATCACCCCAAACAATGAAGTTTATTTGGAAGAAAGTACAATTCTATACTAAGCCAATTTACAATGGTAATTGGCTATGGTAATTAGCTCCATCAAGCAAGATGATGTGAGATTTCTTAGCAGAATAATAGCTTATTTAGTTTTTAAAGGTTCTAAGATAGATGAACTTTCACTAGGATTTATATGTGTAGCTTAAAAGATTTGTGTTAAGAAAGAAGAAGTGAATTTGAGTGAAATACTAAGAATGCAACTCTTGGAAAACCTTGAAGAGATTAAGAGGAAAAAGAATGGTGTGTTTAGAATCTAGTCATTGCTTAACCACATCTTCTATCATTTTTTGAAGAGATTTCCCTACTTGTCAATAACAAATATAATGAATAGTGATAGATACACTATGGAGAAGATATCAGAAGTATGTAAAAGGCAACCTATACACAAGGTATTGGATAGTGGTGATTTGATTATGAGAATGTTCTAAAATTAGATGAGATAGAGATTTAGGATCTCACTTAAAATTTTAGATAGCTTCAAGGAGGACATATTTATTTTAGTTGATACTGACTATACCTACATTCAAGTAGTAGATACTTGGGAGACATTTCTAGATCCTTTGAGCTATAAATTGAGTGATGATATTACAGTTGGCTACATTGATTTATTGTTGAATTTTGAGAAAGATAAACCAGAGTACAAATTTGGCATATTTGATGAGATCACACATCATTCTCATGAAGAAACCTTGGAAAAATCACCTCACAAGAAGGTTGAGTCAATTATGAAGAAGGTGTTATCTAAGGCCAAAATGATAGAAAGTGATTATGAGGTTGTGAGACAAACTATTAAACAAGGTGTATTGAACATACAACCTTTGTTAGTTTTAGTTGCTAAGAAAACTTCAAGATAGAAAATATCTTATGTAGTAGTATCTGATGTTCAACTCAATGAACATAAGAGAAAATTAGAGAGATTGGTCAAAGCAGTGACAACAAAGGAAAAGAGAGTCAAAGAAATGGCTACAAGACCTGGTAAGAAGCAAAAAGCATTGTTGACAATTGACTCTAGTAGTGATGAAGAGGTTGAGGAATAGGAAACCAAGTAAGCTAAAAAGGTGACTCCACCTAAACAAGCAGCATGAAAAGCTTGACAATCATGTAAGTCAAAGATTGAGAAGATAAACATAGTGATTGAAAATGATGGAAACTTTGTTCAAATGAACAAATTTTATTATCTATACAATAATTTTTAGAAGCATCAAATTGATATATCTACTATAAGACATATCATTGCGAATGATCTAAGTATGAAGGATATAAAAGGAGTAGTGAACTAGAAATTCTATCAGAGGCTTATAGAGAAAAATAATCCAGCAAGGCAAGAAGACCTTAAACTTTGGAAGTCTATGCTAATGACAAAGTACAAGATTGGATGATGAAGATGAGATTAAGAGATTGTTGAATAACCTCACACCATACTTAAGGAACAAATTGAGGCCATTTTTGTTCATAGTTGGTGAGAAGAATGAGTCAATAAAGGAGACAACAACATCTATCAACCAAATGTTGTTAGAATCATAAACATCAACTCCTCCAACTCTTAGAACAATGGAAGTATCATTTAGTGGTGACTCTATGAAGATTGATCAAACCAATGTTACTCTTAACATTGATGATAACAATTCATTTGGTGGTTCTGAACTAAATGTACCTGACACCAAGGATGTTAAAGATAAGTTGAAACAAGTTGAAGAAGAGAAGAGACAATAGAAGCTTAAAAGAAAAAGATAAAGGAAGCCAAGTAAGAATTGCTTGAGGATGAAAGAAAAGGAAAGGAAGAAGAAGATAATAGGAGAATTGTAGAAGAAGAAAGGAAAAGGAAGAATAGAGGAAGAATAGAAGAAAAGATTAGAAGAGAAGAATGAAAGAGAAGGAAAGGAAAGGAAAGAAGAGGAAGAGAGGAAAGGAAGCAACAAAGAAATAGAGGGAGAATGACACTAAACCATCTAGTTCATCCACTCTACTCTCTCTTGCAATTTTGGCTACTGATGATGATGATCAAACTAATCTAATTTCATCCTTATCTAACAGAAGAATAAGATAGTTAAGAGTTTGTAAAGATCACTAATGCAAGTGATTGACTGATTGCACAATACTTTGAAAGTACAACACACTAATTTAGATCCTAAAATAAGAGCACAAGTAGTGTTAAAGTCTTTTGTTGAAGATTTTACCAATTTTTTGAATGTTGTAGAGGTAAAGACTCAAATTTTCCATGATGCTAACTTGTTTAGCACCATCTGACAAAATATCAAGAATGACTTAGTCAATCTTTATAAATGCATAAAAGAACTTAGAAAATGTCAAAAAGAAGGTAAATCCTTGTATGTTAAGTGTACCTTATCATAGAAACTAACTAAGGAAATTGACAGTCAGATAGAGGTAAAGATGACTGAGCTAGAGGCTTTATCTAGCCAGATCTAGCACTCATCTAGAAAAGTTGATGATTTTGAGAGTCAAGTTGCCAGTGTTCACAATGAGATCAAGAAACTATAACTTTGTAAATATTAGATATTGAAGAGAACATCTATTTTTAGAGAATCTAGTTCTCTAAAGTTATCATTTGTTGAGAAGTAGCTAGAAGAAATTGTCAAGGCCAAGGACACATAGACAAACTTTTTGTATTCAGATATCAATGTAGTTGAGCTTGCATCATATGCCTTACACGAAATTCTCACATCAACTAAGTCTACCAAAGAGACATGGAACAAAGGTATGAATAGTTTAAAAATTATTCTTGATTATTGTATGAAGATTATTTTAGCATAAAGGCAAGGACAACAATTTTGATAGTTTCAGACATAATCTTGACATTTTTTGACCTTTGTCATTGATGTTGGTAGAATTTATAATCTTTCCTTGGTTGTACTTATTAAATCTGATAAACCAAGGTATCCCTTAAGTAGTTCATCCTCTAGTCCACATGTGAGGACAAGTACTTTTTGTAATTCCTTTATTAAGTAAACTAGTTTATTCCTCCTTAAGAGGATTATGACACTTGTTATGCACACACTTATGAATGTGGCAATCATTCACTTGGGAGTTACAAATAACTCCTCTTCTCATCTCTTTATAAGAGATGCTTCTCTCTCATTCTATACATACAATCATGATGTAGTTCATGTTATGAGCACTATGGCTCCTCATTATGTCATTCTCTCTCTCCCTTTTCATTCTTAGGCATTTGCCTCATTCATATAATTCACAAGGGCTTTTCTTTGCTTTCCCCTTTCAAAATCCTTGTCTTCTCTCTTGTGTTGATCTTGGAAAACTCTTTAAACTATGGTAATTATGTTCACCACAAACTCTCTTGGATTAATTTATAATTCTTTAATTTTAGTTCATTTTGATTTTATTATTTCTAATATGGTATAAGAGCTACTAATCCTTGTTTTGAGTTTTATGTGATGAAGGTTTTCTTTCATTGGAAGCGCATCTTATTAAATAATCTTTACATAGGTATCTCTATTAAAAAAAATTATTAATTTTATTTTCTCTTGTTTAATCAAATAGCATTTATTAATTTTAGTTTAATAGTATTTTTTATTATTTTTTTATTGTTATATATATAAATTATTATTTCCCTTACATTTGATTGGAGGCAACACTTAAATAATATTAATTAAGATTTACATTATAATAGATTAGATTTATTTCTATTCATATTATTATTTTAAAAAAATTCTCTTATCTATTTTTTAATATTTAATATCTATATTAGTTTTTAGATCTTATGCGAATTTCTATCCTATTTATGATTAAATTCTTATGTAACTTCAATTAATAAAACCTAATTTTTTTAAATATTATATTAACACTCAACTTTTTTAAATTTTTTTTCCTTATTTATATATTCCTTTTAGAAGTTGTGAGAAACTTCTAATCTTATCTTATTGTTATATTATACCTTTTTAATCTATTTTTTTTATTTCTTTCCATTTCTTTCTAAGCGTTTTCTCTGGTTTATCTCCTTTTTTAGCTTCTAACTTTGGCATTTGACGTTATGTTGTGACTTTCTACTCTGTTGTTACCATGAACGTGGATGTGTCAGTTTCAAAGCTTAATGTTCTTGCTATGATTTGAAGTAGGATTTTCCCCCTTCCAAATATCTCATTTTGGCACAGGGAGGAAGATCACTGCCGAAGTTTTTTTTGTCATATAGTTTCTTTTAATTTTTTTTTTAAGGCCTATGTATTGGTTGCTTGACATGCTTGGGCCTAGGCCTTTTCTTGCTGCTGCACTCGCTATTTTTTTTTTGAGCCTTTGACTCTCTGTAACTTTGGCACTCTTTTTCCCTAAAGTAGTTCCTGCTCCATCCTTGCATGCACCTCTATTCATGTGGGTCTCCTTCCTTCTTCGCATATAGCTTGGAAAGCACATATCTAAAGATACAGCATTGCATATCCTGTGTGATTCATTCGCATGTTCATGTCAGATCTCACTCTGACCACCGTGAGCATGAGCCACCTTAGCTGTTCAAGCATTGGAAGGATACCCCCAAGCATGGTCAGGCACCTTGTCCAGGTGTTGCAAACACTATAGCTCCTGCACGTTGAGGACCGAAGGAGTGTTTTTTTAGGGTTTTTCTTCTGTTCAATTTGCTTTAGATGGAATTTGGAATTTCATATCAATGTATCATTGCAATCCTATTCCAAGAAGTAAAGTTGCAATTTCTCTATCAAAAAATTTCGTGAACCTTCGTCAAAACTTTTAATAGTCAAGCTTCAAGCTTTCATGTTTCCTAGCATCTGAAATTCATCAAAAACCTGAGGCTTCTGGATGAGAGGAATCTGCTTATTAGGTACAACGAGATCAAACTTTTGGATCTGTACCAATCCTTGAGAGGAATCCACTTGTTTGGTACTGCATGCACTCTTGAATGCAATTTCTTTTCCTTTTGTCTTTGCGTTTGTCTGTTTCAACTGATGCCTACCGCTTATGCTCTTTTTTCCTTGTGAATCTATGAATCTACTGCACATTTTGCCATGGTAACAGTGGATTTTTTTTAGAGAATTCAAAAGCTTTCCAACCATTTTTTTTTTACATTTTCTATCCAACTGCAATACATTAAACCCTAATACAGTAATAATGAGGAGGAAGCCTTAATCGCATTGTGGCTATGCAACAGTTTTGGTATAGCTCCCTCTCTAGTGATAACAAGTTATTATCATCCTGATCAATCATTTTTATTTATTTTAGCTACAGATCCTACAATTTGTGATTCATAGTACTTAATTTTTAATTCCATGTCGATTTATCGGTAGTGGCCTATTTTAAATGGTTGGATTTGTCCAAAGCAAGAATTAAGTTTTATTGTCTTTTTGTGAGAGAGAGATGGTTATTAATGTTATTTTGTTGCTAATATATTAAATTCATTAAGACTACTTATATTTTGTTCTAGTCTATAGTTTTTAATGGCATAGAAGCTCTTCTTCAAATAGAGCTCAATTGTAGAAAAATATATTTTTGAAAGAAAGAGATGGTCATATATTCACAAGTCATAAAATTTGGTTATAACCTATAAGTTATAATTAATTATAAGTTTGGTTATTTATTTTTTATAAGTTATAAATGATTACGTTGTTAGTTACTAATTCATTTATAACTTATTCATTTGGATTTTATAATTCATATTTAGATACGTTTGACTCTAATTCATTTAAAATAAGTCCTTTTTAAAGCTTCTTTTAAAGGATATTTTTAGATTCCTGTGTTATTTAATAACAGTTTAGTTTGATTCCTTAAGTTGCAGGATTATCATTCCTCTAATGTGTTATTGTAGGACTACTTTATTATTTGCCTATTACAAAATTATTCTCTAACAAGTTTTCATAACACTTGATTAACTTTTTTTTAGAATATTATTCAAAGTCTCATAAGGGAAGTATAATTATTATAACCAATTCTTTCATTTGCAGTGATAAAGAGAAATCATTGCTAACAAGAAAAAGTTGTTGCTAATTAACAACGTTAAAACATTTTTTTGTATGTTAAAATGAATTCATGTAGATAATTAATTCAGTCATCTATTTCAAACAAAATGAGTACATAAATGGTTTTGTCTCTCTCCTTCTATCATAATTAAACCTAAACCTATTGCATGCCTAACCTAGTTTCCTAACCCTCTCCAATCAGAGCCCCTACATCTATTTAGTAGATCCCACCAACTCCACTATTATCCCTATGTTGTCATCCCCTGAAGAGGTGCTCATGCAAAGTGTTTTATAACAATATACTCCTATCATACCTTCACCTAGTGTCAGCTTGACTAAAGTGTTCTGAGTAGGACTCCAAGAGTTTCTCTCAACTTCTGCAGCTTATAGAGCTTCTTTTTATGTTCTCTTCTATTACATTGTTGACTACCCAATGCATGTTCCTTTTTGGCTTACTCACATCTATCTATTCTCATCATATTCTTTTGTAACAGCTAAACCTTTTATCATTGCTTTAATGTCCCTTTTTGTGTATGCATAAAATTAAGTTTTTTTGTTGTTCATATGCTTTTTTGACTTTCATTATTTTGAAAAATTGGTTATGTTATTTTTTAACAAAAAAATGAGTACTCTATTTTCCTTGGAAGTCATTCCTAATGATCATGCATTCCTTTAATTATGATTAAATTTTGTTATTTCCATTACTATATAAGATATTTTGTCTTTATTCAAAAAGTTCATTCTACGTGAAATATATTTTTATAGAAGGATCCTCTCATTGCTTTTTCTTGAAGGTAAATATTTTAACTTATCATATATTTATTTAAGTATATATGGGTGCACACATATATACCCAGATAAATATATAATTTATGACTATAATGATTCAGAAATTAATATGTATACCTTTGCAAAATGAATTTAGTACTCATGTTTACCCTCAATGGAATTTTATACCTGATATCTATATTTAGTTGATCTTCCTTAAATCTCTGCATTTAACTTAATTCTGATTGGATTGTGAGTAATCTTACACATTTTCCTTCATTGTGATATTTTGATGTGCCCATAGTTGCACTTTTATGCTTTATGGTTTTATACCATTAATTTATATGAAGTTTTTGAGTTGCATAGGGATCCAAAAAATAAAAAAATAAAAAATTCAAGGTTAACTATGTAGGTCCCCTCAGTGTAACTGATACATAGTTTCCTTATCTGGCCCATGGAGTATCACTCCATCCTATATTGGTGTGCACTCATTTTATATGGAGTTTCCCTCCATTTGATCCTATCTGTTCCATTTTGATAGGATAATATTTTTATGGAGTTTCCCTCCATTTGATTTTATTTGCTCTAGTTTGAAAGATTGATATTTATATGTAGTTTCCCTCCATGTTGCTCTTTTTTTTTTTCCCTCAATGAGGAAAATGTTATTATTGGAGTTCTTTCTCCAAATTCAGATGATTTAATCCAATTTGAAGGCAATATGTTGTTAAATACTCATCCTAACAAAAATCATGATAATACTAATTTGATCAACATTTCTCTCCTTTTACTTTACTTTCATATATTAATGTGATAATGATCTACATAATTTATTTCTTAGATCATGAGTCATGCATGTTATGGTTTGATCATCCATTAACTTGCAGTGGGATGATTCATTAAGTGGACTGTCTATATCCACGTGATTGATGCAATGTTGATGCAAGTATCATTAGTTGGCCTTGTCTGTGGTCATTAGTACATTAGTATAATAAACTTTTCATGAGAACACTGATCAAAATTTTTACTTACTGATAATATTTTGAGCATATACTTTATCTTGATATCAAGTTATCTCCATTCTTTTGTGGTAACATGTTTTATTTTCCTCATTGTTTCTCTATGTGAATTCAAAAGCATTTCTAATTTGCATATAAGATGCAATACTTCTTGTGGATAGTTGTCTTGTTTCTTGTGTCTATGTTTTTTAGGTAATCCATTTAGGCGCATACAAGATTTGGTGTACTTTAATGACCTATCCATTTGGCTCTACGAAGATCCACCTACACTCAAAAGAAACCTTTTGCACAATTGAAGACATTCTCAAAGCTCAAGTGGCTACTATTTAACATATCATTGTAAAATTTGGGTTTCATACCCTTTGATGTAATTTCGCCAAGTAAAGATTAAAGAGGGGTGTTAGAATTTATAATCTTTCCTTGGTTGTACTTATTAAATGCGATAAATCAAGGTATCCCTTAAGTAGTTCATCCTCTAGTCCACATGTGAGGAAATATCCTTTTTGTAATTCCTTTATTAAGGAACATACTTTATTCCTCCTTAAGAGGATTATGACAATTGTTATGCACACACTTATGAATGTGGCAATCATTCACTTCGGAGTTACAAATAACTCCTCTTCTCATCTCTTTATAAGAGATGCTTCTCTCTCATTCTATACATACAATCATGATGTAGTTCATGTAATGAGCACTATGGCTCCTCATTATGTCCTTCTCTCTCTCCCTTTTCATTCTTAGGCATTTGCCTCATTCATATAATTCACAAGGGCTTTTCTTTTCTTTCCCATTTCAAAATCCTTGTCTTCTCTCTTGTGTTGATCTTGGAAAGCTCTTTAAACTATGGTAATTATGTTCATCACAAACTCTCTTGGATTAATTTATAATTCTTTAATTTTAGTTCATTTTGATTTTATTATTTCTAATAGATGTCAAAGTGGGAGTAATAGTAGTGAAAACTAAAAAGCAAAATATTGAGATTGTTGGGAGAAATACATGTGTAGTATGAATTATATTGTAATGGGGAGCATACATATATGTAAAATTGTAATATATGTAATGTTTATTTTGATAGTTAAGTTTTTGTCACTTAGCCAATGTTCCCTATTTTGTTGCCATCAATGCCAAAGGGGGAAAATAGTTGAAAATTGGCTAATTATGATATGTAATTGGTGTCATTAATGGCAACACATGATATACATGTTGACAAGAAACCTTGGAAATAAAGATACTTAGTGTTTGGTTATCAAAAAATTGTCTAATTATACAATTTGGTTTACATCAGTGTATTGTTTTGTTTATGACATGTTGCAAATGTCATATTATTACAAGATAAGTTACACAAAGATATTATACAAGTTGATGATGATTTTTATAACCTTAGAAGTTTTTATAGACTATGCATAATAGAGTTAATCATTTTTTGATGAAGCGGGATAGTGAAACAACATGACATAACTATTTTGGTTGCAAAACAATTACTTGTCCAATTAAGCCTAACATCCTAGATGTTTACTCTAACTTGGAAAATTTAATTATGGTCTTAGCCAACCCAATCATATTTTGTGTAAAGGCATGGTATTTTTTCAAAGGACTTCTTTGACTAAGAGGTGTAGTGGTGCTCATGATTATGTAATTGTGAATTGTGAAGTGAGCAAACTTTTGTCAAAGTAATATATGCAAAGTTTTGAACTATCTAGTGATCCAAGATTAAGCTAAAGATTTGAGATTAGACAAGGAAGGAAATAACAATAGATTACTTGTTTGATCAATGAGCTCTTCTTGTAGTTGAAATTACATGTTTGGGTAGTGGGCTCTTCTTGCATACATTATTCTACAACTCCTAACAGGGACTGGTTATACTAAATTTTCTCACTGACTACTAATAGTGTCCACCCTCTAACAAGGAACATTTATATCAGTATATTATCTAGTGAGTATCATCCTAAATAGGGTTTTCCCTTGTTAACAAAATATGGTGTTATTAGTTATCTTTGTGCATTGTTATTGTTACTGCTTAGCATTACTTTATTGCTTTGTTATGCATGGTTTAACGTAAGTAATAATATCTAGTTGGTGACTAAAACTTGTAGATTATTGATTCAACACCCCCCCCCCCCCCTCCCCCCCCCCCACTCTTTCTTTGTAATCCCTATTTCTAACAAAAAATACTTGATATGTCATAACAAATTCCATAATCAAATGTTTTCTTCAAATATTTGAATATTCTCTTAACTACTATATTGTGATACTCCTTAGGATCAACTTGAAACTTAGCTACAATCCTAATTACATTTTCTATATTTGATCTAGTGTGAGTCATATATTGCAATTCTCAGATCATGTACCTATACTTCTTCTCAAATAGAGGTGCCTCATCTTTGCTAGATAACTTTTTATCAATTATCATAGTTGTACCAATAGACCAACAAGTTTACAACTCTCTAATCCAAACCTCTTCAATGCATCTTTCAGATACTTAGCTTGTGAAATGAAAATACCATCACTATTCTACACAATCTACAATCCTAGAAGAACCTTCATTTCTCCTATCATGCTCATTTCAAGCTCATTCTTCTTCTCATCAGCAAACTTATCACTTGCTTCATCATTACCTCCAAATATTATGTCATCAACAAATATTACTATTATCAAAAAATCATTCTCCATTTCTTTCAAATTCAATATACTATCTACAATACCTTTAGCAAATCCAAGCTTTACCAAATGCATGTCCAATCTCGAATACTAGGTTCTAGGTGTCTACTTTAGACCATATAGAGCTTTCTTCAATATGCATACCATATTCTTTTCTATCAAAGGAAATCCTTTAGGTTGCTTAATATATACTTATTCTTCTAGTTCTCTATTTAGGAAGGCTGATTTGACATCCATATAGTATACTTTGAACTTCTTATTTGTTGCGTATTCCAAGAACATTCTTATTAATTATGTTCTTGCTACAGGTGCATATGTCTCTTCATAGTCTATTCCTTATTGTTATGAATACCCTTTGCAAATAGGTCTTGCCTTGTTTCTCATAGCTTCTCCTTATTTGTTCATCTTGTTTTGGAATACTCACTTTGTCCCTATTACATTCTTGTCTTTAGTTCTATGAGCTAACTCCCATGTCTCATTCTTCACAATCTAATTCATTTCTTCTTTCATTGCTTGAATCCAATGATCATTCTTACATGCTTCATCTACACTTTTGGACTCAACTTGAGAAATTAGGAATAATTCCTCATTTACTTCATTCCTTGCCATCGCACCTCTATCTTTTCTTCCAATTATGTGCTTTGGTGAGTGGTTCTTTGTCATATTCCTACTAGATATAGGAGTTTCTACCTCAACTGTTATCTCTTCTCTTGGTCGTAAACTATTTTTCTCCTCTTTGTTCAATAAATTGTACATTATTCTACAAAACATTGTTAGTCTCAAATGAAAACCCTATATTTTGTCTAACAATTCCAAAATCATACTCTTCTTCATCAAAATTATAATCAACCATCTTTTCTTTAGTACCAAACTTTTCATCAAACATTGCATTTTTGCATTCAACTATTATCTTGGTTCTATGATTAAAGCATATGTATGCCTTGCTTTTCAATGAATAGACAAGAAATATACCTTCATCACTTCTAGGATCAAACATACCAATATCATCATCTCTCATAATGTAACACTTGATTCTAAATCTTCTAAAATACTTAACTAATGGTGATTGACCAAACCATATTTCATAGGGTGTCTTGTGTTGGAAATCTTCAAGATATGACAGGTTACTGAGAGGGGAGGGGTGAATCAGTAACCTTAAAACTTTTTATTAATTTACCATGCATCTATCTATGTTATTGCATGCATTAGTTCTGAAACATAAAACAGTCATTACACAAGTGAACATAATATTTGGTGACCTAGAAACCTTCCAAATAGAAAGTAAAACTGGGGTGGGGATGATACCCACAAAACTTCAATACCACAGTATAAAGTTGTCTTGTTAAGGCTTACATTGACCACTTCTAGTGATCTGCTCTATTAGGAGCACAAAACACTGCTAGGTCCACCTTGTTAGAGGATTTTTAAACATACAATGAAGTATGCACTCTATTAGGAGATTTTTACAAAGACTGTTAAGTCTACCTTGTTAGAGGATTTGAAAATTTGATTCACCTATTAGGATGAAGTAGTGGATCTGCTTGCAACTGATTGCTGATAAGATCCCTTATGCACTAATCACCTCATATGATGGATATAACTTTTTAGTCTCTAAATTAACCTTTCTATGTACCTTGGATTGTTATTGATGATCTTTCACATATACTTCACATTACTTCATAATTCCTTCTTATTCCATGCATCATACATTCATTCATATATACATTCTTGATATCTTACAATACATCTTACATATATACCTTTCAAACTTACAAAATTACAAGGTCGGCCAAAATACAAGTAAACAAATACATTACAAAGTCAGCCCAATAGTAAATAACTCAGGTTCACTGAACTAACTCAATGACATTTTGATACTCAGCATCCACTGTATTACTCAGCATCATCGCATACGCTTAGTATAAGTGAAGGCTCAGTCCATACTAATCACTCGATGTAATTTTTAACTCCGTAACCACTGGTGACTCGATAGATGTAGTGTCACTCGGTAGATACTATATACTGAGTTTACCTTGCTTCACTTGGTAAACACTAAATCTTTCATTTCTTGGTTTGCATTGAATCTTCATGACACAAACTATATTCTCAATAGACACTATGAAGCATGGTAGATATGGAGAATCTTGGTAGACTCTGTTGGACTTCACATTGCTTGAATTTGCTCAATAGCCAATGTCTGCTCAGTGTAAACTATTTAACTATGAATGCTTACAAGGTAACCACTTGGATGCTTGGTAAGCATACAAAATTGAGTAAGTGTTGTCACTAATTACAAAATAATCATAATGCTGACAATCTCCCCCTTTGGCATCAGTGACAAAAACACTTATGAATCAAAACTGACATTCTAATTTACCAAAATTGATCTTTGTAAATCTACTATATACATATCTTACATGTCTCCCCCATAAGGGATGCATAGCTTTTATCTTTACAATGTCTCTCTTATTCCTTATTCATCTTGTATTCCCAATGTCAACAATCTTATCTCCCCCTACCAATAATCTCATCTCCCCCTTTTTGACAATAATGCCAAGGAATGTATATACAATAAATTTAAATTGAGACACCAAAATGTGAGAGAAAATTTTAGTGTGCCTTGAGAATAAGAGAAAATGTCTTATCCTGATTGTCTTGCAAAATCTTGCAATTGGAGAGAGCCACTTGAACTTCTGCAGAAAGTTCAATCATATGATTTGCTATTGAAAAATTCTTGTCATGAATCAATTTTTTTGAGTAGGCAATGTGTTTCTACATTTGATCCATGACTGGGAGAATCATATTTTGAATGCCAATCAATGTAGACCGTATTTTGGCTCTTGCCTCATCATAGGTTCCAAAAATTGGTTGCTTGGGATCTACTAGCTTATTTACCGATGCTTCAATAATATCCCTAGTTTCATCAATGTTTACCTCATAAAGTAGAGGTTTTACCCATGTAACTTAGGGCTTGACTACCTAAATATATACTTTGTCATAGTCAACCATAAAACAAACATTGACTTTGTAATCTTCAACAGGTTTAGGAGGGATTTTGAACCTATTGTTCATCCTCTCCTTGAAGTCCTCAAAATAGTTCTCTATTATACTATCAAAATTTACACCCATTTCTACTATACACTCATTAATCTGATATAGAATGGGGACATCCTTTCTCCATACAACAAAACCTTTGGAGGGAAATAATTTTTGTACATAGAAGAATAAACATGTAAACAAGGAACTAAATTTACTTGGGTTATTCTTGGATGATCTGATACTATCCATGTTCTTATTCAGTTGCCTAAGCATTAGGTCAGACAAGTCATACTCTAAATTTTTCTTCACAACCTTAAATGTCAGGTCTATAGCCTCACATGGCACACTGGTCAATCGGCTTGAACTGTAGATCTTGTGAGCTATCACATGAATTCCATATCTAAGTTCAACATCAATAACTATGCTAACCTTTACGCCTTTGCCATCCCACTTAGCTAGGGTTTTCTTCTTAAGTTCATCCCAACCTAGGGTTTTGGTAGTTTTAGCTTTGCTAAGAATGGGAAGTCTAGTAATCTTGTGAATCATCTTCTTGGTGAATTATACGGGTTTCTCCAACAATAGCTGACCATTGTGAACATGGTTGAGAATATATCTAATCCATTTTATTTGGAAGCTTCTTGGCATATGAGAGATGTGGGTCAACCCTTTTGTCTCCATATATTTATGCTCAGGTTTCAGAGAGCCACTAATACACATTTCTTCTAACATGTTATCCATTTCTAGGGTTCCTATTTCTTGAATGGAAAATTTGAAATGAGTTCAAATATCATTGATTAAAAGTACCTTTGGTGGTATCTACGACTATGTGCCATTAGGGTCTAGTGCCTCTACTACTATAGGAACTAACTTGAAGTTTGACACATTCCATTCTGTACCATTGACCAACATTTTTGATCGATGCCTTGCTAGTGCTTATGCTTGTGGAAGCCATTTTTGCTCAGTAAGTGATAGAAATCTTTGAACAAACTTCATTATTTGTAAATTCACTCAGAATAGCTTTGAAATTGCTTGAATGCACCTGAAAATCTTTTAGCTCTGAGAATACAATGAAAATAAGGTTGAATTTTGCCCATTTTGATGAAAAGTTTTCCATTAATGCTAGGTACCATGTTGTCATAGTGCATGATAGACTATCATCCACTAACCTAACTCAGCATGACTATCCACTCAATAGACAAAAAAAATTCTTCTACTCCTGACCTTGCTCAGTAAGGTCTTTAACCACTTTTCTTGGTAGATTCTGATGCACTTGGTGAAAGATAACTTTTCTGTGATCCTGACATATCTACAATACTGATTGGATCATTTACATTTATCACATTTCTTGGAACTACTTATTATTTTCTTGTTGAGTACAGCTCCAATACATTCTTAGGAATTTAGTTTGAGAGGGTAGAGTCACCCACTTCTTGAGTGACTATACTTCTATGATTTGAGCTTGTATCTTTAGTGGATTTAGGAATCCATTGCTGCTTCATTTTTTTCCTTATGTTGTCAGCCCTTGCTTTCTTTTCATGTTCAATTCTACCTGTATTCATGCATTTTTTAGCTATATGACCGATTTTAGTGCATGTATAACACCTTATAGTAGTGTCCATCTTTCTTAGGTGATACCTTGCACAATTTATACCAATGTGTCCATATTCTCCACAATAACGACATTTGCACCAAGTATTGTAGTCCCATCCAAATATTTCCTTTACAAGTTGTTCGGTTGGATTGAATGTTTTGGATCTACATTGAGATGCCTTGTGACCATGCTTCTTGCATTTGTGACAATTATCTTCAAATTTTGGTTTCTCCTTGCATTCATTGGCTTTGTGACCATGTTGATTACAGTTATAGCACTTTCCTTTGAATTTTCCTTTTCCATTACTCTAGCATTTGTTTGATGTATGACTAGTTTTTCCGCAATGATTTCATGAGGGTTTTAAATTATTTTTTGCACCTTGCTTGGAAGATTCACCTTATTCTTCATTGTATCCAAGTCCTACTTTATCTTTTTACTTATGAAGATTCTGCTCATTTCTCTAAATCAGTTGATTCATGTCTTCTTGTGACTTCATCATTCTTTCATTGATTTGCTTTTCAATATTTAGGTCACTCTTTAATTTTTCAACATTTTTATTTTCACGTCTTAGTTCTCTTAGTATTCTTTCATTAATTTCCCTTTCACTATTTAGATCACTTCTTATTCTTTCATTATGTGCTTTGAGAATCCTAATTTCTTCATTTCCTCTAGAGATTTGATCCATGAGGTCTTCATGATGATTGGATTGATTATTTCTTGCCTCCAAGTCTTCATTTTCCTTGTTTCTTTGTTCCAAAACTTCACATATCCTGATTGATTGGATTTCTTGTTCTCTTTTAAGTTTTCTTACTTCTTCCTATAGAGAACTATTCTTTGCTAGGAATTCCTTGCTTGCCTCATTAGCTTCATCTGAACTGCTTGATGGTAAGAGGTATTCAATCTTTTCTTCAACATACTGATGGTCATTCATTTTTCTTGCAAGTTCCTTCCTTCTCTTCAAGGATTGGGAAAGATATTCCTTTGCTTCTTTGTGTTGAGCCATTGCCATTTCCAAATGTAGCTTTTCATTTTCAATTGCCTTGTCAAGTCTGAATATCTCCATCTGCCATTAGATCTTTGCTCAAGCTACTAAACTTTTATCCTAAGAACCTCAAAGCTTTGATGCTAATTGTTAGAAATATTTAGGATATGACAGGTTACTGAGAGGGGAGGGGTGAATCAATAACCTTAAATTTCTTTTATTAATTTACCATACATCCATCTATGTTGTTGAATGCATTAGTTCTGAAATATAAGATAGTCATTACACAAGTGAACACAATATTTGGTGACCCAAAGACCTTCCAAATAGAAAGTAAAACTAGGGTGGGGATAATACCCAAAAACTTCAATACTGCAGTATAAAGTTGGCCTATTAAGGCTTACATTGACCACTTCTAGTGATCTACCCTATTAGGAGAACAAAGGACTCCTAGGTCCAACTTGTTAGAGGATTTACAAACATACAATGAAGTATGCACTCTGTTAGGAGATTTTTACAAAGACTACTAAGTCTACCTTTTTAGAGAATTTGAAAATCTAATTCACCTATTAGGATGAAGTAGTGGATCTTCTTGCAACTAATTGCTGATAAGATCCCTTATGCACTGATCACCTCATGTGATGGATATAATTTTTCAGTCTCTGAATTGACCTCTCTGTGTACCTTGAACTATTGTTGATGATCTTTCACATACACTTCAAATTACTTCACAATTCCTTCTTATTCCATGCATCATACATTCATTCATACATACATTCTTGATATCTTACAATACATCTTTCATATATACCTTTCAAACTTAGAAAATTATAAGGTCGACCAAAATACAAGTAAAAGAATACATTAGGAAGTCAGCCCAATAGTAAATAACTTAGGTTCACTAAACTGACTCGGTGACCTTCTGATGCTCAGCATCTACTTCATTACTTGACATCATCATGCACTCGATAGAAGTGAAGGCTTGGTCCATACTAATCACTCGATGTAATTCTGAAATCGGTAACCACTAGTGACTTGGTAGATGTAGTATCACTCAGTAGATACTGTATACTAAGTTTACCTTGCTTCACTCAGTAAACACTGAATCTTTCATCACTTGGTTTGCACTGAATCTTCATGACACAAACTATCTTCTTGGCAGACGCTGTGAAGCATGGTAGATACTGAGAAGCTCAGTAGACACTATTGGACTTCACATTGTCTGAATTCACTCGGTAGCCACTATCTTCTCGGTGTAAATTGGTGAACTATGAATGCTTACAAGGTAACCACTTAGATTCTCAGTGAGCATACAGAATTGAGTAAGTGTTGTCACTAATGACAAAATAATCATAATACCAACAGTCTTGCTCATACCTTTTCTAATTTATACCATGTTCAATGTGTATACTATATTATTTAGTACTTCTCTCCAAAATTTCTTAGAAACATCATTCTCAAACAACATCACTCTTGCTACCTTTGCTATTGATTTATTTTTTCTTTCTACAATCCCATTTTTTCCAAGTGTTCTAGGTGAAAAAATTTGTCTTTTAATTCAATTCTCTTCACAAAATGTGTTAAACTCTCTAGAGGTGAACTCTCCTCCTCTCTATGATCTTAAACATTGTATCTTAACACCAAATTCATTCCCAACTCTATTCTTAAACATCTTAAACTTCTCAAAAGCTTTAGATTTCTCATTAAAAAATTCTACCCACATCATTTTAGTGAAATAAAAAAAAAAAATCATAAAATACCTTTCATCATAGAATCCTCTTGTTCTCGAAGGACCACTTAGGTCTGTGTGAATGATCTCCAACTTCTATGTGGTAGTGAAATTCTTACTAGGAAATGATACTTTCCTCTACTTAGCCAAATTACATTATTTAGAGATGGCATTAGTAGGCTTAATTATCTTAGGTAGATCTATTGCTACAAATGTGCTACTAACATTCACAACATTATCAAAGTTTATATGACACTATATTCTATGTCATTACCAATTGTTCTGAACTTTGGCTATCAAACATGTCATTTCAGTAGGATTCAACTGAAATACATTACCTTTGGATCTAGCTCTGGTTCCAATAAGCTTATCATTTCTGTCTCTTATAATGCAAGTCATCTCTTTGAATTAAAACTAATATTCCTTGTCTACTAGTTGTCCAACACTCAAAAAATTATGATTTAAACCATCAACAAAATAAACATCATCAATGTTAGTTTTACAATCAAGTGTAATAGATCCAATCCATTTTATATGATAGGTTGCATTGTTACAAACTGTAACGATACCTCCATCATGATTTCTAAACTTCAAAAACTTATTCATATCACCAGTCATGTGATTTGAACAACCAATATCAATTATCCAATCAAATTTCTTTTCAACTTGGGTAACTAGAGCTCTTTCTTCTCTAATTTCTCTATCAAGATCATTTTCATTGATAACCAGAAATTATAATTCATCATCACTTTCACTTTGACCATTTTCATCAAATTTCTCATCTTCATTTGCATACAAAAAAATTCTATCTCTTCTAGACTTGAAATTTCTCTTTTACATTTTCTCTCTTTTAGGATATTTAGATACATAATGACCAAATTCATCACAAGTCCAACATTTTAAGATTTTCTTACCATCCTTTTCTCTACTCACAAGAAGGGCTATACCTTCCTCAATCTTCCTATCTTCATCAGATCTTCTACTACTAGCAAAATCTCCTTGTGTGCTTGTACTTCTTGTTAGATTAGGTTGAAAATTAAGTCCATTGAAGGTTGTCTCAACTTTTGCTAGATCTACATACTATTTTAGATCAACTTCTTCTACTTTCAATCTACCAAGTAATTTTTCCTTGGTGAAATACTTATTGTAGGATATGAGTAAGTGAATCATCCTAGCTGGTCGCCTGAATGGTGGTGTCAAACTTTTCATGCCAACCCTATTAGGAGTTGTGGAAGACAACTAGACCCACTAACCAAACAACTTCAAGGAAAGACCAATAAACCCACTGTCCAAATGATCTCTATATTATTCCTTGTATAATAATAGATGTGAAATATACTTTCTTTTGTCTATGTCCTGTCAACCAAACTTCTGCTTCTTCTGATCTTGCAGCCAAATCACTAATCTCTATCCAAAAATCCCTTGGATTTCTTACATGAATTTACCAAAAGCTTTCGTCCTTCTCACACTTTGCAAATACAGTGCAATAGATACACTTTACAATCAAGGAAAACATCTTTCCTTTATACCATATCTTGATAATAATTCATTGAGTTAGACTTGAGGCTTTCACAATTAATTAAATTAAGGTAATTTATTAATTATAATTACAATAGCACTATCAGCTAATAGTCTAATACAAAACTTCACACCTATGACTTTAGGGCTTTCACACTCATTGATGTCACCACTTGACTATCCTCTATCACTAGTTCATTATGCAACTCTTCATTACATCTCATATGTAAGATAATAATCAAACATCAAAACATTGTTCTCTATTGCTCTATTTATGTTTTATTCTCTATAAATTAGGTACAACTTCCATGCATCTTTGACTTAGACTCTATGTAGTTAACTACATCGAGAAGACCATCTAGAACATATCCTTAATTGTGTATCACTAGAAAATCAAACCATTGTCCATATACTCTAGCACTCTTTACAGACTTAATACTATTTTGACATCAATGACAATCACAATCATGAATGCAACATGTCAATACTCTTCAATTCTTAGTATAGTCCTTCAGAGCAGTATCATTAGCATTCATGCTAACAATTCAAGCATTTGAAAACCAGATTCTATTACAATTCAACATAATTTAGAGGATTTGGAAGGTATTTAGCTTGTGTCAAGTTACATTATTTCATATTTTGAAAACCCTAGAGTGTCAACATGGAAGCTAGTTCTTTAGAAACACCTAGGAAAGAGGGGAATGAAGTTTTTAATGTCCAATTGGTTTGCAATCAAGTGAGACAATCTTTTTTCTATGTCATTCTTGAGATCATGTATAAGGGAGATCCATTTGGTGCATTATCCATGATACCACCAAAGTTTTGATGATTCAAGATGTGAGGTTTTTCTATACATTTAATGTAGGAGAAGTTGGTGATATGGAAATAAGAGAAATCTATCAAAAGTTGTGTGATAGTGGAGTGTCGAAGGAGGAAAACAAAATCATAGAGTAGAAAAGGTAGACACATGCCCTAGAGTTTCCTCAAGGTTTCAAAACTGAGTGGATTAAGATCATATTGAGCCAAATACATGAAAATTATATATGGATAGAGAATGGACTCATCAAAATATCAAAGAGTATTATTCATAAGGTAATAAGGTATCCTACCATTGATAGATTGAAGAGCATGAGAAGTGATGGAAAGAAAATCATTGAGAAGAACACTGGGGCCATGTGAAACAAATAAGGGATTTCAAGTAACACAATCATAGATCCCATAGCTAGATTTTTGGTTTGTCTGATTGCACACAAGTTCTTCTAGTCAAGCTAACTAAACAATGTCTAATGCATGGAAGTTGATCTAGGTTTTAGGATTGTAAAGAGAGATTACTCCTATGACCTAGTCAAGATACAACTTCAACAACTTTTTAAAAACTTAGAAGCTATCAACCAAATGAAAAGTGCCTCATGTGAGTTTGGTTCATTGATCATTTGCATATTCTTTTATATGCAAAATACTTTTTCTACATTTGGAAAAGTTGTATGGAGGACAAAAAAATCTATTACTCAACAAATAGGGGAATTTATTGAACAACTTGGAGATAATTTGAATCATTCATGGCTAATTATTTTGAAGACATTAAGAATTCTATGAAGCAAAGGACCAAAGTTCATCTGTCACTAGTGGAGCAACATTATAATGATGGATAATTCTAAGTTGATGGTGACTACACATATGTACAAGTAGAAATCCCAAGAGTTAGATGACACCTTTAACATATGAAATTTATGCGGATGACACCTTAGCAACAATTACTACATTACTGGAAGAAGAAATTGATAAGGATGTCACATCCGTGTGTGCATATGATGAGGAAAATTATAGAATAACTATAAACTTTTAGACAAGCTCAGTGATAAGAAAGAAGAACAAAATGGTTAACAAACTAGAAGAAAAGCTTTGTGATGGATGTGAAGAAGAAGAAGAAGAAGAAGGTCAAGCACATCTAGAAATAACACAAGGATTAGGAGAGGATAAATATGATGATGCAGAGGAAGCTAAGGAAGAAGAAGCCAAGAAAGAACCTAAGGATACTTGTAAATTTAGGAAATCAAAAAAAAAATCAATAGTAAAAAAAAAAGAAAAAAAGTCACAATAGAAGTTATTTGTATTTTTGATAAGGTCAACCATGAGGGATGCTGTTGCACAAGCCAAGGAGACAAAGGCCAAAGGAAAAAGAGAGAGTGCTACCGGAGAAGCAATCTAGCATGCTAAGAAGTGTTGGAAGTATGAATGTTGATGATATTCCTATATGGGAGTATTGTAGATATGTTAATATGATGATAAGTTACATTCATGATAGATTTTGTCATTGAGTCAACATAAAAGTCTTCTGTGGTATCTAACAGAAGAAAAATGGAAAGATCAAGTTGGTACAGATGACTAGTTGAGGATTCTCACTATCTAAGGTTATGAGAGATACGTTTGTGATGGAGACACAACCAAAGACTAGAATGAACACACAAGAAAAGGGAAAATATTATTATCAATGAAAAATTTCTTATGGGCTTACAAGAATATGATTCTAGAGAAATAAATCCTCCACATAGTACCCTCTCTCTGACTCCGCTAAGTGCTACCTTTACAATGCAAAAAATATTCTTAAATGAGCCCCAAATGGTTTAGGGTTAGGAATTAATTCTAGAATATGCTAGTTGGCATCTACCACCAAAACAGAAGGTTCTAGAATTCACATTAGAAGTCGGTGTAAAAGTAGAAGAATCTAGAAATGGTAGTCAAACATCCAGGAGGCATAACTTTTGAACCTTTGCTCTGATTGATGAACCATTTACATTTTCAGAAAGCTCTCAAAGCACTCTACATCCCTATGGACCAGCTTCACTTGTCGTCCATTTTTTGGCCCTTTATGAGGCCATTTAGTGCCCCATATTTGACTTTGAAGTTCTCTAAGGAGGTCTCTAGGAATTGAAAAATATAAATAACTTTCTAACCGTGAAGCCATTTCACTTAATTATTTTTTTGGAGTCTTCTAAAATACAAATATAAAAATTCCTTCAATTTACACCCTCTAACTCACCATAATTATGGCTCAATCACATAGTCCTATTTTTTTGGCATTTATACATAACCCAAGGTGCTTAAAAACTCTAACCCAGAACACTAATAGTGGAACTATGAGAGTTGGAACCTTTATTAGACCCAAATGGGTATCCAGAAATGAAAACAAATTAAATAGAAACTATTTCTATGCATATTTTTGGGTGACACAGGATTGCCTTTACACCATTGGATGCTCCTACATCATTTTGAGTATCTAGTATATGGAGTTAGCATTGGAAGAAGAAGTGTTAAGTTTGGAAGAATTTATGTAAGTTTTGGTGATGTCTATTTTGAGATAGAGTTTATAGAGGCATGTTCTATTAAAAGTGTGATATCTCTTAGTAGAGTTGTTATTCTAAGAATCAAGGTTGAAGATGTGAAGAAGACATGTTGGTGATGACATGGTTAAGTTCACTCATCATAATATTACATGTATGGAAAGATATTCAAGTTGCAAGATGGAAGATTAATGTTATCACTAAGTCTAATATGTTCTTAATGTGGTCTTATAATGATTAATTGAAAAGGTCTAACAGAAAACTCAAGGAATTATTTTATGGACTTGGTATAAAGGAAGGACATTTTCCTTTATCAAGTGAAATGGAAATATATTAATGAGAAGTGAGTGTAAGTAGCAGAGAGCGCAGAATGTGAAGTTGAGCAAAGTAGAGTGGAAGTGAAGGAAACTTCATTTCCAACATTTTATTGTATGACTCGAGGTTTGATATTTGGATCCGAGGTTCATGACCTAGTCTACAAGGTTTCATAGTGTTTGGTTCAATTGATAGAAAAAAGGAAAGAAGAACATAATAGTAAATTGCATGTTTGAGTAGTGACCTCTTCTTGTAGTTGAAATTGCATATTTGGGCCATGGGCTCTTCTTGCATACATTGTACTATAACTCCTAACAAGGTTGGCACAACTCCTAATATGTTTGGAATCTCATAATAGGAATTAAAAGTATCTTAATAGGGACTCATGTGTACTAAATGTTGTAATAGACTCCTAATAGGGTCCATCCTATAACAAGGAATACTTTTATTAGTACATCATCTTGTGGGCATCATTCCCACCAGGGTTTTCCCTCTGATCAAGGGTTTCCCTAGTTAGCATATCTAGTTTAATTGTCTATGTGCATCTTATTATGCTTTTTATTTACTTTGGTTGAATGGTTAAGTTTTTTTTAAGAAGATAATTGTTTTAATTGTTGGATAACTGATTCACCCCCCACCCACCCCCATGCCACCACCCCCCTCTCAATTATCTTGGACCATTGTTTCTAACAAGAAGCCAAGGAGAAAGTACAAACCTCAAGAGGATTCAAATGATGAGAAGACAAATTCTAATGACTTAATTCAATTCAAAGTGGTAATCCACAATCCTTCATCTGATATTGACAATCTATGTGAAAATATAAAAACAAATGCAAATTTATCTGGGTTTTCAAAATTAGATTTTGATAATCTAGGGAGTGTAGATAAGAATAATGTAGAAGAGGCCATATATAATATGATGGAAACTTTTAAGACCACTCCATTAGATATTGAAAACTCCATTCGAAAAATCCTATATGAAAGAGTTGAGAAAAAGTAGAAGTTTAGGTTAAATGCTAAAAGACAAATCAAGTAGGCTAAATTAGCCCAAGTAATGCTTACTTTGGATAAGTAGATGATGGCTCAAGCCATCCAGAGAAGTACAAAGGGATACTTTCTTCCAAATATAGTGCATTTCATGTTTTGAAGAAGAAAGTAGAAGAGGTGGCAACCTAGAGAACATTGATTTGGAAAGTCATCTATGGGTTATCCACTAAAGATGTGGAAGTAAAAGGAGACATAGAAAAGGACAATACAACTCACAAAACCATAGAAGGACAGAAATACAACAACATAGCTGAGGAAGATCAATGAAGTGTACAAGATGTTAATGTGTTGAGCACTAGTCCTACACATGCAAAGAAGGAGATTCGACATGACTCAATTATAATTGAGGATGTCCCTGATAACATCACTCAAAATGTAAATCCATTGAGTGAGGAGGACATCAAGAAATTGCAATAGTGATGCAGGAGCATCCAGAGGTATAAGGGCAATCCTGTGTCACCCAAAAAAATGTACTTAGACTTAGTTTCTATTTCATGTTTTTACATTTTTGGATACCCATTTTGCCCAAATAAAGGTTCCAACTCTCATAGTTCAACTATCAATATGTTTGAAAATCTCAAAAAAATAGGAGCATGTATTTGGGCCATCATTTTGGTAAACTAGAAGGTGTGAATTGGCCAGATGAATGTAATCATGATTTAGAGCATTCCAAAAAAAGAATCAGGTCAATAGGCCCCACAGTTTGAAAGTTATTGCAGTTTTTTGAGTTTTGGAGACCTCCTAATAATGCTTCAAAGTCAGGTTTGGGGCATTAAATGACCTCAAAAGGGTCAAAAAATGGGGGATGAGTGAAGCTTGTCCAAAGGGCTATAGAGAACTTTGAGAGCTTTCTGAAAATGTAAACAGTTTGTCAATCGAAGCTACGGTTCAAAAGTTATGCCTCCCGAAAGTTCGATTACCGTTTCTGGATTCTTCTAGATTTGCACCGACTTCTAACGTAGCTTCCAGAACCTTCTATTTCGTCGGTGGATACCTACTAGCACTTTCTAGAATATAATCCTAGTCCTTAATCCTCTGGGGTCTATTTAAGGAGATTTCTAGCATTGTAAAAGGCAGTTCGGAGTGGAGTTTGAGAGGAGGTGCTAAAAGGAGAAATATTCTCCAGATTTATGCTATTGTAAGCCCTTAGGGCATGCTCTGAAGTTTATTTTCTCTGTACTATTTGTACTAGCTTATTTTCTTAGTTAATATAATTTCCCTTTTCTGTTATGTCCATTCTGTTCTTGGGTTGTGTCCCCATCAAGTGGTATCAGAGCGGGTTTTCCTGAGTGTGTAGACAGAGCGCCAACTATGAGGCAGTTTGCACTAGGGCTGTTTGGTTGTGGGTTCGAGTTAGAAGATGCCTCCACAAAAAGAGCATGGCGGAAGGGCCAGAGCTATCGATCTTGAGGAGGTTAGAGCCCTTCAAAGGCAGGTACAAGCATTGCAAGAGGAGCTTCGTAGAGGAGCAAATGTTGCCGCAGGTGACAATAGTGAGGATGACAATGAAGAGGAAGTAATGGGACTAGAAGAGGAAGTTGATGGGGAAGTTCTAAATCCTATAGAGGAAAGGCTTCTTAGGGCCATTACTAAGTTTGGGAAAAGACCTACAATTGAAGTGGGTATATTTTTAGGAAATCTGAAACCAGATGAGTTGATCGATTGGATCAATGAACTGGAAGAATACTTTGAGTATGAGGATATAAGGGACCCAGATAGGGTTAAGTTTGCAAAGACCAAAGTGAAAGGCCATGCCAAAATCTGGTGGCAAGAGGTTCAACTGAAAAGACTTAGAAGAGGAAAGGAGAAGATCACAAGATGAGATCGCATGGTGGACAAATTGAAGAAGCAGTTCATTCCTGTGGACTACGAGCTTGATCTGTTTAAGAAGATGCATGGGTTAAAGCAAGTAGGATGATCAGTCCAAGAATATACAGAGGAGTTTTACTGACTCTTGATTAGAGCAGGGCATGTAGAACCAAATAAGGAGAATTTTTCTCATTATATCAGTGGGTTGCGACCTAGCATCCAGGAGGAATTAAGTCTGGTAAGAATGACCAGCATTGAAGAGGCATACTAGTTTTCCCTACGAGTTCAAGAGAAGCTGAATAAAAGGTTTGAAGGAAGACAAAGAGGGTGCAGTCAAGGAGGAAGGGGAAGCAGTAGATCATTTGGAGGCCACAATAAAACCCAAAAGAAAAATGAAGATGTGGGTACTAGCAGAAACCAGAGGAATGAGGGTTTCAACCGCTCCCATGATCAAGACTTTGGAAATCAAAGAGGAAGAGGTAGAGGACATGGAAAAGGAAGAGGAGGCTTCTGTGGTACCTATTTCCATTGCAAAGAAGAAGGTCATTGTGCCTTTGAATGCCCTCAATGACAAGGAAGGACAGATAGGAGAGCTGAGGGCCAAGCTAGGGTTGCTGATGTGGATGAGGATGCACAATCATCACATTCAGAGGATGCAAAAAGAGGAGAGACCTTGGTAAATGAAAGAGTCCTACTAAGTGGTGAGAATGAACCAAGATAATGAAGGAGTTTGTTTCGTACAAGATGCAAGTGTGAGGATAAATGTTGTGACGTGATCATTGATGGTGGTAGCACTGATAACGTAGTATGAGAAGAGATGGTCTCTAAGCTGAAGCTCAAGAGGGAGAAACATCCCCAACCCTATCAAATTTCTTGGGTAAAAGATGATCATAAGGTCCTGGTAAGTGAACAATGTTTAGTAAAATTCAAAATTGGGAGTTACCATGATGAAGTTCTCTATGATGTTATTTCGATGGATGTTTGCCATCTATTGTTGGGTATAACATGGCAGTTTGATAGACATGCAATACATGATGGACATACAAACACATAGTCTCTGACAAAGGATGAAGTTCACCACAAATTGAAGCCCATGAAAAAGGAAGGTGAAAAGGTATGTAGCAGTGCTAGGATTTGTCTTGTTGATGGAAGGAAGTTTTTAGATGGCATGAAACATCAGCATATGTGCTATGCTTTGATTCCTAGGAAAGATAAAGAAGGTAGTAGTGAAATACCATTTGAAGTTTCAGATTTACTAGGGGAATTTGGAGATATTATCTTTGATAATGTTCCAGATGGATTTCCACCAGTAAGGCAAATCAGTCATCAGATAGATCTGATTCTAGGAGCTAGTTTTCCTAACAAGGCTGCTCACAGGATGACTCCTACTGAAACAGAGGAGCAAAATAGACAGGTTCAAGAGTTGTTGAGGAAGGGCTTGATTCGAGAGAGCCTGAGTCCATGTGCAGTACCTGCTGTACTTGCACCAAAGAAGGATGGAGAGTGGAGGATGTGTAAAGCCTCTCAAGCTATAAATAGGATAACCATCACGTATCAATTTCCTTTACCAAGGATGGATGATCTTATGGACTGCTTGAGTGGAGCTTAGTACTTCACAAAGATAGATCTGAAGAGTGGCTATCATCAGATACAGATTCAAGAAGGAGATGAGTGGAAAATAGCCTTCAAGACCAAGGAGGATCTTTATGAGTGGTTAGTCATGCCCTTTGGATTGATGAATGCCCCAGGCACCTTCATGCGGCTCATGAACGAGGTACTTAAGAAGTTCTTGGGAAAATTTGTTATTGTCTATTTGGATGATATTTTAATTTTCAGCAAGACTTTGGAAGAACATTTACTACATATTTGTAGTGTCCTTGAAAGGCTAAGGGAAGAGAAACTGTTAATTAATCTAAAGAAGTGTGTCTTTGCAAAGAGGGAGTTAGTCTATTTGGGATTTGTTATATCACTTGAAGGTCTCAAAATGGATCTAGAGAAGGTAAAAGCCATCTTGGAATGGCCTACTCCAAGGTCTTCTACTGAGGTAAGATCATTTCATGGTCTGGTTAGTTTTTACAAGAAGTTTATTAAGAATTTCAGTGGCATATGTGGACTCCTAAATGATACAATAAGAGGGGATAGAAAAGAGTTCAAATGGACTGCAGTAGCTATGAGAAGTTTTGAATTGCTGAAGAAGAAGGTGACTGAACAGTCTGTGTTGGCACTTCCAGATTTTAGAAAAGTATTCCAGGTGGATTGTGATGCTATTGGTAGCACTATTGGGGCTATATTAAGCCAAGAAGGTAAGCCTATTGCATATTTTAGTGAAAATTTGAATGATGCAAAGAAGAAGTATTCTGTTTATGATCAAGAGTTCTATGCAATAGTTCAGGCCTTAAAGAAATGGAGGCATTATTTATTGCCAAAGGAATTTGTTTTGTATACTGAGCATCAGGCATTACAGTACCTAAATAGCCAAGGTAAATTGAATCAGAGGCATATGAAGTTGGTAGAATTCTTGCAGAGTTATACATTTGTGTTGAAGCATAGAAGTGGAAAATCTAACAGGGTTGCAGATGCACTAAGTAGGAGACAGTTGTTGCTTACAACAATGCAGGTTGAAGTAGTTGGGTTTGATGAACTCAAGAATTTGTACCCTGAGGATCCTGATTTTGCTGAAGCATGGAAAGCTTGTAAAGAACCTGTTGCTGTAGATAGAACCAAGTGGTTAGACTATTTGATTCAGGATGGCATGTTGTTCAAAGGTAGTCAATTGTGCATTCCAAGGAGTTCCATGAGGGAAAATCTGATTAAGGAGAAACACAGTGGAGGGATGGCAGGACATTTTGGTCGGGATAAGACCATTTCCATTCTTAGAGAACATTATTTTTGGCCTCAAATTACATAGGATGTGAAGAATTTTGTACAAAGTTGCCAGGTTTGTCAAGTTGCTAAGGGGTTTAGTCAAAATACTGGCCTATATCAGCCATTGCCTATTCCATCAAGGCCATGGGAGGACATAAGTATGGATTTTGTTCTTGGATTGCCAAGGACACAAAGGGGTAATGACTCAGTATTCGTGGTGGTTGATAGGTTCTCCAAAATGGCACATTTCATTCCATGCCACAAAACTCATGATGCTGTCCATATTGCAGACTTGTTTTTCAAAGAGGTGGTAAGACTACATAGTCTTCCAAGGAGTATAGTTTCTGACAGAGATACTAAATTTGTGGGGTATTTCTGGAGGACATTGTGGAAGAAGTTGAGAACAGACTTGAAATTTAGTTCCACACATCACCCATAGACTGATGGCCAAACAGAAGTGGTAAATAGAAGTCTGGGCAATTTGCTGAGATGTTTAGTTGGAGATAAGCCCAAGGGATGGGATTTGATTCTACCACAGGCAGAGTTTTCTTATAATAACTCTGTAAATAGGAGTACTAGAAAATCAACATTTCAAATTGTATATGGGAATAGTCCAAGGACTACACCAGAATTGAGGAAGATAGAACAAGGGGAGAGGACAAGTGCTGAAGCTGAGGAATTTGTTGAACACATCAAGCGTCTACATGAGGAGGTTCAAACACACATTATCAAGATGAATCAAGAGTATAAAGCTAGGGCTGATCAAAGGAGAAGACATGAGGAATTCCAAGTAGAGGATCTAGTCATGGTGCACTTACGAAAAGAAAGATTTCCAGTTGGTACTCACAACAAGCTGAAAATGAAGAAATTTGGCCCCTGCAAATTTTTAAAGAAGCATGACTCAGGAAATGCATATGAGATGGAGCTGCTAGATGGTATTCACATTTCTCCCATTTTCAACATTGCAGATTTAACAGAGTGTCATGATGATGGTGCAAATGAGGAGCTGGTTTTAGAGCCATGTCCAATTCCTACTTCTAAGGAGTAGATAGAAGACATTCTAGATCATCGTGTGGGTAGGAGTACCAGAAACAGGTAGTATGAAGAGTATTTGGTCAAATGGAAAGGATGGCCGATCGAGGACTCAACTTGGATTTTAGTAGCTAAGGTTTCCCATTTGGGATTTCCTCTACCAACCATAAAGTGACAGGGTCACTTTTCAATCTACCCTGGGTGTCTGATGCAAGAGCATCTAGAGGTATAAGGGCAATCCTGTGTCACCCAAAAAAATTTACTTAGACTTAGTTTTTGTTTCATGTCTTTACATTTTTGGATACCCATTTGGCTCAAATAAAGGTTCCAACTCTCATAGTTCAACTATCAGTGCGTTTGAAACTCCCAAAAAAATAGGAGCATGTATTTGGGCCATCATTTCGGTAAACTAGAAGGTGTGAATTGGCCAGATGAATGTAATCATGATTTAGAGCATTCCAAAAAAAGAATCAGGTCAATAGGCCCCACGGTTTGAAATTTATTGCAATTTTTTGGGTTTTGGAGACCTCCTAAGAATGCTTCAAAGTCAGGTTTGGGGCATTCAATTACCTTGAAAAGGGTCAAAAAATGGGGGACAAGAAAAGCTCTTCCATAGGGCTATAGAGCACTTTGAGAGCTTTCTAAAAATGTAAACGGTTCGTCAATCGGACCTACGGTTCAAAAGTTATGCCTCCTAGAAGTTCGGTTACCGTTTCTGGATTCTTCTAGATTTGTACCGACTTCTAACACAACTTCTGGAACCTTCTATTTTGTTGGTGGATGCCTACTAGCACTTTCTAGAATGTACTCCTAGTCCTTAATCCTCCGGGGTCTATTTAAGGAGATTTTTGGCATTATAAAAGGCAGTTCAGAGTGGAGTTTGAGAGGAGGTTCTAAAAGGAGAAATATTCTCCAGATTTATGCTATTGTAAGCCCTTAGGGAATGTTCTGAAGTTTATTTTCTCTGTGCTATTTGTACTAGCTTATTTTCTTAGTTAATATAATTTCCCTTTTCTGTTGTGTCCATTCTGTTCTTGGGTTGTGTCCCCATCAAATAGGAATCCTTAAATATTGCAATATCATGCATAAATATTGTATTGCTAAGAATTGATGAGTCTCATAAAGCTAAGATTGCATCCACTAGAAATTAGCAACAACAAGACACATCATCAGTGACATCCAATGTTGTAAAGGAGAAAGAGAAGGATCCATAAGAAAAGACACAAGATCAAAGTGTAATCTAAAATAGAAAGGTGAGCTTACAAAAGCACCATCTTCAATCCCTATAGTAGCCATTGGGATGAAAGAGATAGAGGCACAAACACATTTTACATCATTTCCCAGACTACACAGTTTAGGATTCCCAGTAATTGTTATAATCAACAAAGAGGGACATGAAGAGAAAAATGATAAGGAAGAGAATTTAAAGGTTGATTCAAACAAACAAGAGGATAAGATGACTATTGGGATAGAGGAATAGGTCACAATATATATACTAGTCACTTTACCAGTTTCCACACTTATTCCTAGTAGCCAAACTCGTCAATGGTCAAGTTCACTAGAAACACCATTACATATAGAAAGGTTGAGTACCAATACACCGCGAAGTACTAAAACTACATAATTTGAGGATTTATGTTTGGATGAGGTGATTGTTTTACCCAAGTTTGATTTAACAACAATCACAATTGAAGAAATGAGAATTCTTTAAGAGGCTCTACAAAGAAACAAAAGGAAAGAAATTTTGAGGAGAGAGCACAAGCATAAACAAGTGCTTCATGATATTAAAGAATTTTTTGTAAATGCATTTAATATTTTATATTTTTTTTTATAAATAAACCTATTATTGAGAAAATTATATATATTATTGACAAAATAAAGGATAAAGAAATACAAAACAATGTAAAATTTCTTGAATGGTCTAAGAAGAGGTTTCACACCAAAGTTATGGAATTGATATCTGGTGCCATTGCACTATGACAAGTTGATTTAGCAACGAAGATGGAGAGTTGGAAGAAATTTTTTAAGAACATATATTCTCTATATAGTAAACTATGTGATGTTGATATCAATTGACCAGTTGCAAGGAGATTTACAGCTAACATGTAATACATTAAGGCAATCTCCTAGCACTAGGCAGAATCAATTTAAGAGATTATTGTTGACCTAGGGTAGGTTTGTTGAGTTGCAAGTGAAAGATGTTAATATTAGATCAACTTTGATTAGCATCCAATCCATGTTGACTCCACATGTGGAAATTCTACAAAAAGAGCTAGCTGATGTGGAAATATTGATCAAGAAAGATTCTCATTTTTCTACTCATGAAGGCTTAGTTGATATGGTTGATCTAGAAATCTAGATTGAATCGTTATCAGTAGTAAGTAATAATTGGGATGTATGCTTCAGAATCATTATGGAGTTGCATAAGCCATTTATGGATAAATACACTATAAGTGTATAATCGAAATGACATAAGTATTAAAAGGGGGATTCTATAATTTTTATACATTTTGGAGAAATTTTGTCAAAATAGATATATACTCAGTAGGAGTAACTAAAAGACAAATTGAAATGAAGTATTTAGTCAAGGAGGTAGTTAGGTTTGAGAGACAACAACATTTTTTATGCAAATTTTGAAATTTTGTATGGAAGCTGAGTGAGAAAGATATATTTTCTGACTTATGCATGGAATTAGACTACATATGTCATGAAAAAAAAAATTCCACTCATGTCAAAAGGGGATATTGTTGATCTCATTTTGGCTTTGACAAGGCAATGAGAAAAAACTTAGTCTTTGTCTAGTAGAGGTATAGTATAAGTTGTGTACATAGTGTATGTCAAGCATAAGGGTCTAGACCATACATGTTGATTAATATGATAGTTAGTAAAAAGAATTAGTAGGTGCTAGGAAGTCAATATGTGCTGACTCACTCAAGTTTTGAGCCAATAGAAGGAATCACATAAATAGTGTGTATCAAGTTATTTAGAGGCTCAAGAAATAGTGTGTCCTAAGAAATTTAGGAGCTGAGTATAAGAATAAAGAGAAAAGTCAAGGTCGAGCATTAGAGCCTATTGATATTGAGTGAATAGTCTATTGGAAGAATGAATACTAATGATATTCCTATGGGGGAGAATTTTAGAATTATGATTAGATCATTATTTTGATGATATGTTACATTCATAACTATGTTTGTCATTGATGTCAACATAGCATTTTTCTATGGTATCTGACAAAAGAACAGTGGTAAATATCAAATTGGTATAGATAAATCATTGAGTATTTTCACTAGCGAGGTTAGCAGGAGATACTACTAACTGTCTAGCATATGCAACTAACCTCGTGTGCAAAAGATATTAGTTCTAGAAGAAGTTATACAAGTTTTGGTGAAGAATATTTTAAGATAGAGTTTAAAGAAGCATATTTTGGTAAACTTGTTATGTCTCTTAGCAGAGTTTTTATTCTAAAGAGCAAGATTAAAGGCATGTAGAAGGCTTGTTGGATATGGCATGGCTAAGCTTTTTCATCATAATATTACATGTATGGAAAGTTATTCAAGTTATAAGACAACATATTGATGTTATCAATAAGTATAATGTGTTCTTAATGAGGTCCCATAATAATTAATTGAGAAGGTGTAATAGCCAACTCATGGAAATTTTTCATGGATTCAATATAAAGGATGGATATTTTCCTTTGTTATCAATGAATGATTACATGAACCATGAAGAGAAAAATATAAGAGAAACAAGTTTATATTCGAGGATAAGGAGAGTAGAGCGAATTTGGAGAAAACTTCATTGCTAAGGTTATATTTTGAGATCTGAGGTTTATGACCTAGTCTACAAGGTCTAACAATGATTGGTCTAGTTGACAGGACATAGGAAAGAGGATAAAGAATAGTACAAACAATTATTCTATAAGGAATAGTTGAGAGATAAGTTGGATAGTGAAGTTAAGTGGTCTTGCTCCAAAATTTGTTTGGACAGTGGGTCCTTCTGCCTTCCACAACTCCTAACAGGGTTGGAATCTCCTAACAAGGATTCAAAGTCTCCTAATAAGGACTCTTATGTACTCAATGTGTTTATAGGCTCCTAATAGGATCCATCCTCTAACAAGGAATCATTATATCTTTGTGGGAATCATTCCCATTGGGGTTTTCCATCTAATCAAGAGTTTCCCTACTGAACAAATCTAGTGTAATTTTGTATGTGCATATTGAATGGTTAAAATTAATTAAGGTTGATAAATTTTTTAATTGGATAACTAATTTACCCCAAACCCCCCCCCCCCCCCCCCTCCCAGTTATCTTGGTCAACTATTATTTCTAACAATTGGTATTAGAGCAGTAGGTACTTGAAGATAAAGTTTAATAACTTTGGCAGATCCATGGCTAACATATTCAGAAAGGATAGTATGAAGTTTGATTGAACAAATTATGCTAGCTGGAAGGAAAAGATGAAGACACATCTACTATGGATGGGTCTAGGATATTGGATCTTGACAAAATCATAAAAGACAATTACTATTGAAAGTACACTGGAAACTTGTACTAAGGATGAGAGAGAACTTTTCATGTGCAACATGAGAGCTAGAGAAACACTATTGTCTGCACTTCCTAAAACAAAGCACAATCAGGTAAAAAAACTTGATACTTCTCATAAGATCTTGAAATCTTTGGAAAATAACTTTGAAAGTGATGTACATTCTAAGAAAATGAGGCTACAAAGCTAGATTTGTGTATTTCAGGATGCTAAAATGATGGAAGATGAATGTATAAGAAGATATGTAGGTAGAATATCAGAAATTACTATAGGTATCAAATCTCAAGGAGGAACCAAGGAAGATGATGAGGTGATCTAGAATATATTGAAGAGTTTAACACCACCATTTAAGCAAGCAATTCAAATGATACAATTTTTTATCTCTTGTACCAAAGATTTCACCAAGGAAACATTACTTGGGAGACTTGAAGCAATTGAGAATGAACTTAGACAATCTAGAGAATTGTCTAGAACAAAGACAACTTTTAGTTCCCTAAACATTCAACCTAATCTATCAAGGAGCACAAGTGCTAGAGGAGATTTTGCTAGCAGTAGTAGATCTAATGAGGACAAAAAGATAGAATGAGTAGCCCTTCTCATAAGAAGAGAAAAAGATGGTAAGAAAATCTTTAAATATTGGACTTGTAATGAGTTTGGTCATTATACATCTCAGTGTCCTAAAAAAGAGAAAAAGTATAAAAGAAAGTTTAGACCTAGAAGAGATAGAGATTGTTTGTATGCCAATGAAGAATGTGAATCTGATGAACAAGTAGTAAGTGTCGGTGATGATGAAATAGGATTTTTGTTTATTAAAGAAGAAATTATAGAGAAAATGGCTTTGGTATCATAGGTTGCAAAGAAATTTGATTGGATAATTTATGGTGGTTGTTCACATTATATGACTAGTGGTATGAACAAGTTTGTTGACATTAAAAGTTATGATGGAGACATTGTCAAAGTTGGAAACAATGCAGTGTCCCATGTTAAAGGTATTGGATCTATAACTCTTAATGGTAAGACTAATACAAAGGATGTATGTTTTTTTGATGGTTTGAAACACAATCTTTTGAGTGTTGGAAAAATCGTAGACAAAGGTTATCAATTGAAGTTCATAGAGAAGACATGCATGATCAAAGACAATGATGGAAAGGTAATTGGAATAGGACCTAGATCTAGAGGTAATGTATTTTAGCTAAATTCTATTGTGGTTTCACAACGCATGCCCCATTTCACTTAGAAATGGGGACCCCCTACTTTATTTTTTAGCTATCCAAATTCCTAGTTTGGGGTCTATGTCTTTTTAGGGTTTTACATTATGTTTCTACCTAAGTCGAGGTCTCTACCTAGAAACCCAAATTACTAGAAATTGTGTTATGAAGGAGAAAAATCATTCTTTCTACATATAAAGATGCACACTAGTTCACCTAGCACACCTCAATAGGTTCACTAGTGTGCTAAGTTACCTAAGGCACAAAGGGGAAAGCACTTCCCTCTTCGAAGTGTGCAACTATGAACCTCTAAGAAGTGCACTAAGCCCTAGACCCCCACTTCTTCCCTCATCACTTGTCTCCTCTTACTTTGGTCTCCCATATTGTCACACCTCCTAAGGTACACTATTCTACTCCATGTACACACAAAACAAAAACTTACACCTAGTGAAAGGTGTGTAGTTGCAAACCTATCTAAGGTGCCCAGCTGCGCACCTTTACAAAGGTCAAAGAATACCTTACGAAAATAAAGGGTGCACATTTAGCACACCCATGATGTATGCCAAATGTGTACCCTTTCATTTTTATTAACTTCCCTTTTTTTTGCAAGGGTGTGCACCTAGCACACCCCACTAGGTGTGAAGGTGCACACCCTTAGGTTTTAAGTTTTGCATAAGAGAAGGTGCACCTAGTGCACCTCTAAGGTGAGAAAGGTGCACCATTTTTTTGTTCAACTAAGGTGTTTAATAGGGTTTTTAGGTGTTTTGTGAGTTTTTTTTAGGATTTAGGGTTTCTTGGTTTATTTTTGGTAATTAGGATTTTTTTTAATTAATATTTTCAAGTCTCTAGACTAATGTTTGGTTCTTTATGTAGATAAAAAAGACATCCTTAACTTGTCGAGTCATAACTTTTGACCTAGGGCTTAGAATTCAAAACTGTTTACACCATTGGAAAGAAGAATTAAAAATCTAATTTTAATCCCTAAAATAATGATCCTTTGGCTACCCATTTTTAGGGAGTGATGAAAATTTCAACTTGAAATTTTAAGTAGAAGACCTCTAAAAAACTAGTTGAAAAACCTAGAAAAACTTGTAGGATGGTATGGAAAAAGTTTCAAACATTTGATTATTCTAGATAATCTAGATCACTTGATCTCTGTTTGAGAAGGATTGAGTAGTTAGAGATAAGAAAAGATAAAAAATATAGAGGTTGGACACATGAACTAGAACATGTTCTTCATCTTATGTAACTATTAATGATAAGATTCAACATAAGTGCCTTGGGATTTTAGAAGTAGGAGTTTAGCACCTTGAACAAATTTCTCCCAAGGTCCGTAGGTGTGCAGGTGCACTTCTCCCAAGGTGTGCTTCTTTAGAGATGCATTGATAGTTAACCATTCAATTCTAAATTTAGAGCTTTTCATGCATCAAAAATGCATTTTGATGATAGTTTAACTCTTGTAAATATCCAGAGAAGGTTGAGCTTCTATTTTTGGCATCTCTAGAGACTCTTGCATCATCTAATGGATTTTTTCTTGTTATTTTCTCATGCTTTCTTTTTTTAAAGACATGTAAAGGATCATACACCCATTAAATGATATAAAAAAGAGTGGAGTCCTACTTAGCACTAGTTAGAGAGTTTGTTTGTACATAGATAGATTTGTTTTATTGGTTTAGAAGCATATGTTTTCATAAAGAGATCTCTCACTCTCAACAAAAATTGAGAAGAGAATTTCTTATAAATTCAAGAATATAATATGTATCCCAGGTCATCATTATTTTGATGTAATAATATATATTTTTGGTGCTTGCATTTGGAGTGTATTGATTCTTGCCTGAATGTGTTATATTTTGTGAATGTATGTTCATGAAGTGTAATTGAACCAATATTTTTATTGCATTATTTTGATTGAACAATATTTTAATTCTAGTGTTTGCTAAAAGTTTAAAAATTCCACTAGCATACTTAGTTCAAGAAGCAATCATCTTTTTTGGTCCTACATAGCTTTTTGTCTCACATGAGTACACTTTTCATGGCCTTGCGATCTGATGAAAAGTGAAACATCTTACAGTTACTAAATTCCCATTGATTATTGCATCAATGGAATTAAGGAAGTGTTGCTCCTATTTTAATTTGTTACCTACCAATGCTTTCAAAGGCTTAATTTACAGACGTGTTGTTTTCATAGCTTATGTCCATTAGGAATTTACCTTTCATGTTATTTCCTTAAACTTGTTGTTACCCTATCTTTGTTATTTTCTTTACTAATCCTTAGTTATATTAGAAATTCATATAGTTGCATTGTTAAACTATATTCATTTAAAATTTGAAAATACCAAAAACATATATCTTTTGTGGTTAATTTTGAAATAGCAAGAAAATTGGCCATTTGATCTGATATTGGTTCAAACTAGCAAAGGCCTCTTTTTGAACAAATGCATTTGTCTTCAACTGAGTAGATTCTAGTAAGTCATAAGATCACCTAGAACATTGGAGTTGATACCAAATTATCTTTTCAAGAGAGGAGTTTGAAAGGATTCCTACCATTAACCATTGTACAAAATGATAGCTCAACAAATCCCACTAAAATGACATATTTGATTGCAAAGGTAGATGGCAGTTGGTTGTGTTATAAGATATTTTTTCATATAAACTTTGACAATATTGTCAAAACTATTAATATGTTTGTAGTCAGAGATTTTCCTAAGATTGTGCTGGCCTAATTTTTCACCTTGTATAATTTTTCTACACTCATAATGAAAAACCAACAGTCCTATGTTAAAAAAAAATTAAGATGTGTTAAAACTCTAAATCAAATTCAAAATAATTCATACAACCCTTGTTATGTTCCCTAGTCTTATCAAAATCTTGGAAGCTAGTGTTTTTAAATTTTTTCATGGGAAGCTTGTTATCCTAAGGCTTTACTCTTACATTTTCCTATGTTTATTTCTAAGTTACCTTTTTGTAATAAGAAAAAACTTTGTTATAGAATTCCTACTCTAACTATGGTCCTACCTTTGTTAATTTCCTTTTGAAATTTCTAAAATACCTTAACTACTATGGTTTACTTTTGTCAACTGTTCATCTTTGGAAGATCAACAATGAGCACATGCCTACATTGAGAATTTTCTCGACCTTTAGAAAATGTTGGAAAGTTCTTGTTTGCCACATAAAACTTCCTAATGCTAAGATCTTTAATGCACTACAAAAGCTCGAAGATGTCAGAGTTGTTTTAGGGGTAAAAGCACAGATCTGTGTCACCATTTGTGATACAAAAACCTATTTTGGTCAAATCTCATTACTCTATCAAAACTCAATGTTTAAAAAAAACTAAAAATACCCTTTTATAGATGTCAGATTCAATATCATCATTATATAGATTTTTTAGTGTTTTGATTAGTTATAATATGTTATAATCTCAGAATATTATAAGTAGATATTTCAACATTTCAGAAGATGCTCTCTCAAAAAATGAAAAAAAATAGTAAATCATATCAAAAAAATAAAAAAATTACATTTATCACTAGAGGAGAGAATCCTCTTCACGAATATGTAATTTTTTTACAAGAAGGTATAGATTTGATAGGGAAGTTTTGACGGGAGGAAAAAACTATTGGATTCTGACAAGGTCAAACTTAAGTACTTATAACAAAGAAAATATACATAAAAAATAATTATTTCTTTTTTTGTTCACTAGCTATACATGTCATCTATAAAATATTTTCAAATCAGAACAAAAAAAGATGATTTGCACATACTTGTTTGATGGGAACTACATCCTATATTTTTTACAGTTAAAAAAGGGACTTCAAAATAAAATAAAATGAATAAATTATTAGTCAAAAAAATTATAAAAATTATAGGAATAAAATTCATACAATTCTACACATTTCATCAGTTTACATCATCTTCATATTTTAAACACAAATACCATTTTTTTTGTCATTAATGTTGAATTGCCACATTCTGATATCACATTTCTTTATAAAAGGTGACACAGGTTTGTGCTTTTACCCTTAGAGTTGTCAGGGGTTGTCTGAGCACATTTGGATTTCAAGCTACCTCATTGGTGGAGCTAAATGAAGGAGTTACACTTTTGTATTATGTGTTGGAATTTACAAGTGGGAAGATTACTTCTAGGGGGGGGGGGGGGGGGGGGGGGGTTGAATCAGAAGTACCAAACTTTAAGCTATAAAACTTTCAACTGAAATCAATACATGCATGTAACATATCTAATTAACATGAAAGTAAAGGCATGCATGAAAATAAACAACACAATATTTGATCACCTAGAAACCCTCCAAAATGAGAAGGTAAAATTGGGGTGGGGATGACACCCACAACTTATCAGTATAGAAATATGTAACTTGTCAAGGTTATAAAGTTTGACCATCATCAATGGTCTACCCTGTGAGAGGCCTACCCTGTTAAAGGCTCTAACACCCTATTAAAAGTGACCTGTCTAAAGGATTTAAAAACATTCACTTGGAATGTCACCCTATTTAAGAATTTAACACCCTATTAAAGGTTTTACAATATGGTTGTTAAACCAACCTATCTTCATAAGATTTTCATTCTCCTAATACAATGACTAGAAAGTATAGTAGAATGTGTTGACCTGATAACTTACAATCCTCAATTGCTAGTTTTAGATCCTTGTTCGATTCAATCTAATTTGATCCTCGTTGATTTGATATGATTCTATTTGAGTTACTGCAAGTCTATTTTTTAATCTGATTCTACAATGCTATCCTTCGCCTAAGACTTTTCACTTCTTTAACTTCCTTCAAACTTTGTTAACATGCTCACCTTTCATGCACTCTCTTCTGCATTCCTATACCTTTCCATACTCTTATTGAATCATGGGGTTTCAACCTCCTTAAAAAGGTGTCAAGACTTAGGGTTAGTTATGAATCTACAATTGAGATTCATCCACCTTTCCCACTCAAATCTTTCCATTTTGTTGACTGGTTGCATGTTGATTTCATAGCGAATTAAAAAGATTCAATCTTATCTTTTAATCCATTGAGATTCTTCATATATTGGCTAAAAAATGGTTGACATCTGAGTTTGTGAGGGCACAAACTCTTATACTAATTATGTGTTACTTGGTACTTACTGATTGTTGATGCTTGGCACATATAGAAATTATGTCTTGCTCGGCACCTATAGTTTACTCATCTCCTTTATTGGCTTGACATCTATTAGTCACTCAATAGCTAAAACTTGCTCAGTACTCTCTATCTACTTGGCATCTAAATGTCTCAGCACCTATTGAATTTCTAGCACAACACATACTATAACTCATCATCTATATTATACTTGGCATCAACTAAGAAAATTTCTTAAGTGTGTTGACACTCAATTATCAAAACCAATCTAAGACCAACAATTTCCCCCTTTGACATGAGTTTCAAAAACACTTAAACTATACATTATAAATCTAATTTCTTCAAGTATAATATACATCTATTTGGCATATATACTCAAAAAAATTTGAAGATACCTCAAAATTTGTAACTCCCCTTGAGTTGATGTGCCTATTGTTGTATCCACAACTTCTCATGTTGGATTTTTCTCATTCTTATTCTAATTGTTTCTTCCTTGCCTTGTCATTCTACTCTATTCTGACTCCCCCATTCACACATCTTCCCTTGTAATTATGATTTATTTTTGGCTTATCTATTTCTCTTCTTATCCCCCCATAGTTTTATCTCACTTTATCTCCCCCTTTTTATTTTCTTATCTCCCCCTTTTTTGATACTTATGTCAAAGGGTTCTATACATTAATTAAACACTTAGCCAAAAAGCATTTATTTACCTCCATAACTATCCTCAGAGAAACATCCCCATTGTCTAGTGTAATTTCTAGTGATTTGAGTTGGATGTTTGTCTCTATTGCAAGTTGAACTAGGCCTTCCAATGTAGAAATATTGGGGTCTTTCTTTAACACATTTTCAGCATAGGCCAATTCTTTCTACAAAATTTCCATGTGTGGGGTGATGGCAGATTGAATCTATATTAACTTGACCTTTACATTTGCCTCATCTATTGTTAGCACAACTAGTTCCTTCTATGTGTGAAGCATAGTTTGAAAATGCTTCTCATTTTGAGCTGGATCCTTAGGTAGTTACATGCTTGATATTTTAAGGTTCCTATCCAAGCTCATTATTTGATGGTTGGTTTCTTGTGTGAAAATTGATGGGTCACTCAATTTTGAGTATAATGAGAATATATTCTCAAGTACTACTTTTACATTTTCAATCTTCTTGGCTAGCTCAAATTGTGAAAGTGCTATCTCACTTGATTTTCTTTCATTTACCTTTTTTTGAAACCTCTTTTCAGACCATTCTAATAGTTTTGAATTAGCATTAAAGTCTTCATTCTCTACCTAGTCCACTATATTGGATAGTTGCTCCATGATTGGCTTGGTTTCATCAGTTACCTACAAGTTGAATGCATCTAAAAAGATATCCTTTATTTCAATCAAAGCTTGCCTTTATTTATACTAATTTTTGAGAATATCTTGCTTCTTCTTCCTCTCAAGTGCCTCTTGCACTTCATTTATCCTATCAATGTTCATATTTTCATAGTCATACTTGGGAATGACTATGTCCTCATATAGTGTAGGGTCTTCCTAGTGAAGTACCCTTGCAACCTTTGTTGAGCTCGAGCTTGGTGCTAAAAATTTTAGTGGTATTGAAATAGTGCTTGGGTTTTGAGGCATTGTTGGAGTCCGTGTTGTAGGAAAATTCATCAATGTTTGTATTGCCTCTTGCTCCTTCTCCTTTGGGGTCTTCTCTATTTTTCCTTGATCAATTACTATGATCTTTGGGGGTGGAACTTATTCTTCTACTATAGAGACAAATGTATGTATCTATTTGTCTTGTTTTCTCTCTTGTAGGTGATGGCACTCAAAATTGCATTCTCATTTTGAGTGTCCATTCCAAATTTTGAGTTACTTTGAGCCCTATAAATGCTTTTTGTGCATATGTGACTAGCTATTATTTCAAATTCTATTTAGTGTTTTATGTTTCTAACACCCTTCATTTAGCCTGTCCATGTGTTTGATGATGATAAATTGACATTTTGAATCATTCTACAATGTCCTATTTTGAGCATCATTTTTCACAATTCTACCTAGGTATCAAATAGTGATAGGAGGGCATGTTTGCATTTGAATATCATTCACATGGTTATGATTCATGAATCGCCACTTGGAGGATGTTTAGTATGCATAAAAAGTAACCTATGTTCCAAGTTTCAAGTAATTTTGACATATTTTGATTAGGTTTTGAATGTCTCAAAGTTGGTCAGTTGCATCTATTATAAATCTGCATATTGTTCATAATTTTGGGTAGCCTTGTTTGACAAGTTATAACTTTTGACCAATTGACCCAAATAAGAAAATTACTTTTGTGCTATATTCTAGGGGTCCAAGACTTGCTATTTTCTTGATTTAAGCTTATGATGAATCCATTTGATCTATTTTAAAATGTGATTCAATTTGTAATTTATAAAGTTTCATTGGTAATCAAAAATGCAAAATGGTTGGTAGCCATGTTTGTGATGTTATAACTTTAAACTTGTGACTTCCTAGATCAAATGGTTTGTTACCCTACATTCTACTCTGAAAATGCTATAGGTATGCTAGTTTTAAAGTCTTGAAAAATCTGTTAGCACACTTTCCCAAGGTCATTCCATTTGCAAAAAATACTTTTCTACTAATATTTCTTGTCCTGGAAATCTAGGTAGTCAACTTCTAACCTTTGCCAAATTTTCCCATTCATTCTTCTTGAGCCCAAATTGGAGATTCATAGTCTCTATATCAGTGTCTACCGATGCCCCAGTTTGTGGAACTCAAGTGCCCATTTCCCCAGTTTTCAAGGCCAAAACCAAATGCATTTTCCAAAATTTTGACATGTTTATTTGTAGGTGATTATAATTAAGTAACTTTGGAGGTCGATATATTTTGACCCTAATGTCATCATGTGATGAGATTTGGTAGGCTTGTTGAATATGTTAGAGAGATAGGATAACCAAAGTTTTAGAGCCTGGCCAAGTATTTTCATCAAATTTTTAGGCTAGGCAATAGGCCTCCTGACACAAATTTCATAGTGTTGCAGAAATGATTTAAAATAAGTTGTAATGATGATTGAGTACTCAAATTTTGATTTTAGATGGTTCAAGAAGGTCGATGGATTAGTTTGCATATCAATTGTTCAAAATTTTTTTTAAAAAAAATTACCCAGACATGCTTTGGGGCCCAACTGATTGCACTAGAATAACAACATGCTATGGTCTTTTTCATTAAATTAGGATTCAATGAATATGTAGAAATAATGTTCAAAGTTATAAAGATTAATATTATTGATACTCTAGGATCAATTAGATATGTGTTTCCAAGATATGATAAAAAGTGAAATGAGTGGTATATGTGGAGTTCAGTTTGTTGTAGTTATTTCCTATTGTCAGTGTCATCTCCATAGGAACACTATAAAATGGCATGTGATTAGTTTCAATAAGCCAAAGCACCTCATACCAAGGAAAGGGTAGGAGATTTGAGTAGACATGGTATGTGAATAACTGCCCTCCCACATTGTAGAATCAATCTAAAAGAGGAAGTTGTGGCACCCAAGGGGTCTCAATTCAAGGAGATACACCATTAATTTATAGATCACAACACGAGTAGGATGGTTTTAGCATATGTGACAAAATGGAGCATCTCAATAGTCCACATCCAAATCATGAGAGGTAGCACTCCACATCTAGAGAGGAAGGCATAGTACAAGAGAAAGCTACAAAGTAGTGCCATAGCTTAGAGGAGGAGGCACGTTGAATGTAGCTGCAAATTGTAGAGGAGCATGTAGCATAAAAGGAAGATCTACACATTCACAGTAGTTGAAAACAAAAGTTGAATGAAATAAGTAGGGTATGACAATACAAGGAATGGCTCAATGCAATAAAAAAAAGAGGAAGGGCATGACGTGAAGAAAGGAAGTCATTTCCCAATAGGAGCAATCTCCATGGCAGTAGAGGCAAATGAAAGAGAAGACTAGACTATAGCCCACTACCATGGCATTGAAGGGGCTCCACATGTGACTAGAGGAGGAGCTATTTGGAGCAAGGGCTCCACATCCAAGATGCAAAATAGGGCAACATCAATGCGTATATCTACATACAAAGAGGGACCATGCGTAGACATGTTTTATCCCACATAGGGGATGAGGGAGAGTTGTCACCTTTTTAAATACCCAAACACTCAAATGTGAAGTGTCTTCAAAAGACTCATAGTCCATCTATAGAGGGGCCCATCCTACCAACTGATGCATGAAGTCAAACAAAGTTTTGACTTGGATTTCCAAGTGATCATCGTTAGATCGTCAAGTAAAAGATGGAGATCTACGATCCCACGATGTAATCATATGATCGGGAGGCTTACATTGGAGGCTCACAATGTTACACCAAGATCATAAAATTGAGAGGCCTTAGGTCAAGTTTTGAGATATTATGACATTTTCCTTTGTCTAGAAATCGTGAGGAAGCATAATGGACCTTACGTTATTGTGAAAAAGGAGCTGCCATAGGATTGGGAGGTTTGACTTGGAGCTATAAGATGCTATGGAAATATGGAGATTGGTGTATGATTAGGAGAAGATAAATAAAGGCACACAATGCTACGAGGGAGTTTTAAAGCTTTAAAATATTAATAATATGTTAATGTGCTTATTATTGTAGGGAGATCAGGGCATAGTTTTAATTGGAATACAATGCTATGATTTTATTGTAATATTGTAGGGGCATAAAATTCATTTTTTTCATAATTATAAATTTTTGCAGGGCCCACCTGATTTGATTTCAATGAATTAGAATCTAACAAATGGCAAGTGGAAATGGAAAGGAATAAAAAATGAAAATTCAAGAATGTTTTCAACACATGATTTGATGAAAGATTTGATTTTTTTAAAATATTTTATATAGTTCCTACTATATAGATATTTAAGTTTTTCATTTTAAGTTTTGTTCATGGCCCAGGAGCCAAATTTTCAAATTGGTCTTGGGGGCATGATTTTTGTGTGAAATAGGTAGTGTAATATATAGATGGAATGGACAAAGAATAAACTATTCATTTTTGCAGTCAAATTTTGTTTAGGTGTTTGCTAGAAGTGGCTATAAGAGAATTTGTATTTTTGGGGACTTCTCAGTGAAATTTGTAGATTTCTGTTTCTAGTTTGAATTGATATCAAATTTTGATCATATTATATCAATTTTGATTTCATCAAAAACTTTAAGGGAGATTTGATCATTTTAAATGTAGTTGGTTGCAAAATAATGTTTTTGGCAATAGTACATTTAAATTTCATGGAAAAGGAAAAAGTGACATGCCTAGATTAGTTTTTAATCTCCATCTCAGATTTTATGTGTATCTAATATTTTTCTTCAAGAGGATATTTTGCTAATTGTTTTAATGAGATATATCAGATATTTTGTTGCATCATTTATTGTTTTTGGTTACAGGTAGATGAAGAAGTTCAGTTTCAACAACTTCAAATTGAGGGCATTTCAGTGGGACACATGTCAAATTTAGCTTCCAGAGCCTAAAAATATCTTCTCTTCTATATATTATTCCTCTCTACTCTTTGTAGGGGTTCCAATTCTTTGGATATTTTCTATGGATTGTGAGACTAGATAGGTTCCAATTCTTTGAGATTTTCTCATAGTTGTGATACCATTTTCTTAGTGTTCTATTATGAATAGCATATTGTATTTCTTTTGATGCATTCTCATACTGTACAGGCATTCATTGTGTATTTTTTGAGTGTTAACACAGAAATGATATATTGGTTTCAAGGAAATTAATGCAAGAGCTTCATTTCTTTTAGTTTCATTCTAATTCTCATCTCCTTCCTCTATTATCTACAATATTTTGTGTTTGAGAATGAAAAGCCTGAACTCAATTGCAATCCCTTATGGTTGTATGTCAAGATAAATTTTTTGTTGGAACAAAGATCCATGTAAACGCTTGTTTACATTGACAAGATTGTAGGTTACACTAGAAGGATATTACCATAGATATGAGATTTTTTATGAAGATTGATGTATGTTTACAAGTCAAATAGATAGACTAGATGTCTAAATATATGAGTATGCTTCAGGTATCCATCTGTATGTGAAGGTTTAGTTGATGCCCAAAGGATAAGGGATTAGTTATCGTAGAGGTTGCATGATCTTTGTTGTTGCATATTGGGTTATGCTAAGATATCAAAACTTCAATTGAATATCTTTCCCTTTATGTTTAAGGAGCTAAAAGGTTTTCCCTCACTTGGTTCATCATATTCATGTGCTCTGTCATTAGCTATTTCACACATGAATGCTTATATAAACATAAAAGATTACAGGATTTTATCTGTTATTGAGATTCAGTTATATGCCTTCACACTAGTACCATATTAAAAATTTGAGGTCCACCCACCTAGGTCTTACAGAGCCTGAGGAAGAAGAAGGTATTATCAGTATAGTTGGCCCAAGACTATAGTCAAGTGCATCAATTATAGGAATTTTCTAATCTTAGATGTATTGGTCTAGTTTCTTGGTTATTTTCAAAACTATTAAATTAGGAGCCAATAAAATGGTGACTCTATTAGGGAAAACAAGTTGTAAATGCTTGATAAGGAGCTGAAAATCTCTGATATATTATGCATATTCAGTTTTGTATGCAAGATTTTGTTCCTCCCATTGATGTTTTATCTAGGATAGCAGCAATGTTGATGGTTGAAGAAAGGTTGTCTTGTCACAAGTGTTTCCATCATTATTTAGTTTAACCTGGAAGTGTTTTCAAAGTGTTGTAGTGTTTAGAGTCAAGAATTAACAAGCATCATTTGTTCTTTGTTTTCAAGATTGTAAATCTATAAGAGTTGTTTGATAATCTGTGTTTTCCTACCATGTAAAGTTTGGTTCAGATTTTGTTAAGTAACAAATCTTGTTTTATCTTCTCATATCTATAAATGGTGACTCTGTCTCTATACCAGTGTATCCTAGTTGATTTCATGTTTAAAAGTTGAAGGACTTTCAATTCTATGGGTGGATTTGAAGCTCTTTATAGTTTATTGGAAAAGAAGTTTTTTTGACTAAAGTTCAATGTTGTTTCTGCTATTATAAAATTTGAATGTTTCAAAGTGAATCACAACTATGATTTATTTTTCCTTTTAAAGAAGGTGGCAGATCTATAATGATTTCATATATGGTATGAGGAAGTTCATGTCAGCACCAGTGTTAGAATCAGCAAAGGAAAGTCTACATCAGAACTGAAGATATTTTACTTTCCATGAGTTTCATTTTTTCATGAAAATTGAATGTTAAAAATCAGTACCTCAATTCAGTGATTTTTAGCACTAGAGAAAGAGGTGAACTTTTTATTTTAAAATGGATTCAAATATCAGGTCTGAGGTTAGTTTGCAATTTTTTGATAGTTTGAAAACTATGGCTAGTAATATTGTTATGTTGAATAAGCAAATCCACAATATAATTGTCAGTATAATCAAAGGGAAAATGAGAAGTATTCAGGGTCTGAATTTTAAACAAGTTTATATAAAGTTTAAATCAGTAATTAGTATGATGCCTTTGCATTCTAGACTAGAGGAATCTTCCCTACCTAGTTTTTTACTAGATATTATAGTGCCTGATTCAGTCAATTGACCAGCACCTATAAGGTTACAAGACCTTTTGCAAGCTGAGAGATTCATTGGGGAGATGGAAGGTGCTAATGATATTATTCATATCATATCTCCTAATGATGATAATAGAAGTATTGAAACTAAAGGTAATGATGAATATTATAATGAATTCCTAAATAATGATAATCTGTCTTCTGAATGTGAAGAGATGGATTCATCTATCAATGAATTAGAAGATTGCAACCAGCATAAAGAAGAAGGATATGAAATTGAAAATGAGTCTTGTAATAGTAAATATGAATTTGAGGAAGTTTGTAACAGTAGTAGAGGTATTGATTCCTATGATAAGAATGAGTGTTATAATGATTATAATATTTCATATTGTTGTACTAATATTGCTACTGTTATAAGTTCTTCATATCATCTAGAAAATAATCATAGCTAGGAGAAGATTTGTGAAGAAGTCTTCTTGAGCCCTAATGAGATTTTAGATTTTTTGGCTCGTGAGTTTGAGAAATTTGTATGTACTTCTAAGGATGTTTGTATTCTCCCTCATTGTGTTCCTCAATTTAGTCAAGTCACTTCCCCAATGTTTGATGTGGAAAATGATATAGAATCTTAAAAATCTTTATCAAAATTTGGAGGTCCATATGATGATACCTCAAGTGTATGTGCATATGATGACTTGATAGATGCAAGGGATGTCATTGAAGGAAAGTTTTCTACTATCTCAATTTGTTTTCTCATGTTGGTGATTGTAATCAAATATGAAATGATACTTTGAATGAAGAGGAAAATAGTAAAAATCCTATTGTTGATTCTAAAATTCTTTTTATTAATTACAAGTCATGTAATAAGATATTTGATGGTTTTAAGGTTCCCTCTAACAGTATGTTAGATGAAGACAAAGATTGTGATCAACATATTTTGGATCAACATTTTCAAAATAGTTTTTCAGATTTGGTAATTAACCAAATCTTTTAGTGTGAAGAGTTTTCAACAAGTGGTAAATTTGATGTGACGAGTGATATGACTGCAAAGAGGTAGGGATCAAATTTTATGTACCATTCAGACTTGGATACACAAGGTGAGTTACATTTTCTTGACATGTGCAACTTGGTGAACAAAGTGGAATATGGATACTTTGTGTTTCCTCTTGATAGCATGCATTCATCATATGCTTATGATGGTTTTCAGTTTGATTCTTATATTCAAGAGCATGCTAATATGAAAATTCATAGTGAGCAAGATGAAGAAAATATGTATAGTTTTTATATGCACTATGAAAGTGATGATGAAAGTTTTGTTTTGCATAACGAACTGATTGAAACTACTGATGTGTTGGGTAAAACAAAGGAGAATCAAAGTTTTAGTTTACCTCAAGAAGATGTTTATTGAGAATCAGGTATATGATAGAGGTAGGAAGCTTTGAAAATTTCTGGTGGCCCAGGGCCATAGTTTGTACATAGTTAGAATAGTTTCCTTGTTTTCAATGAGTTGTTTGAGAAAATTTGAGCCGTCTTCTTCCTCTAGAGATCTGATTTTTTGCCATGCTCACAATGGGCATGCATCCCTAGATAGAGCCACTGATGGCACTCAAAATTGCATTCCTATTTTGAGCATCCATTCCAAATTTTGAGTTACTTTAAGCCCTATAAATGTTTTGATGTGTATATGTAATCAGCTATTATTTCAAGGTCTAGGTGGTGTTTTATGTTTCTAACACCCTTCATTCAACATTTACATGTGTTTCAATGATGATAAACTAACATTCTAAACCATTTTGCAAAGTCTCGTTTTGAGCTAGTGTCATTTTTCACAATTTTACCTAGGTGTCAAACAGTAATAAGAAGGCATGTTTGTATTTGAATATCTTTCACCAGGTTATGATTCATGACTCACCACTTTGAGGATGTTTAGTATGCATGAAAAATAAGCTATGTTCCACATTTCAAGTCATTTCAACATAGTTTGAATAGGTTTTGAATGTCTCAAAGTTGGTCAGTTGTCTTTGTTATAAATTTGCATATTGTTCATAATTCTAGATAGCCCTCTTTGACAAGTTATAACTTTTGACTAGTTGACCCAAATAATAAAATTCCTTTTTCACCATATTGTAAGGGTTAGAGACTTGATATGTTCCTAATTTGAGCTTATGATGAATCTGTTTGATCTATTTTGAAACATGATTCCATTTGCAATTTATAAAGCTTCATTGGTAATCAAAAATGCAAAATGGTTGGTAGCCCTGTTCATGATGTTATAACTTTAAATCCATGATTTCCTAGATCAAATGGTTTATTCCCCTTTATTCTAATCTAAAAATACTACAAGTGTGCCATTTTTCAAGTCTTGACAAATCTATTAACACACTTTCCAAGGGTCATTCCATTTACAAAAAATACTTTTCTACTAATGTTTCCTATCTTGCAAATCCAAGTAGCCATCTTCTGACCTTTGCCAAATTTTTCCAATTATTTTTCTTGAGCCCAAATTGGAGATTCATACTCTCTATATCAGTTTCTACCAATGCTCCAATTTTTAGAACCTTGAGTGCCTGTTTCCCTAGTTTTCAAGGCCAAAACCAAATGCATTTTCCAGTTTTCTAACATGTTTATTTGCAGGTGATTATAAGTAAGCAACTTTGGAGGTCAATATCTTTTGACCTTGATGTCATCATATGACAAGATTTGGTAGGCCTATTGAATATGTTAGAGAGACAAGATATCTAGAGTTTTAGAGCCCAACTAGGTGTTTTCATCCATTTTTAAGGCTAGGCAACAAGCCTCTTATAACTAAGTTCACAGTGGAGCAGAACTGATTTAAAATAAGTTTTAATGATGATTCTGTTGGTGTGGTTTTTCACAGTATAGAAAAATCCTATTATTTGGATGAAAAATCAGTTAAGTCTTTGTTTCTTGCAAACTAGGGTTTTATTTTGTGAAATCCTGAAAATTGTTAGATTACCCTAGTTATGCCCTATTCTGTAAGTTGTATTTTCCCTTTAAAATTCTCAGGGTTTGGCTTTCAAATTATCCATAAAAAGGCCCTAAGTGCGTAAAAAAACCTTATAGCTTGGTTTCATGTTGCCCTATTTTTCAAAATTTAAAAAAAGGGGCGAGGGGGGGGGGGGGGGGGGGGGGTTTCTTCAAGTATCTTGGCGAGATATTTTATCCTAATGCTTTGTTCACATCAGAATATATTTTAATCCTTGTGATAAACCTTTCATGTGCCTTTAATTGCGATATTATTTTTGAAAGGACGCCAAGTTGAAGAGCCTTTTCAAACGCTGTTGATCTATCAGAGATCAAGCGCCATTGCATCCTCGCATTATGAATATGTAGGAATTTAAGCAATGTGGGGAAGCACATTTGCAACGCATGGAAAAGTGGGGTCGGGTATTTATGATTAAGTGTGCTACACTGTAAAAGATGGATGATGTGTACTACCAGATGTGCACTAAAGGATTTCGACCGCTGAATGGAAGTGAGATCTTATCAACCATAGATCTTTCCAAGATCTACGGTTAGTGCATCCCCACATTATGAAGATGTAGGAATTTAAGTAAAGCGGGAAAGCGCATTTGTGACATGTGTCATAGTAGGGCTAGACTATGAAGAATGTAGAGGTCACGCCATAGGATCTAACAATTGTGCTTAGTTGGAACTACTCATCCATGTGGGTCAGAAAGGTGTCAGAAATAAATGCAACAGTCAGAACAAACGGGTTAACAATAGTCATATCATTGGCCCAAGTGGATAATGCAAGCATGAAATAAAGGACTAATTGCATTTTGCATTTGAGTGAAGTTTAAACAAAGTGGGGATGCGCCCTGCAGATACGTATCTGTGGTGATGTCAAAGTTTTGCTTAGATGCCCGGCAAGGTGGAGTCAGTATCGCCATTGATCTTTTGAAGATCTACGGTTAGCGCATCCTCGCATTATAAAGTTGTAGGTTTTTAAGAAATGCTGGGAAGCGCATTTGCGACAAGTGGACTAGATGGTGTCAATTACTTGCTTGCTTAGAAGAAGATATAGGATCTGCTGGCATGGAATGTTGTCAGACAATATGAGCTCATATGGTGGTTTCTTATTAGTTAGCTCAGCTAGTTGGTTGTTAATAAAAGGTGGATTAGTCTGATCGTTGATCTTATTCTGATCAATGGATGGCGCATCCCTGCATTATGAAGTTGTAAGTTTTTAAGTAATGCAGGGGAGCGCATTTGTGACATGTAGCACTTTTCTAAAAATTGTAAAGCTTGTTATTTTTAAATCACAACCGTCCGATCTGATAAAATCTATGGATGGGATTCAAAATTGAATGCAAATTGCAGGCAATGGTTACTGAGAGTAAATGTGATTCAGACCTTGTGCATGCAGTTTTAATTTATGAAAAGAGCCCACGATTTCACCATTAATGAACCATTGAAGTGCAGAAAGAACATCAGGACATTCAAGATTTCAGAGCTAGGCCAAGAAAATTCTTGGTTTTTACTCCAGTAGAATTGCAGAAGACATCATATAGTGCAGAAGTGCGAATTCTAGAAGGTAAATGCTTTGTGACTTTCTAAGTAAATTTGAAGCATCTGTTGTTGTGAATTTCCTAGGGTTCATTCAAAATGCCTCCCCAAAAAGAGTTTACTGGTCAAAAGGATTATTTAAAACATTCTCTACATGATGATTTTCTAGAATAATTCCCCTTATCAGTGCATGAATTAACTAAGTGAAGGGAACTCATTCTGAAAAATCCTAGAATAGTTGTAGCAAAAGGCTTTTATGACAAAGCTAATTGGATAAGGGATGCCTAGGTTTCCATGGGAGGTCTAGAGTTGTTTAAGAAATGGTATTCAGAGTGAAAATTGAACACTGCTATGAGAAATGTTTGGGAATTTGATATTGGAAAATTAATAGTCCCCACTATTTTTTTTTATAGTGATTTATTGATGGACCTGGCAAAGAAGTATGATCCTATCATGGGATGGCTGAAAAATCATTATGGAGTCAATCTTTTTAGGATTTTCCCTGAGCTATTCAGTGAGGTTTTCAACCTTAACCCTAACCACATTGTGCATGAAATAATTGATATGGATGATATGAAAGCCATATATGATGCACAAAAAATGTACTTGAGAATAGGGCCACTATAGGAGCATGCTTCCAAGGTTGATAATTTGCCTGTGATTACAGCCAGTACCCCAGAGCCATTGTTGAGAAGACATTTCAACTTGAGAGCCCAAGCACTATATTTTTCTCTTTGCAAGATCTTTGGGATAGATGAAGGTGATCAAATTATAAGTTTTTTTGTCCTTATAATTGCTCAAACCCTTCAATTTGGAATGAGTACCATTCTAGATTTTGCCACTTTTCTAGCAAAAGAGATTCACTATGGTTTGGTTGGAATAGCAAAGGGAAAAGTAAACAAACCATTCTATTGGTATTCATTGATGATGCATGTATGCTTATACAAAGGATATACTTTCTTCTCCAAGGGTATGGAGTTGGAAACAACAAAGGATGGAGAGAGGAATCCAATACAGTTGTGGAGAATGGATATGACTTCAGAAGCCACAGATGTTAGCTATGTAAGATTTGACAGGTATTTTGCATCAAAGCTTAAACTGCTTTTAAGAGGAGATAGCCCTAGAATTCCATAAGCATTATTAGAATTGGTCAAACCCAAGGACCATGCTAAAGGGCTACTTGTCAATCATAATTTGGGGGATATAATTCCCTACAATGTTTCAACAGTGATAAGAGTTTATGGTTTTTTGGAAAAACCTCATGTGCTACCATTTTATGTGCCTTTGAAGATAGGGATTGCTGAGCTCTTATGATAGATAGGTACTATAGATGAGAGGGAATTGGTTAAGAAGGGTACTTTCTTTCCAATGGTTATTGTGGTGCATGATTTTGTCTTTGTCAAAAAGGGATGGAAGCACTTAAATTTGTTTTTGGATAGGTATAACAAGGCAGAGTCTCACACCTGATTCATTGACCCTAAAGGATTCTATGACCTATTTAAAGAAAGGGTGAGAGCTTCTCGTATGGTACATCAGGTTTACTATCTAGAAGATATAATCAGAAACATCTTCACATTGTAGGAGCAAGAATTGAGGAAAGAGAAATGGATAGTTTTCAGTAAAACCCTAGAATTCATTAATGCTTTTGACCCCCAATATGACCCATTGAAAGATAAGAAATATCAGTGAGCCAAAATATAGGTATTAATGAATAATTTTTCCTTAATAATTCAAACCATGAATGAAAAGAAAGCTTTGTTTGTTGAGGCACATCCAGACAAAGCAGCAGAAGTATAAGGAAGAATAAACAGTAGAAATATGGTAGCTCCTGGCCAATATACATTGCAAAAAAGGGCAAGTTATGTCATGATTCAAAATGTGCAACAGGCACCCCCTCATAAGAAATCAAGGTCAAGAAGTCCATCTACAGCCAGCTCTCCAAAAAGAAAAAAAATAGAGCAGGGGTTTTCTTCTTCTCAAAAGGAACAATACTCCCCAAGCCAGTCCCCAATCCAGATAGATGATGACGCATCTCTAAGGGAATAGCTTAGACAAATGGGTGGAGAAGGGGATGTGATTTTCACTTCTACAGACCTAGATATTGGAGAGCCACAAGAACCTCCTATACCTTCCTTGGACTTAACCATTTCTGATTACCAAGGTAAGGAAATTGACCCGATTGTTGCCCAGGTTTCTGAAAGATTTATTAATGATGAAAATTTTGTAAGATCTAGAGCCTTTGCATAGTTTTTGTGGAGATTAAATATGAATTTTTTGAGAAAGCCTGTGAGAAGATCAAGGCTGAGCAACCAGATAAACCTAACCTGGTTATTAAAGAAGAGGTAAAGTCAAAAATTTTGAATGATTTTGCCCAGTTTACTCCTAAATCCAGGAGGCAAATAGTTAGACAATCAGGAGTCCTCCTTCTGCCAGAATGGGATATATAAATGCTATTGTTTTTTATTCAGTAAGGAAGTAGAAGGATGTTCAATTAACAACTGTTGAAGAAGTACTACAGGCTCATAGAGGGGTCAAATTTAGTGATGACCACCAAGCCCTTGTTATATGGTCCATAGATAAGAGGGAAAATACTAGGATGCATGAGTTTCCTACAGCAGAGCATATTGGTACATTGATAGTATACAGGGTTGGTGAGGTAACTAGTAAACAAGTAATGGGAATGGCCTCAGAAGTGCTAAAATTGGGTGGTGTTGTATCTGGCCAAGAAGAAGATAAGTTTACCCAACTCAATGCTAGGTTTGAAGAATTCTCAAAAGCATATGAGGAAAGAGGTATACTAATATAGTCACTTGAAAACAGGGTATCTCAAATGGAGAAGATACTTGGGAAAAGAAAGGTGGGAGAATCTAGTGCACCTAGAATTGCATACTCTTCACAGTCATTTGTTTGACCAACCCCTATTATTGAAATACCAGACACCCCTAAAAGGCCCCAATTCTATACTACAAAAGACTTTGAAGAAGAAAAAACCAAATTACATGAGTTGCAAGTAGACTTAAAAAATCAATATGAAGGAAAATTAAAGCAGGGTGTGATGTATTTAAGGAATAAAATACAATGGTCAACCTTCTTTGATCAGTTGACAAGAATTGCAAGCCTCATGGATGAGTTGAATGGAGATAAGGATAAATTGACTCCCCTAGCACAGAAGTGGAGGGAGAGGAATAATGATATTACAATTATATGTATATTTGCCGTCCAAATGCCTTATCATCAAGTAGAGAAATTTTTATGATAAAAGGGATTCTTTATAGAAAAGATTAACACTTTGTTTTTCCAAATATATTGCTAAAAAATTCACTTTATTTCCTTTTGCTTTAGAATCTGTTGATACAATAAAGGAAAAAGAAAAGTGCAAAGAGGAGTTAGATGAAATATTTGATGAAAGGATCAGGAACATCATGAATGAAACTGGCCACTGGTTTTGGGCAAGGACAAATGACGAATTGGTAAAGATACAGTTATTTTATAATGACATTAGAAAAGAGCTTGATGATTTAGAAGGAATTTCAAATTCTTTACTGGTTATACATAGAGAGGCTCTAAATTTTGATTGGCCAGATGATGCTGCCTATAATAAATGGAAAAAAATAGTTTATAGAACAGATGTCATGAGATGATGAGGAGGAAGATGCAAAAGTAAAAGTTACCCTTGTAGTTAGTAATGAGGACATGGAAAATCTCAAGGTTAAAGTAAGTTTGTAGGTAACTAAAGATGATACATCACTTTCAAACCTGATGACTATGTATTCCGAGGATGAAGAATGATTGTAAAATCAGATCATATTTTCTTGTCTCAACAACTGAGAAGCATAACAGAAAGGGACCCACCAAGGAATGTTTGATGTAATAGCCTTTTTTTATTTGTTTTTGTCTTTTATGACAGAAGTATATGTAAGTTTCTTTTAAAGGACACCTATCATTTTTTTCTTTAGCCTAAAGATTGTTGCATCTCACACTATTTAAGTGAGATCCCAAGGCTAAAGAAGGGTCCAAATTCTATTTTTCTAAGTAATATGCTTAGTCTGTTTTTGGTCCAAATTTTGAAAGCAAGTTTATGACGTATTTTCTCTGTCAATTATCTGAGAATACATGAATATAGAATGATCTCTTTTTCTTTCTGAAGGTCATTCTGAGTCTATTGTAAAGGATATATCATTTTCAAAGAAAATGAATACAAATTGTGAACTGTCCCCATATCATTTCTTTCTGAGTCTTGTCTCCTTTCAATTACTTGGTTGTCTTGATATTGTATAAGTAAAGGCTTTTGCAATTGAATGCAATCTAGTTAGGTTGTATATCTATTTATCACTGCTATTAATTCAATGGATTAAATAAAAGTTTTGATGAATTTGATAAGGTTTCTTTAGTAGTGGAAATTATTTTGAATGGTGAATTCTAATTAGAATTGCTGATAGAATTTGTTGTAAGGCAACAAGTCAGATTTGAGAACTTGATATAGACTCTGAATCCCAATGGATTAGGCACTGATCAAGTTGATAAAGCTAAAGGAGAAATATATCATAAATAATTATCAAAATACATCATTAAATGAAACTTTACTTTTATTTCTTGTAGATCTTCAAAGTGGGCCAGCACTTGTCTACATGGAATGTTTTAGCTTCAGTTAGCCACTATTGTGTAGAACATCTGTAGATCTATAGAAGAATTCTTGGCCATCTCTATTTTCTTGGATGTATTTATCAAGTAAGTAAAGAATTATGTATATGTCTGAGGATTTGTAAATGAGAATCAAAATGAAACTAAGAATAATCCTCATAGAGTTGTTCGAATTTTGAATCATCCCTGGGTACACCCACCCTGGTTTTGTAGAGCCAAAAGAGTAGAAAATCGTCTGTGGTTTCCTTGAAGTTGGGTCCAAATACTATGCATATGTAATTGTTAATAAGAAATGGCTATTCTTTAGATTGTGTATGTATTGTCACTCTAGTATTAATCATTTTGTCGCTTAGTAGTTTTAGTACATTTTAAAACACCAAAAAAATGACAACTCTGCTGGGGAGTTGTCCAACACATCTGTGATAAAGTACTATAGTTTCTTTGGTCCTACTTTGTATGCGTGTGTCATGTGATCTAGTTTTTCTCGTGGTTATAAGGGAATATTTTAGTGACAAACCTTGAGAATTTAAAGAAGATAAAGCCCAAGTACCATTGCTACACAATGACATATCTAGCCTATCTAAGTGTCTTATCTAACAAGCAAGAGTTGCAGTCTTACGACATCAATGATTAGTCTATCTGTGCCAGATATTGTTGTTTCTACTTGTGTATTGTTTTCCTTAAGTTAGCAAAAGTGTCATTACATATTTTCTTGAAATAGGGTGGCGACTCAGTCAAGGTTTTGAAGCTAGTGCTTGTTGTAACAGAAGGTGAATATGGCTGACAAGAGAAAGAACACAAGAGCTTACATGAGAGCCAATCATGATGTATTAATGTATACTGATCTACCCCAAGGTGGTAGAAAGAATCAAAATAAGAAGAAGATAGATCCAAATCCCACTTGGAAACCCAGAGGCAATCCATCTGTTAATTCCCAGTATCAACCAGTATTAGGGAGAGAGTCTTCTTCACTTAGTTTTGAATCTAAAACTACAGGACTCTTAGGAGGCATTTTCAGTACCCCATTACCTGATGAGAGAGTTTTTTAGGATAAGGATGTGTCTATTATAGGAGTTGCTTCATCAAGGCCAGATCCTGTAGCAGACATGAATTATAGGCTAGGATTTAGGAATTCATTTGATAATCCTTTTAATCCCAGAGCAACCCTATAGGTGGAACCAAATCTTATAGATTTGGATGACCCTACTAATTAAGAGGCAAGTTCTATAGATCCTAAAGAAGTGCACTCTAAAATAGGATTTTTGAAGAAATGGATTGCTGAGGAAGAAGCTAAATGCATTCGTCTTAAAAAGGAGAAGGAGCAAGCCACCTTGGATGCCATAATAGAAAGGGATGCTTTGCTAAGAAGGATGGCTACTTTGAAAGAGAAAAATAAAAAGTTAGAAGAGTATACCACAACTCTCCATAAGGATGTTTTTGGAGATGTTGATAATCTGAAAGCTAAAGTTCAAGAACAAGAGAAATGCCTAAATCAAAGGCAAGAACCAGTTATTGCTCAAATCCAAGCCTATAAACCTATTCAAGTGGATCCTATAGAGCCCACTACAAAAGCTTCTGATAAAGGAAAAGGCAAGGCTATAGGAATCCAAATAAATGAGCCTCAAGCTATACCAAGCAAACCTATACAACCCTCCATGTCAAAAGTAGATCTAGATCTTGAGAAGGCTTGAAAAGAGAGGGAAGATCTTGCAAAAGAACTTGAGAAGGTTGAGAATGAAGCTCAAGCTACAAAAACTAGGAGAAAAATCCAATTCATAAAATCTAATTCAGCATTGGCTTCATGGCCCAATTTGTCTATCCCACCTGCAATTCTTGCACTAGTTAGTGGTCCAATAATATCAACTCAGGGAGTACCCTAATCTGCTCCTACCTCATCTTCCATTATTGGCACCCAAGTCCCATTTGTCCCACCTCAACAATCCCAAGCTACTCCTCTGAGTCAAGCTAATATAGCTAGCACCTCAAATGTTCCTGGTTTCTAGAAGAAACCTGTATATCTAGAAAAGTATAGACAAATATCATTTGCTAGTATTCCTGGTGCTCCACATCCCATATCATTTGATTTAAGAGATAAAGTGGTTAAGTTTTCTGGGAATAATTTTGTTACTGGTGAAGAACATTTGAGAATTTTCATTGACATGTTGAATGATTATGAAGTTGAACATGAAGATATGGTAATGAAATTGTTTGTGCATTCACTAATAGAGGATGCAAGGGATTGGTTTAGGAGGTTTCCTGATGATAATATTACCTCATGGATTGATTTGGAGAAATTGTTCAAGGAGCAATATGGAGACAACACTAATGTAGGATTCATGTTGAATGAGTTCAACAACATCAAGAAGAATCCAAATGAGTCTACATTTGATTTCAATGTAAGATTCCAAAAAGGTATGTACAGATTATTTCAAGTTATGAGGTTAAATGAAGATGTCTGTCTCACAACATATTTCAATACTTTTGATAGCAAAATGGCTTATCAATTGAGGGATAAGGATCCTAAGACTTTAAGGGATGCCTATAAAATTATAGTAAATATAGAGAATAATAGGAAGGCATCTGGTAAACTGGGTACGAGGGATGATCCAAAGCTTTTTAATCCTAAGGACAATAATAAAAGGGAGGGCGAAAAAACTCTTATAGGAAAGAAGCCCAAAGAACCTACTATAGGCCAAGTTTTGGAATTGTTGAAGAAGATGAATTCCACTAATTTCAATAAGCCAAATGTTGTTGAAAGACGCCCTGTGAATAACAACAATTTCAATAGGCAGCCTATAATGCGAAATTACCCTTACACCACTCAGTAGAAAGATGGTAAGCCAATTCCCAACCAGACCCACAATGTGAAGGATAAGGGTACTCCAGATCCCCTGCAAAGGAACAATGTAAATATGAATGATGATGTACTGTGGTGCATTATATGTCAATCACCTCATTCTACTAATTATTGTGTTGTTGCTCAGTCATTTTCCCAAGGTCAAGGAGTGCAACCTAAAGAAGAAACTGAAGAGAAAAGACATGATGACATAAGTTGCAATATGGTAAGCATGTGTGATGATTTGATAGATTCTGATTCAGAAGAGCCTGAAAGTGATATTACTAGCCAAAGAATTGCTTATCATTTACATCATCAGCAAGTGCTTTAAGATGATGAAGGGTATGATACAGATAAGGTATGAAGTACATTTTCTGATGTAGGTCTCACAAGCTTAAGAATGCCCTTCAAAGAGGAGATTGACAGAATTACAGCAAAAATAATTTCACAAGTCCATAGTAATTACAATTTGAGAAATAGAACAATAAATAATGATGCAAGAAATCCATCCAGTGTATTCATCAAAGATATCACTCATAAGATGAATGATCAAAATAAGAAAGTAAATGTAGATGTGCCTAAGATCAAGGAAAATAAGGTTAAGAAATGGGAACCAAAGAAGAAGGTTCAATTTCAGATAAGTGAAGCAACAAAACCAGTTGTGCAACCAAAGAAATTAGAACCTGATACTATCAAGCAAATAGTGGTACCTACTACTCAAAAGATTCCAACTCCAGGTATTCTTGTAAGACCCACTGTTGTTGAACCTGTTGATATGATATCCATGTTATCTCAAATTACTGTAAAAGTGCCCTTATCTAAACTTTTTAGAATTGAAGAGCATAAGAATAAGGCTTTGTCATGGTTGGGTGGAATTGGAAACAATAATATTATTATAGAGAAAACTGTGTCCCAACAAACTCCATTAATAATAGAGGATAGTGGTATCATATTCCAGATTCCTCAAATGTTTTTAGATGATTCCTCAGTGGCATTTATAGAAGATATCGATCCTTTTTTCCTCAGTCTAATCATAAAGGGAAGACCTTAAAAAATTGCATGATAGACTCAGGAGCTTCCAACACTATAATTCCTTTCAAAGTAATGGAAGCCTTAGGTTTGAAGGTGGATACCAAGTAGGGCAGATGCAGAGGAATGGATGCTAGGGAAGTCCCAGTCATAGGTACCATAAATGCCTTACCATTCAAATTGGCTGCATATCCTGAAGTAAAATTAACCATGTTTGTCCTTGTGGTAGATATACCTCCACACTATGGAATGTTACTCTCCAAGAAATGGAGTGCTGCCATGGGGGGAAGCCTGTAATGTGATCTCACTTATGCCACTTTTCATATAGGGGACAAAGCTATCAGGGTAAATAGGGAGCCAAGGGTTAATCAAATTTTAGGAGAAGAAATTGACAAAGATACCACTTGTTTCCTAGATACTGGGATTAATACTTTCAGGGCTGAATTAATTATTTAGGAAGTTGAAAATTTACCTTCTATCATTGAACATGAAGTTGAATGTTGCATGAACTCACAAAAATTATGGACAATGTTCTTTGATGGAGCTAGTTATAAAGAGGGTGCAAGGGCAGGTGTAGTTTTTGTGTCCCCTGAAAATAACACTTTTAGGTATTCATTCACTTTGAAGTTTTCTTGCAGTAATAATATTGTAGAATATGAAGCATTGCTGCTAGGACTCAAAGTTGTCATACATCATAGAATTAATAAATTATGTGTCATAGGGGATTCTAAGCTAATTATCTCTCAGATCAAAGGAATCTTCTCATCCAACAATAGGAGATTGAAACAATATAGAAATGTAGTTTGGGATCAGATAGAATTCTTTGATGCATTTGGGATCTCATGGAGAGATAGGACTCAAAGTAGGATCGCTGATCTATTACCAAATGTAGCAATCAAGCCAAAAGAGATATCATTTGCAGGAATCTCTTAGATTGAGGTGCAAAATAGACCTTCCATACCTAATAACATTGAAAATTGGCAGATTTTTGAAGATGACAAAGATATTACAAATTTTTTGTTAAATGAAGACAAGTACCAATGTTAGGAAATGGATTGGGGTGGACTGATTGAAACCATAAATGGGAAGGAAACCATTTTTGGTCAAGAGATTATGCAATTGAAAACAAATAAGATGCCGAAGGGGTTAGTGGTCTTGGAAAATATTTTTGATAACCAAGACAGAGTAAAATTAGAATTTAATGACCCCAAACCTCAGGAGTTAGAATAAATAAACTTGGGTACTGATGAAGTTCCTAAAATTGTTTATATTGGCCAAAATTTGCCTGTTAAAATTAGGAAAATATTGATTGACCTACTTAGAAAATACAGACATGTTTTTGCTTGGTCATATGATGATCTTAAGGCTTATAGGGAGGATTTGTTCCAAAATGTTATACCATTGAAGGAAAATGTAAAACCTTTTAGGCAAAAAAAGAGACCAATCAATCCTACCCTTGCCCCAAAAATGCAAGAAAAACTAACAAACCTAAGAGATGGTGGGATAATCAAACCAATCAGGCATTCCACCTAGGTTTCAAACTTGGTTCCTATCAGGAAGAGGAATGGAGATATTAGGCTATGTGTGGATTTTAGAAACTTAAACATTGCATCTTTGAAAGACAATTATGGCTTACCTAATATGGAAGCCATGTTGCAGCAAGTGACTCACTCTGAATTAATGTCAATGATGGATGGTTTCTCTAGATATAATCAAGTTCTAGTAAAGGAAAGTGAATAGTTCAAGACAGCCTTCACAACCCCATGGGGAACATATGTATATGTGAGGATGCCTTTTGGCTTGATTAATGCAAGAGCTACCTTCCAAAGAGCCATGAATGTAGCATTTCATGATTATATTGATAAATTTATGGTTGTATACCAGGATGATCTTACAACATATTCTAATAAGGCTAAAGATCACTATAAACATTTGGAAAAAATCTTGATCAAAGCTCTAGAATATGGAGTTTCTTTAAACCCAAAGAAATGCGCATTTGGGGTCACAGAAGGCAAACTACTAGGACATATAGTGTCTAAGGATGGGGTGAAAATAGACCCTAAGAGAGTAGCGGCCATTGAAAAAGTCCCCAAGACAAAAAATGTAAAAGGAATCCAATCTTTCTTTGGCCAAGTTAATTTCCTTAGGAGATTTGTTATAAATTTTTTCTGAGATCAGTAGACCTATCTCAAAGATGCTCAAGAAGGGAGCCACTATAGATTGGAATGGTGAGCCTTCACAAGCTTTCTAGGATATTAAAATTGCAATAAAAAATGCTCCAATACTGAGAACCCCGGCTTATGCAAAACCCATGCATATTTTTTCTTTTACATCCTTCCATACTGTAGCTGCAGTCTTATTGCAGAAGAATCAAGAAGGATATAAGCAGCCTATTGCTTTTTTCATTAAGTCACTGCAGCCTGTTGAACTGAAGTATGAAATAAATTAAAAGCAAGCATATGCTTTAGTAAAGGTTGTAAAAGCTTTCAGATGTTACTTGGTAGGTGCTACGGTTATCGCTTTTGTACCTAGTGCTATAGTCAAGGATATATTTTCTCAACAGGAAGTATCAAGCATGAGATGTAGATGGATAAATAGAATCCAAGAATTTAACATTGACATAGAAATAACAAAGTTAGTAAGGGGTCAAGGTTTGGCCAAACTCATGGCTGAAATTAATCTAGAGGCTAATCAGATAAATTTGGTAAATGATGATCTCAGAGTTGGCTTATGTGACATGGACTAGTGTGATTGGTACACCAATGTCATATATTACTTGCAACATATGGAAGCTCCTCCCCATCTACCTGAAAATGAAAAGAGGAATACTAAATTGCAAGCCATCATGTACATAATTGTCCAAAACAACCAATGGTGGAGAAATTTTGAGGGTGTTTTGTTGAAATGTGTTGATAAAGAAAAGGCAAAAGAGGTTTTGAAAGAAATGCATGTTGGAGTGTGTGGGGGACACTATATGCCTAAAACTACTGCACATAAGATAATGAGGGTTAGATTTTGGTGGCCTTCCCTTTTCAAGGATGCCCAAGTTATGGTTAGAAAATGTGATCCTTGTCAGAGGTTTTCTGGAAAGCTAAAGTTCTCAGGAAATACCCCATTGAAGCCAGTGGAGATTCAAGCACCTCTTCAACAATGGGGTCTGGATTTCATAGGAGAGATTTTCCCCAAGTCTAGCACTAGATATTCTTGGATTCTAGTTGCTACTGACTACTTTAAAAAATGGGTAGAGGCTATCCCCACAAGAAATGCAACAAGTAAAGTTGTCAATAATTTCCTACTAAATAATATTATTTCTAGATTTGGCTATCCACAGAAAATTGTAATAGATAATGCTATGTGCTTCAAGTCTGAGGAATTCATCAAGTTTTGTGATAAATATGGAATAAAAAGGTCATCATCTACTCCATATCATCCACAAGGTAATGGACAAGCTGAGTCCACAAATAAGAGCCTGTTGAAGGTCATTAAGAGAACCTTGGATGATAATAAAAAGGCATGGGATTCCAAGTTACAGATGGCAATATGGGCTGACAAAGTAACTATAAAGAAAGCAATTGGTGTAGCTCCATTTGATTTAGTATATGGAATTCAAGCCAAAATGCCTTAGAACAACTTGATGGGACTCTACAATTACATCCAGTTGTATGATGAAGATACTATAGATGAAATGCAAGAAAGAATGGATGAATTGGTAGGACTAACATAAACTAGAAGAGAAGCATCTCTAAAGAAGCAAAAGTTGCAATTGCAAGTCAAGACACTCTATGATAAAAGAATTGTAAGCAGAAAGTTTGAAGATGGAGATTTAGTCTTAATGTGGAATGCCAGAATTGAGGATAAAGGAAAACATGGAAAATTTGATCCTATTTGGTTAGGCCCATATCTAATTGAAAATACTTGGGGGGAAGATTCTTATATACTCAAAGATGTACTCGACAATATTCTTCAATTGCCAGTTCATGGACAGTTCTTGAAGAGGTACTTTTCTTGAAAAAATACTTATTTTCTCCATGAATAGTAGTTTTAGGGTTTCCTAGTGTTTTGTACATTTTGTATATTCTGTAAGTCCTTGTAAGTATCCCTGTGCAATATTGTTCCTTGTTTTTGTGCGTTTCCCAGTGCTCTCTAAAGAAGTTGTCATTTTACCAAATATGTGGTCTGCTCTCCCAAAGATTCTGAATTCTTGCATAGACTCAGGTAGTTTATTATCCCCAGATAGAGCCACTGTTGGTGTGATTTTTCACAGTATAGAAAAATCCTATTATTTGGATGAAAAATTAGTAAGTCTTTGTTTCTTGCAGACTAGGGTTTTATTTTGTGAAATCCTAAAAATTGTTAGATTACCCTAGTTATGCCATGTTCTGTAAGTTGTATTTTCCCTTTAAAATTATCATGGTTTGGCTTTCAAATTATCCATAAAAAGGCCCTAAGTGTGTAAAAAACCCTTATACCTTGGTTTTATGTTTCCCTATTTTTCAAAATTTAAAAAAAGAGGGGGGGGGGGTGTGTTTCTTCAAGTATCTTGGCGGGATGTTTTATCCTAATGTTTTGTTCGCATCAAAATATTTTTTAATCCTTGTGATAAACCTTTCATGTGACTTTAATTGCGATATTCTTTTTGAAAGGATGCTAAGTTGAAAAGCTTTTTCAAACACCATTGATCTATCAAAGATCAAGGGCCATCGTATCCCTGCATTATGAAGATGTAGGAATTTAAGAAATGTGGGGAAGCACATTTACGATGCATGGAAAAGTTGGGTTAGGTGTTTATGATTAAGTGTGCTACACTGTAAAAGATGAATGATGTGTACTGCCAGATGTGCACTGAAGGATTTCGGCCGCTGAATGGAAGTGAGATCTTCTCAATCGTAGATCTTTCGAAGATCTATGGTTAGCACATCCCCACATTATGAAGATGTAGGAATTTAAGTAAAGTGGGGAAGTGCATTTGTGACGTGTGTCACAGTGGGGCCAGACTATGAAGAATGCAAAAGTCACGCCATAGGATCTGACAATTGTGCTTAGTTGGAACTACTCATCCATGTGGGTCAGAAAGGTGTTAGAAATAAATGCAACAGTCAGAACACGTGGGTTAACAATAGTCATATCATTGGCCCAAGTGGATAATGCAAGCATAAAATAAAGGACTGTTTATGATCGTCGATCTTGTCTTGATCAACAAACAACGCGTCCTCGCATTTTGCATTTGAGTGAAGTTTAAACAAAGCGGGGATGCACCCTGTAGAAACCTATCTGTGGTGACGTCAAAGTTTTTCTTAGATGCTCGACAGGGTGGAGTCAGTATTGCCATTGATCTTTCAAAGATCTACAGTTAGCGCATCCCCACATTATGAAGTTGTAGGTTTTTAAGCAATGCGAGGAAGTGCATTTGCGACAAGTGGCCTAGATGATGTCAATTACTTGCTTGCTCAAAAGAAGATATGGGATCTGGTTGCGTGGAATGTTGTCAGACAATATGAGCTCATATGGTGGTTTCTTATTGGTCAACTCAGCTAGCTGGTTGCTAATAAAAGGTGGATTAGTCTGATTGTTGATCCTATTCTGATCAACGGACAATGCATCCCTGTATTATGAAGTTGTAGGTTTTTAAGTAATGTAGGGAAGCACGTTTGTGACATGTAGCACTTTTCTAAAAATTGTAAAGCTTGTTATTTTTAAATTAGAACCGTCTGATCTGATAAAATCTATAGATGGGATTCAAACTTGAATGCAAATTGCAGGTAATGATTACTGAGAGTAAATGTGATTTAGACCTTGTGCATGTAGTTTTAATTTATGAAAAGAGCGCACAATTTCACCATTAATGAACCATCGAAGTGTAGAAAGAACATCAGGGCATTCAAGATTTGAGAGCTAGGGCATGAAAATTCTTGGTTTTTACTCCAGTAAAATTGCAGAAGACATCATATAGTGCAAAAGTGTGAATTCTAGCAGGTAAGTGCTCTGTGACTTTCTAAGTAAATTTGAAGCATCTACTGTTGTGAATTTCCTAGGGTTCATTCAAAATGCCTCCTCGAAAGGAGTTTATTGGTCAAAAGGATTATTTAAAACATTCTCTGCATGATGATTTTCTTGAATAATTCCCCTTATCAGTGCATGATTAACTAAGGGAAGGGAACTCATTCCGAAAAATCCTAGAATAGTTGTAGTAGAAGGCTTTTATGACAAAGCTAATTGGATAAGGGATGCCTAGGTTTCCATGGAAGGTCTAGAGTTGTTTAAGAAATATTTTTCAGAGCAAAAATTGGACACTCCTATGAGCAATGTTTGGGAATTTGATATTGGAAAATTAATAGTCACCACTATTTTCTTTGATAGTGATTTATTGATGGACCTGGCAAAGAAGTATGATCCTATCATGGGATGGGTAAAAAATCATTCTGGAGTCAATCATTTTAGGATTTGCCCTAAGCTATTCACTGAGGTTTTCAACATTAACCCTAACCACCCTGTGCATGAAATCATTGATATGGATGATTTGCAAGCCAGATATGATGCACAACAAATGTACTTGAGAACAGGGCCACTACAAGAGCATGCTGCCAAGGTCGATAATTTGCCTGTGATTACAGCCAGTACCCCAGAGCCATTGTTGAGAAGACATTTCAAATTGAGAGCCTAAGAATTGTATTTTTCTCTTTGCAAGATCTTTGGGATAGATGAAGGTGATCAAATTCTAGGTTCTTTTGTCCTTATAATTGCTCAAACCCTTCAATTTGGAATGAGTACCATTCTAGATTTTGCAACTTTTCTAGCAAAAGAGATTCACAATGGGTTGGTTGGAATAGCAAAGAGAAAAGTAAACAAACCATTCTATTGGTATTCATTGATTATGCATGTATGCTTATACAAAGGATATACTTTCTTCTCCAAGGGTATGGAGTTGGAAACAACAAAGGATGGAGAGAGGAATCTAGTATAGTTGTGGAGTGTGGATATGACTTCAGAAGCCATAGATGCTAGCTATGTAAGATTTGACAAGTATTTTGCATCAAATCTTAGACTAATTTTAAGAGGAGATAGCCCTAGAATCCCACAAGAATTATTAGAATTGGTCACACCCAAGGACCATGCTAAAGGGCTACTTGTTAGTCATAACTGGAGGGATATAATTCGCTACAATGTTTCAATAGCGATAAGAGTTTATTGTTTTTTTGGAAAACCTCATGTGCTACCATTTCATGTGCCTTTGAAGATAGGGATTGTTGAGCTCTTATGGCAGATAGGCACTATACATGAGAGGGAATTGGTTAGCAAGGGCACTTTCTTTCCAATGGTTACTGTGGTGCATGATTTTGTCTTTGTCAAAAAGGGACGGAAGCACTTAAATTTGTTTTTGGATAGGTATAGCATGGCAAAGTCTCACACCCGATTCATTGACCCTAAAGGATTCTATGACCTATTTAAATAAAGGGTGAGAGCTTCCTGTATGGTACATCAAGTTTACTATCTAGAAGATATAATCAAAAACATCTTCACATTGCAGGAGCAAGAATTGAGGAAAGAGAAATGGATAGTTTTTAGTAAAACCCTAGAATTCATTAATGCTTTTGACCCCCAGTATGACCCATTGAAAGATAAGAAATACTAGGGAGCCAAGATACAAACATTAATGAATAATTTTGCCTTAATGATTCAAACCATGAATGAAAAGAAAGCATGTTTGTTGAGGCACATCCAGACAAAGCAGCAGAAGTACAAGGAAGAATAAATAGTAGAAATATGGTAGGTCCTAGCCAATATACATTGCAAAAAAGGGCAAGTTATGTCATGATTCAAAATGTGCAACAGGCACCCCCTCATAAGAAATCAAGGTCAAGAAGTCCATCTATAGCTAGCTCTCCAAAAAGACAAAAATTAGAGCAGGGGTTTTCTTCTTCTCAAAAGGAACAATAATCCCCAAGCTAGTCCCCAATCTAGATAGATGATGAGGCATCTCTAAGGGAACAACTTAGAAAAATGGGTGGAGAAGGGGATGTGATTGTGACTTCTACAGACCTAGATATTGGAGAGCAACAAGAACCTCTTATACCTTCCTTGGACCTAACCATTGCTGATTACCAAGGTAAAGAAATTGACCCAATTGTTGCCCAGGCTTCTGAAAGATTTATTAATGATGAAAATTTGGTAAGATCTAGAGCCTTTGCACAGTTTTTGTGGAGATTAAATATGAAATATTTTGAGAAAGCCTGTGAGAAGATCAAGGCTGAGCAACTAGATAAACCTAACCTGGTTATTAAAAAAGCGGTAAAGTCAAAATTTTTGAATGATTTTGCCCAGTTTACTCCTGAAGCTTGGAGGCAAATAGTTACACAATCAGGGGTCCTCCTTCTACCAGAATGGGATATAGCAAATGCTTTTTTTTTGATTCAGTAAGGAAGCAGAAGGATGTTCAATTAACAACTGCTAAAGAAGTACTACAGGCTCATAGAGGGGTCAAATTTAGTGATGACCACCAAGCCCTTATTATATGGTCCATAGATAAGAGGGAAAATACCAAGATGCATGAGTTTCCTGTAGCAGAGCATACTGGTACATTGACAGTATACAGGGCTGGTGAGGTAACTAGTAAACAACTAATGGGAATGGCCTTAGAAGTGCTAAAATTGGGTGGTGTTGTATCTGGCTAGGAAGAAGATAAGTTTACCCAACTCAATGCTAGGTTTGAAGAAGTCTTAAAAGCATATGAGGAAAGAGGTATACAGATACAATCACTTGAAAATAAGGTATCTCAAATGGAGAAGATACTTGGGAAAAGAAAGGTGAGAGAATCTAGTGCACCTAGAATTGCATACTCTTCACAGTCATTTGTTGGACCAACCCCTATTATCGAAATACCAGACACCCCTGAAAGGCCCCAATTCTATACTATAGAAAACTTTGAAGAAGAAAAAACCAAATTACATGAGTTGCAAGTAGACTTAAAAAATCAATATGAAGGAAAATTAAAGCAGGGTGTGATGTATTTAAGGAATAAAATACAATGGTCAACCGTCTTTGATCAGTTGACAAGAATTGCAAGCCTCATGGATGAGTTGAACAGAGATAAGGATAAATTGACTCCCCTAGCACAGAAGTGGAGGGAGAGGAATAATGATATTACAATTATATGTATATCTGCCGTCCAAATGCCTTATCATCAAGTAGAGAAAATTTTTGATTTGTTAAATAAACTAGAAGATTTTGATGATAAAAGGGATTCTTTACAGAAAAGATTAACGCTCTATTTTTTCAAATATATTGCTAAAAAATTAACTTTATTACCTTGTGCTTTAGAATCTGTTGATACAATAAAGGAAAAAGAAAAGTGGAAAAAGGAGTTAGATGAAATATTTGATAAAGGATCAGGAAGATCATGAGTGAAACTGGCCACTGGTTTTGGGCAAGGACAAATGAAGAATTGGTAAAGATACGGTTATTTTATAATGACATTAGAAAAGAGCTTGATGATTTAGAAGGAATTGCAAATTCTTTATTGGTTATACAAAGAGAGTCTCTAAATTTTGATTGGCCAGATGATGCTGCCTATAATAAATGGAAAAATCAGTTTATAAAATAGATGTCAGGAGATGATGAGGAGGAAGATGCAAAAGTAAAAGTTACCCTTGTAGTTAGTAGTGAGGACATGGAAAATCCCCAGGTTACAGTAAGTTTGTAGGTAACTGAAGATGATACATCACTTTCAAACCTCATGACTATGTACTCCAAGGATGAGGAATGATTGTAAAATCAGGTAATAATTTCTTGTCTCAACAACTGAGAAGTATAACAGAAAGGGACCCACCAAGGAATGGTTGATGTAATAGCCTTTCTATTATTTGTTTTTGTCTTTTATGATAGAAGTATATGTAAGTGTCTTTTAAAGGACACCTATCATTTTTGTCTTTAGCCTAAAGCTTGTTGCATCTCACACTATTTAAGTGAGATCCCAAGGCTAAAGAAGGGTCCGAATTCTATTTTTCTAAGTAATATGCTTAGTCTGTTTTCGGTCCAAATTTTGAAAGCAAGTTTATGATGTATTTTCTCTATCAATTATCTGAGAATACATGAATATAGAATGAGCTCTGTTTCTTTCTGAAGGTCATTCTGAGTCTATTGTAAAGGATATACCATTTTCAAAGAAAATGAATACAAATTGTGAACTATCCCCATATCATTTCTTTCTGAATCTTGTCTCCTTTCAATTACTTGGTTGTCTTGATATTGTAGAAGTAAAGGCTTGTGTAATTGAATGCAATCTAGTTAGGTTGTGTATCTATTTATCACTACTATTAATTCAATGGATTAAATAAAAGCTTTGATGAATGTGATAAGGTTTCTTTAGTAGTGGAAAGGATTTTGAATGATGAATTCTGATTAGAATTGCTAATAGAATTTTTTGTAAGGCAACAAACCATATCTGAGAACTTGCTATAGACTCTGAATCCCAATGGATTAGGCACTGATCAAGTTGATACAACTGAAGGAGAAATATATCATAAATGATTATCAAAATGCAGCATTAAATCAAACTTTACTTTTATTTCTTGTAGATCTTCAAAGTGGGCTAGCACTTGTCTGCATGGAATGTTTTAGCTTTAGTTAGCCACTATTGTCTAGAACATCTGTAGATCTATAGAAGAATTCTTGGCCATATCTATTTTTTGGGATGTATTTATCAAGTTAGTAAAGAATTATGTATATGTCTGAGGATTTTGAAATGAGAATCAGAATGAAACTAAGAATAATCCTCATACAGTTGTTCCAGTTTTGAATCATTCCTGGGTACACCCCCCCTGGTTTTGCAGAGCCAAAAGAGTAGAAAACTGTCTGTGGTTTTGTTGAATTTGGGTCCAAATAATTTGTATATGCAATTGTTAATAAGAATTGGCTAGTATTTAGATTGTGTATGTACTATCATTCTGGTATTAAGTATTTTTTTGCTTAGTAGTTTTAGTGCATTTTAAAACACCAACAGATTCAGTACTCAAATTTTTATTTTAGATGGTTCAAGAAGATTGATGGATTAGTTTTCATATCAATTGTTCGAAAATGAATTTTTTTTTAGCCAGACCAACTTTGGGGCCTAACTAATTCCATCATAATAACAATGTGCTATGGTCTTTTTTCATTAAATAAAGATTCAAGGAATATGCATAAATAATGTTCAAAGTTACAGAGATAAATATTATTGATATTTCAGGCTCAATTAGATATGTGTTTCCAAGATGTGGTAAAAAATGAAATGAATGGTATATATGGAGTTCAGTCTATCATAGTTACTTCCTATTGTCAGTGTCATCTCCATGGGAATGCTCTAAAATGGCATGTGATTAGTTTTAGTAAGCCAATGCACCTCATATAAAGGAAAGGGCAAGAGATTTGAGTAGATATGGTATGTGAATAAATACCCTCCCACATTGTAGAATCAATCTAAAAGAGAAAGATGTGGCACCCAAGGGCTCTCAATGCAAGGAAATACACCATTAATTTGCAGATCATGGCACAATTGGGATGGTTTTAGCATATGTGACAAAATGGAGCATCCCAATAGTCCACATGCAAAGCACAAGAGGCAAAACTCTACATCTAGCGAGGAAGGAAGGTATGATACAAGACAAAGCTATAGAACAGGGTCGTAGCTTAGAGGAGGAGGTACATTGAATGTAGCTACAAACTATAGAGGAGCATACAACATACAAGGAAGATGCACGCATTCACTATGGTAGAAAATAAAAGTTGAATGAAATAAGTATGGTATGGCAATGCAAGGAATGGCTTGTAGTAATAAAGAAAAGAGGAAGGCCATGGCATGAAGAAAGGAAGTCACCGCCCAAGAGTAGCAATCTCCATGGCGGCAGAGGCAAATGAAAGAGAAGAGTAGACTATAGCCCACTACCATGGCATTAAAGGAGCTCCATGTCTGACTAGAGGTGGAGCTGTTTGAACCAAGGGCTTCACATCCAAGATACAAAATAAGGCAGCATCAATGTGTAGATTGGCATACAAAGAGGATCCATGCATAGACACATTTTATCCCACATTGGGGATGAGGGAGAGTTGTCACATTTTTAAATGCCCAAACATTCAAACATGAAGTGTCTTCAAAAGACTCATAATCTGGCTACGAAGGGGCCCATTTGGCCAGCAGGCGCGCAAAGTTAAACAAAAGTTTAACTTGGATTTCCAAGTTCTCATCATCAGATCATGAAGCAAAAGATAGAGGTCTACAATCCCACGATGTAATCATATTGTTAGGAGGCTTACTTTTGAGGCTCATGATTTTAAGCTAAGATCATAAAATCGAGAGGCCTCATCTCAAGTTTTGAGATATTATGACATTCACCTTTGATGGGACATCATGAGGAAGCACAATAGACTTTGTGATATTATGAAAATGGAGCTATCATAGGATCGGGAGGTTTGACTTGGAGTTATAAGATTCTACAGGAATATGGAGATTGGCGTATGATTGAGAGAAGATAAATAAAGGCACATGATGCTACGAGGGAGTTTTAAAGTTTTAAAATATTAATAATATATTAATGTTCTTATTATTGTCGAGAGATTGTGGAAAAGTTTTTAATCAAATACAATGTTATAATTTTATTGTAATATTGTATTGGCATAAAATTCAAATTTTTCATAATGTAAAAACTTCTATGAGGCTCACCTGATTTGATTTCAATGAATCAAAGTCCAAAAAATGGCAAGTGGAAATGGAAAGGAATAAAAAATGAAAATTCAAAAATGTTTTCAATGCATGATTTGATGAAAGATTTGAATTTTTTAAAAATGTTTTATATAGTTTCTACAATATAGATATTTAAATTTTTCATTTTAAGTTTTGTTCATGGCCCAAGAGCTAGGTTTTCAAATTGGTCTTAGGGGCACAATTTTTGTGCGAAATAGGCAGTGTAATATACAAATGGAATCGACAAAGAACAAACTATTCACTTTTGCACTCAAATTTTGTGTACGTGTTTGCCAGAAGAAGCTACATGTGAATTTGTATTTTTGGGGGCTTCTCAGTGAAATTTGCAGATTTGTGTTTTTACTTTGAATTGATATTAGAGTTGTATATGTGAAAATGCAGCCTATGCTAAAACACACACTTCAACATGCTCCTTATTTGCGGATTCATCTCAGAATGAACATTGGATTGTTCATCCAAAAATTGACCTGCAAGGCGACCTGTTGCCTTCTATCCAAAGGGATTTTGCCTGTTAATATCCTCAGAATCGAGGTGCAGGAAACCAGACCCTCTAAGAATGGAGGATTTGACAATGGAATTAAGCTAAGAATGAGTATGCAGATTAATCTAAAATGAAAGATGCAATGTAATCTAAGAACAAATAAAGCAAACTAGATTAAGCATATGTATGATTAAACTAAAATGAGATTAATCTAAGAATGAGAATGCATACAAAAAATGTAAGTAAATATGAGCATGAATTTCAACAGCACTTCGATAGCAAATCAATTCATCCTCCTTGAAATGAAGAGAGGAGGGTCTCTTAAATAGACTTTCCTGGAATCCATCAATGGTTGAGATCGATTCGGATCAACGGTCAGGATTGAAGATGAGGTTCAATCATAAAGGGAGATTCCCAAATTAAAGGGAGTTAACAAATTTAATTTGAGTGAAATAAGGAGTTAACTATTTTAATTTGAGTAGAAAAAGGAGTTAACCGATTTAACTCATTTTTGATCAATAGTGAACTGGAAATTTCCCTTTTTGAACTGAAGAGAGATTTTGTTGAGATATTTAATTTAATAAAATGAGATATGCTCTCATAACTACTTTTTCTATTTAATTAAATAATCTTTAATTAATTAGAGACACTTTTGTTTATTTAAATAACTTCATTTAATTAATTAGGAATGACTTCCCATTAAATTAAATAATTTCTTTGAATTAATTAGAAATACCTTTCCCATTTAATTAAATAATTACATTTAATTAATTAAGATAGGCATGTTTATTAAATTAAATAAATTTAATTCCATAGTACATTAGCCTTAGGATATGATTTAATTTAATTAAAGTATAAATACTTAATAATTAAATTATAATTAAATCAAATAGGTTTAATGCGACTAATATGAGTACATATTATAGGAATTAAATAAGAAATATGATGAATGCAAATTAGAGTTTTTCTACATCTGAAAATTAAGTCAAGTAGCGAATAGCAGAATGAGAATTGCCTATTAGAATAGGACTTTGAAATTTTCAGAAATAGACCAGAATTGGTATAATGGAAATGAGCCAATTTTGGGGTATTACATTTTGCCCCTCTTTGAATGAATGTGTGAGCAGCACGTTCAATTCAAAGATAATCAGAAAGCATGATGTGAACATGAGATTGGTTCCAAAGGTGATGATACAGAGACCAATTGATAAGCTTTTGAAGGACCATCTCTAGAACAGAGCTTAATCTTAAGGAATCCAAGTAGAGCACTTACATACCTAAGATTGATAGCATTTAAAAGACTACCTCCAGAACGAAGCATAATCTTTAAGGATCCAAATAGAATGTCTAGATACTTAAAATTGATAAGCATTTAGAAGACTATCTCCAAAATAGAGCTTAACCTTCAAGGATACAAGTAGAACACCTAGATACCCGAGAGTAATAAAGCATTTAGAAGACTATCTCCAGAACAGGGCTTAATCTTCAAGGATCTAGATAGAACACCTAGATACCTAGAATTGAAAGCAATTAGAAGATTATCTCTAGCACGAAGCTTAACCTTCAAGGATCTAGATAGAACACCTAGATACCTGAGATTGATTAAAAGATAACAAGGTCCAATCATGAGTTATAGAATCATCCCCAGAATGAGGCTTGATCCTTAGGAGTCAAGGTTTAGACTATCCCAATACCTGTCTATTGAACTCTAAGAAGAGTTGTTATAAGGTTGATCAATTGATGAAAAGATAAGATAGATGGCAAAGATGCCAGATAGAAGAGAACAAAATGCCCCAAGTGATGAGATGCCCCAAGTGACTAGGACATAAGATGGGAACTAGATGCCCCGAGAAATAAGTATTTAATGATGTAATCATCTTGCCCCCTCGGGAGCAAAATTGAAAGATGACACAACAGAAATAGATGTGAAGCAATATAGCAATAGATACAGAAAAAATCTATGATTCAACAGAATGTAGAAGAGATCAGAACAATCTGAACAATAAAGAAGAGATCAGAATGATTAGAAGAAATATGAAGAGATCAAAATGGTCTTGAAGAAATATAAAGAGATCAAAATGATCTTGAAGAAATATGAAAGTTGATCCGAAGTGATTTTGAGGTCCAAAAGAACAAGTTTGTGTTTGAAAAGATTCCAAGAATTGCAAAGTATCAGAAAGATTTGGGCTGCACAAGCGTTCGATCATATCAGGCCCCAAAATTTTAAAATGCATTTTTAAGGCTCTTAGGTGTGTTAGATTTTGAATTTGATCCCAAAAATGGATCCATAATGGTCCAATTAGCCAAGGGTGCGATTTTTGCACAAATTCGAGCACTTTGAAAAATTTGGTCAACACCTATATAAGGGCTCGAAGGGTCATTTTCAATTCATTTGTGCTTTTGTCTTGTAGTGATTTTGAGCTCTAATAGAGACATGGTAGTGAACCTAAGATATCATCGTTTTGAGTGCTCTAGATGACACAACCGGCCAACAGACTACAGACCACCATTGAGTCATCTATTTCCCATCTTTGTACTTTCATTTTCACGCATTTTGAGTTCATTTATGCACGTTTTTAGCATGTTTTAGGTTTTTGAAATCTTTCTTCATGTGAGACTAATCTCTTCTCATGTGAAGATCTTCTTTCTTCATGCGAAGAAATAGGATGCACTATTTCTTCACACAAGGCTGGAGGATCTTTGCACGGGGCAATTTTGGTTTTGTGCGAAGGTGGACATTCTTCGCGCGAGGCAATTCTTGTTTTCACGCAAAGGTGGAGATTCTTCACGTGAGGCAATTCTTGTTTCACGCGAGAGCCTCTTTTCTCACATGAGAAGATCTATCTTCACGCAAGGAGATCTTTTTTCACGTGAAGGTGAGATTCTTCGCATGAAGAAATAATTATTTTGCACAAAACTGTATATCTTCACATGAGATTTGATGAATCTCGCATGAAATCCCATGGCTATTTTATGATTTCGCACTTAGAAATTGCACTTTATTTTATTTTGATGCATCATTTCGACTTGATACTGATCATTTATTTTTCATTTTTTTTTGTTGTGTGTGTAGGAGGTCTTCGGAGATGTTTCATTCAGATCCCATTATCCGCCGTATGGAGAGTTATTGCAAAGTTTGGATGACATAGATCGGGCACACATTTCCTGATTGGGTTTGTCTTCACTATCCAAATTCTAGCCGTGATGGTGAATCATAGCTTACTAACTGCTTTGGTAGAGCGTTTACATTTGAAGATGAATACATTTCATTTGTCGATGGGTGAGATGATGATTACCCTAGAGGATATATGGAGGATACTGAGGATCCCATTTCATGGTACTCGAGTCATCTATGATACAGTGCCTCAATTAGGGATAGAGGCACTTTCCATTGTATTCAGGAGAGAGCTACTGAGAGGTAGAGCCATCAGCTGGGATGAGTTGATGCATACCTATAGACCCACACATAGTTTGGCATCCGTACTGGGTATTTTCTTGAACTGCTTCCTATGTCCTGATAGGGGACACCATGGATTGGAGTGTGGATGGGGTGTCATGCTCCATAGGATGGTTGAGGCACCTGAGATCTTTAGGTGGGGTCCGTGCATGTTGGCCCATCTTTTTCATGAGACGCATGAAGTCATCTTCCATGAGAAGAAGACCATGGCAGTGGGCATTTAGGTTCGATAGATCTGGGCCTGAGACCATCTCCCTGTATGTAGCCAATTTTTGATAATTCTCGGGAGCCCATGGAGCCCTACATCTGTAGATATCGAGGGCATATTACCGAGGCCCACCTGGGTAAGATTGAGCACTAGCGGATACATCTTGATGACCTGGTGCCTATTATATGGAAACCTTGGAGAGAGACAGAGGACTGGGATGATGCCTCGAGAGAGCTACCCTGGATGTTTAGTTCTCGGCCACTGGCAGGTAGGATGACATCAGTCATAGAGAGATTCATGATCTCACAAGTGTGGTGGCAGTATGGCTGACCACAGGACATTTTAGCTGAGTACTATGCCTATGCCAGGGTACAGAGGGATATTGAGCGGTGATGGCCTCCATAGATGGATCCAAGATGATCCATGATAGATATCGGCAGTTTGGCTGCTATTCAGTGGGACTACCTGCCAGAGGTAGTAGATGCAAGGATGACGCCTACATATCAAGCATTTTTGATGAGCCATCCTTTCCCACACTTCACAGATCCACTAGGGATGGCAGGGCAGGTACAGGGGCAGGGATAGGTGCCCTAGCAGTACCAGGCACAGCCACAGGTGCCACCATAGGTCCAGCACTAGGTATAGCAGATACCTATTCCCCCACGTCAAATAGGATCAGAACCAAGTGCTGGGGGTAGTGGGGCAGGACATAGTCGACAGAGGAGGTAGAGGACAGAGGAGTAGGCCCCTCAATAGGAGGTCCCACAGCAGCAGGTGCCTCCATAGCTATAGGTACCTCCACCAGAGATGGTTGATGAGGATATGCCAGATCAGCTAGCAAGTGGGGTATAGGATGCGGTACGGCGATATCGAGAGCGGGTTCGTGCGGCCTCCCGATAGTTGGGAGAGTTGTAGATTCCATTGGCAGTTAAGGATGCATAGTTGGTAGAGTGACAATGAGAGACAGACTGTCAAAGAGAGCATGTGGAGACTTTAGAGTGGAGGCTAGAGCTGGCATAGGATGAGATTTGCTTCTAGTCAGCTCGAGCAGCATATTGTTATGCAGCATATACTAGTGCAGTACCTAATGAGACATTGTAGGTATAGCGATTCTCTCAGTATGTGTGAGAGTCTGGAGGTGCATGACCTCCTATCAGGCCATATATGCCACCATCGCCTTCGCCACCTGCTGCCCCTACTCCTCCTGCTCCTCTTGGAGGTGAGAGTTCAGGATAGAGTTAGACACTTTATGCCTGATTTTTGATTTTGATCTCTGGCTACATATGAATTGGTGTGCCAGCACCACATGTATCATTTTTGATCGATTGTGCTTGAGTAGCACCCATTTTTGTACCGACCCATTCTTTGATATATATATATATATATATGAGATTTTGAGCTGAGTATTCCTGTGTACATGTCATTGTCTATTTTTGTTTTTCTTTTATGTACATGAGATGTATGTTGTACTTAGATAGAACGCATATGTATGAACTAACATCTTACGTAGTGTTGCGTGTTTTTGTTTGATAGTCACAGGTATTCTATTGAGGAGCAAGAATCAATGAACCAAATGCTTGTGCAGCCATGAAAGAATTTGATGCACATGGAGTATGAATAGAATTACCATCAAATTGCGTGTTAATGCAAATGGAGTATGTAATGCAAGACTATGTTAAATGCAACCCTAGGTTTGGTTACCAAGCTTTGATGATTGATCATCATTGGATATAAAATAAAGCTCGTATGTTATACAACTCTCACAGACATTACAATCATGAAAATATGAATATAACATACGTTATTGGGATGTCAGGATTAAATGTAAGCATTCGAGGCACAAGAAGCCAGAATGACTAGAACACTTGTCCCTTTTAATGTAGCAAGTTAGCACAAGCATCAAAGCATAAACACTAGGATGACCTAAATGTTGCTTGCATGATAGGAACACCAAACACATGGGAGATTCCTCTTATGCTAAGTATTCAGTATTCATTCTATCCACAATGACCCTTACGTTCGTAACCTGAGACAGAAGTGTGCTAGATATACTCGCAATGACCCATAGGTTCACTTAGCAGGATGAGTATCAGTATTTACTATAGCATGAAGAGTTTACTCCAACAAACAACGAAAAGAACCAATGTCATTGACGTATCTATACAAAAGGAGTCGAGGTACACACGGACATCCAATATGAGATGGAGGCTCTTATAGTGGACACCCCTCTTATAGGAATAGATCAACTTATTGGAACTCAACCGCAAACAGAAAGCAAAGAAAAAGATCATGCCTCCAGTCATTACTTCTCTAGTCGAAGACAACATCATCGAGTTGCTTGAGGAGATATGATAAAGAAAATGCTCAGCATATCCAAACAAGTATATCATCATTTTTTTTTGATTTCAATATTTTCAGGATTGATGTCGAGTGCTAATGTCCAGAACATGTAAGAAAGAAATCTCTTCAATAGGGTGACAATAGTAGGCAGACGCAGTCAGAACGACTAGTGACTGAGGTCAAAGAGGAATCTTCATGATGAAGAACCTAAGAAGGACTAAGCAATAGTAGACAGACACAGCTAGGATGACTGGTGACTGACGCAAAAGAGATCTTTCATAAAGGAATCTTGAGACATGACCCGAGCAACACTAGGTAGACATAGCTAAAACAACTGGTGACCATTGCGAAGGAGATTCTATGAGGAAAATCTCAAAAAAGAGTGACACTAGCGATAGTAGGAAGACTCAATCATAATGACTGGTGAATGTTATGAAAGAGATTCTATGAGGAGAATCTCAAAAAAGAGTGACACTGGCGACAGTAGATAGACTCAGTCAGAACGCCTAGTGACTATCGTGAAGGAGATTCTATGAGGAGAATCTCAAAAAAGAGTGACACTGGCAACAGTAGGCAGACTCAGTCAGAATGACTGGAGACTATCGTGAAGGAGATTCTATGAGGAGAATCTCAGAAAAGAGAGACACTAGCGACAGTAGGAAGACTCAGTCAAAATGATTGGTGACTGTCGCAAAGGAGATTTTATGAGGAGAATTTTGAAAAAGAGTGACACTGGTGATAGTAGGTAGACTCAGTCAGAATGACTGATGACTATTGCAAAGGAGATTCTATGAGGAGAATCTTGAAAAAGAGTGACACTGGCGATAGTAGGCAGACTCAGTCAGAATGACTGGTGACTATCGCGAAGGAGATTCTATGAGGGGAATCTCAAAAAAGTGACACTAAAGGAGGAATGCCCCCGAGCTATGACAAGACTCAATCCATGGATACATGAGTAGGAAAAGTAGGAAAGTGAAAGTGTGAAAGCAACCATACAGAATAGCTAGAAGATGCACTGCAAGATGGAGCATTGGGATCAAAAGGTGCCTGTTTACCAGGTTTTCACCTTCTTGGCAAGATTTTCTTTTTTTTCTACCATGATGCCTGTTTCCAGGTTTTCATCAATGGCACTTTTTTTGTTTTTCAATTTTTTTAATTTTTATTTATTTATTTATTTTTTAGGACTTTTTCTGATTTTTAGGATTTTTTTCAGGACATCTAGATATGTATAGAGAGCTTGCTGAGATTGAATCAACTATAAAACTACTTCAGGTGGAGAGTGTTCATAGGCTCTTTAAGCACTTCTCCTTTGGTTGTGGAAAGCTAATAGGTGCTAGATCCATATACTGCAGTAATGATGTAAGGACCTAGCCAGTTTGGTTCAAACTTTCCCTTTTGCATTTGTTGTTGTTGATTCTTAGGGTTCTCTCTCAGGACAAGATCTCCCAGCTGGAAGTCACGTGGCCTAATTCTCCTATTGTAGCTTCATGCCATTCTTTGTTGATATTCTTGTAGATGATCATAGGCCACTTGTCGTCATTCATCCAGCAACACAAGCTCTTCAAGCCGGGCTATCCTATAGTCATCATCAGTGATAAGACATTTCATAGAGATTCTCAAGGTAGGAATCTCGACCTCTATCGGAAGCACAGCATCCACCCCATATACCATTGCAAAAGGAGTCATGCCCATTGGAGTTCTAATGCTTGTTCTATATGCCCACAGGGCTGGATTGATTTGGAGATGCTAGTCTCTGCCTGACTTACTGACTGTGCGATGAAGAATTTTGAGGATCACCTTATTGGATGCCTCAGCTTGGCCATTACCCTAGGGGTAATAAATACAAGACCAATGTTGTGTGATCTTGAATTTCTTGCACAATTTTTTAAGGTCTTTATTTTTGAACTGTCCTCCATTGTCAGTAATGATTAAGGACGGTATACCATATCTATAGATGATGTAGTTTGTGATAAAAAGTGCTACAATTTTTCCATCAGCAATTGTGAGAGGGACTGCCTCTACCCATTTCGTGAAATAATCTATAGCGATGATAATGAACTTATGTCCATTAGAAGAGGTTAGGCAAATCTGTCCCACCAAGTAAAAGGCCCATTGTTGAAATGGACATGTTGTAGTAGAGGGAATCAACTCTCTAGCTAGAGAGTGAATGAGATTCTTGTGTAGCTAACACTGCTTGTAGGACCTAGCATATTTAATAGCTTCTTGCTCCATTTTAGGCCAGTAGTAACCAGCATGAAGGAGTTTGTGAGCTAGTGTTAGGCCATTGGAATGAGATCTGCAAATACCTTCGTGAATGTCAATTAGTGCACGTTTGGACTCGTCAGGTTCTAAACACCTAAGGAGTGTTCCGTCGAGACCTCTCCTATATAGATTGTCAGCAATAATGACATAATGTGAAGCATTATGGATTAGGTAACATTTCTCATTCTGGGTCAGACCTTCTGGAATGGTTTGATTATGAAGGTAGGAATAGATGTGATGGTAGTGGGATGATTCCTATCCTATAATAGAACAGATCATCTTGGAATCAGGTGTGTCATAGGTGAGGTAGTGTAACGCTTCCACCAAGAACTCGTGTCATAGATCATTTTTTGGCATTTGTAGAAGGGAGGCCAGAGTGGCCATGGTGTCAGCCGCTTTATTATCTGTGTGTGGAACTTGTTGGAAGGTGATGTGTGCAAAATATTTTTTCAAGTCATTAACCATGCATTTGTAAGGAATTAGTTTTTCATCCTTTCTTTGATACACATCATTTACTTGGTTGATGACAAGCTGAGAGTCACCGAAGATATTCAATTGATCTACTCTCCATTCAGCTGCAATTTTCATACCATTGATCAAAGCTTCATATTCAGCAATGTCATTTGTACAAGGAAATAGAATCTTGTACGCTTTGGGCAATGAGTATCTCTATGGTGTAATGAAAAGTAATCCAACACCTGATCCTTGTTGTGTGAAGGATCCATCGAAGAACATAACCCATGTATGATGAGTGAGTGTTAGAATTGACTCATCTAGAAAATCAATGTTTATTGGTAGAAGACTCTATATGGGTGCCTTGGCCAGCTGGTTTGCAATTGTCTGTCCCTTTATAGCTTTGCGTTCAACATATTGGATGTCAAACTCACTTAGTATCATGAGCCATTTAGCCAATCTTCCTATGAGAGCTGCCTTACTAAGCAAATACTTTAATGGATCTATTTTAGCCACAAGCCGTGTAGTGTGGGCAAGCATGTAGTGTCTCAAATTTTGGGAAGCAAAGACAACTACCAAGCAAGCTTTCTCAATAATACTGTAGTTTTTCTCATAAGAGACCAATGTTCGGCTCAAGTAATAAATAGCTCTTTCTTTGTTATCATTGTCTTCCTAAGCCAACAGGATTCCCAAAGATGTTTTAGTGGCTGAAATGTATAAAAGCAAAGGCTTCCCATGCATTGGAGGCATCAGGATTGGTGGATTGACAAGATATTGTTTAATTTGTGTTAAGCTTTGGTCACAATCCTAGCTCCAATTGAATTTCACACCCTTATGTAAGGTCTTTGTGAAGGGTTGTGATTTATCCACCAATTGTGAAATGAACCTGCAAATAGATTGAAGCCTTCCTTGTAGTCATCTCATCTGACTGATGTTTTGAGGTGGTGGCATGTCCATTATTACTTGTACTTTTTTTGGATCTACTTCAATTCCCTTTGCAAAAATAATATATCCTAACAATTTTCCTGATGTGACACAGAATGCGCATTTCTGAGGATTGAGACAAAGACTAAACTTTTGCATACGATCTAGGATTGGTCCCAAATCGTGCAAATGAGTATTGCATTTAGCACTTTTGACCAAGGTATCATCAACATAGTCCTCCATAGTTCTATGCATCATGTCATGGAAAATTGTAGTAATAGCCCACTGATATGTAGCTCCAGCATTCTTTAAACCAAATGGCATCACATTCCAACAAAAAGTTCTCCATGCACATGTGAAAGCTGTTTTCTCTTGATCTTCTAGAGCAATTTTTATCTGATTGTATCCAGAAAAACCATCCATAAGTGAGTACATCTCATAGCCAGTCGTCATGTCCACAATCATATCAATATTAGGGAGCGAAAAGTCATCTTTAGGACATGCCAAGTTTAGATCATGAAAATTTGTACAAACTTTGATAGACTTATCGTGCTTGGACACAGGGACAATATTGGATATCCATTCAGCATAATCAATTGCATGAATGAAACCAACATTCAGAAGTTTCTCCAATTAAGCTTTGACTAGTAATGCAACATGAGGATGCATTTTCGAATCTTTTGTTTAACTAGTTTTATGCCTGGTGTTATGGACAAGTGATGCATAATAAGATCAGGATCCAATCCTGGCATGTCAGAATATGTCTAGGCAAAATTTATTTTCTTTCCCTTGAAAAAGGCAATGAATTGTTCCTTCTCTTCAAGTGACAATGACTGCGCCAGATGTATCACATGAGGATGTTCTTCTATGCCCAGGTTAATTGACTGTGTTGGCTCTATTAACACTGATGATCTCTCCTGAAAGTGACTGGGAAGGACATCAAATATCTCATCTACGGGCACCTTAGAGAGGTTTTCACCCTTGGATACATCTTTTGTTTTTACTTTTTTTGGATCTGACACTACCACAATGTGGTTTTCACCATCGGACCTCTTGCATTTTTTCCTTTTAATTATGTGACTGAGATATTTGATGTCAACCTTAGTCATGTTGATGCTTTACTCATTGGTGGAAGACATTACAAGTTCGATAGCGTTTAAGTAGCAGGCAAGAGCATAGTCATTTTGGAACATGGGGACTTCGTTAGATGCATTGGGGTTCAAGTCTATAAGCTTGGGATGTGCGAGTGAGAGAGTAGTGGCTGGTTCAATTGCATTCATAGTATAGTCATTAAATGGGTGGACCAGAAATTCAAGGCCTACGGTGACCTCACCCACAGGTGTATTCAAACACCTCAGAGTATGAATGTTAGTAATTGACAACTCTAGAACACTAGTTGGATCAAACCCCCATGACCTATCCCTAGACGTTTCACTCACTTCGATTTGATTTTCATAGACATGCACTTGGTCAATGTCTTTATTAGTATTCGCTTTTGAAAGATTATCAAATTCATATTCATGAGAATCGGTGCTACATGGTGAAAGACTATAGAACTCCCCAACAGTGATAGGCACATACTCTCCTTCAGCCTTTGGATTCTTACACAAATACTCAATATGGAATGACTGACTAGATTCTCCCTTTTTTGGATGATATTTGAGTTGCTCAGCATTTTCCTTAGAAGAACCACTAGTATCATCCATAGTGCTAACACATGGAACAAAGTCATCTGGATTAGCAAAGAATTTAGCAAGATCATAAGGAATAGGATGAGGGTAAGAATCCTCATCATCAGATTCTTCCTCTCGAGTACCTGACTCAGATTGTGACTCATTTTTAGATGAACTCTTAGGTACGGGTATGAATTTATTGGATCCCAAATGGAAAGGGACCTTCTTGAACCCTAGGCTAGTTGTGTCACTGTTGCTTTGAGCTGTTACTTTGATAGGATCTATTAAACCATTGTTATTGCACCCAATAGGGCCGGTCCCTTTGTAGCCAAAATGCTTCATAAGCTTAAGACCAGGTCCATACTTCTTAGGAGTGATTTCTTGAGCTTGTTCTATTAAGTCTACTAGAGACTCTTCTTTATAAAGCCATGCAACAATGGCTCTATTTTTTCTTTCATCTTCTAAGGGAACTATAGCTTTGACAAAAGAGCCATTAAACTTGGTCTGAGGTCTCAACACGAATGGCTTCTTTGTTACTGAGGGTCTCCCAAAATGTCGAGGGGACTCTGAAATAGATGTTAATGACAACATTGGTTCCATGTGGTACTCTCCCATACTAGTTTCTTTCAATTTAAATGACTGCTCAATTTGTTTCAGCTTATTGTTGTGACAATTAGGAGACTCGCGATTAGCAGGGATGAAAGAATCAATAGCTTTGAGCATATTGCAAGTGTAGCTAGTAGTAGCAGGAATAGTAACTTCAGAGCCATGAAATGTAAATTTAATGCATTGGTGTTATGTGGATGGCACAATGCGCATCTCATGTATCCATGGCCGTCCCAACAGAATGTTGTAGGCTAAGGGAATGTCAAGTACCTGACAGGTGACATCCCTTTCGACAGGACCGATGTGAATTGGTAAAGTCACAAGACCTAGTGACTTTCATTCTACTTCATCGTACACTTTAATAGTGATCTTTCATTAAGGATCAATAGAGTCCTCAGAATAATCCAATTGTCTAAGCAAATTAGCAAAAATAATATTTAGGCCAGCACCATTGTCAATGAGTACTCGACGAACATGTGTCTAGTGGATCATAACCTCAATGTGTAGAGGCTGATTATGTGGGTGATTCAGTGAATTGTCATCCTCCTCAGAGAAGGTCATAAGATGAGGTGAGGTTAGGTGACCTACCATAGATTGAAATCGCTCAAGATCAAGATCTTAAGGAATGTTTGCCTTAGTGAGGGCTTTGTCCAGAATTTTCCTGTGAGTAGGTGAGATTTTAAGCAGCTCAAATATGGAAATGTGAGCATTGGTTCATTTCAACTGATCTAGAACACTATAACTAGTTGTAGTCAAGTTCATCATGTGTTTTGCACCTTTACCGGATGGACCAGTAAGGGCTTTGTCCTTGTGTTGTTGGGTATTTGAAATAGGAGGTGTAGGGCCTTTGAGTACCAACTTCACATGAGAGTGAGTAACAGCATTAGCACAATGCTGTGAAGAAAAATTATCCATGTTATTGGAAGTAGGGCCTCTCAAGAAAAATGGTGTCGTGGGTTTATCATTATCTTACTTGCCCTTTATGGTAATAACGTCGCAGTATTCAGAATCTATAGGTTCAACCATGTGAATGACATTGTCATCATTGGAATATGTATAGTTGACCTTATTGTAGGGTTTTGGTTTTGAAGTCTCTCCTTTTTCATAAGTTGGGAAAGGCTCTTTAAATGCCTTGTGGTCTGAGTTTTTGTTATTTCCATCTACCACAAGTTCACAGCATCAATCATGTCCTAGACTTTGTGACGTAAGTTTATACAGTTTCTTGTATTGTGTCCCTTGTTTTGGTGATACTCACAAAATGAGGTCTCATTCCACCATGGTGGACGTGGTTGTGGATCATAGGGATGAGGGTTATCCATTGGTGAGATAAGTTTGTGTTGTAGTAATGTTTTTTAAACCACATCCAAAGGTTCTCCTAAAGGCATATACTCTCGCTTCGGTTGTGTTGCCCATGAGTTTCTCAGTTTGTTCCCAGATGTCTTATTGTCAGGAGGAGGCTTCTCAGCACTTTTGGCTGCTTTGAAGCAGTCTGTGATATTATCAACAACCCCATCATGTACAATTTCTTAGTTCTTGTTGACATGTTTGGCTTTATCCCTGTTGGAAGTGGAACCTTGTTCTGTGTCTCTCTGAAGAGTGAGCTCACCTTTCTTGACCATAAATTATTCGATATGGATAGCCTATGTAATCATGTCTTCAAAGGTACGTGGACCTTGTAGTTGGACTCTATACCCAAAATCAAGTAAGAGGTTATCAGTGAAAATGTCGAGCTTCTCCGTTTCTAGGATTTTACGGGAATACTTAGTGTAAAGTTGTCTCCACCATTGGAGGAAAGTGAGAAAAGGCTCACCAACTTTCTATTTAAGGTTGCATAGATCTCAAATATTTATAGGATGTTGAATGTTATGAGAATATTGCTGAACAAATGAATTAGAAATTTCATCAAATGTCTTGATACCAAGAGGTAAATGTGAGAACCACTCCAAAGCTTGACCACCTAGGCTTCTAGGGAACAAACACGAGGTACGTTTGATTGTGTATAAACTCCATAGACAAAGCACCAAATTCCCATAAGTGATCTTGGGGATCAGTAGTACCAAAGTACTTGTCATATTTGGGTAGTTCTACACCTCTTGGGAAAGGTGGCATGTTTATACTTTTGTCAAATGGAAATGAACAAAGAGTATCCAATGTGTATGTCTTTTTGGGTTTCTCTTTCTCATGCATCATCTGAGCCAATTGATCTTGCATAATTTTTTGTTGTTTTTGGAGTTTAGTGCTCTCAGTTTCTTCTTCATGTGTGATAATGGTCTCTACATTGGAATGTGTGGGCAATTTAGCTCCCTCTTGGGCGAGTTTGAGAAAGTACTTTTCTTTCTCTTTGTGGAGTAAGATTCCCATGACCTTCTGAAAGTTTTTGTCTCTTTGACATTTTGCTATGTGTTCAAGAAGGATTTCCACCTCTTCTTGTTCTTCATCAGTGTCATCTTCTTTCTCTTTCTCCTTGTCATCCCTAGGTTGTTCTTGATATCGACTATGACTACCTCATTCAGGTTCATGATTAGTCATTATAGGAACTTGTTCAGTATCTGTATGTTGTGTTTCAAAAGGGCCCGTGGAGAAAGGATCATACATTGTGTTTGAGAATGCAGGACTCCTACCTATCTTAGTATCCTTTTGGTAAAAAGGATTCCTAATCTGTTGCAAATTGGAAAATGTTCATTGAACTTGAGATGACCTTGCAAGCGAGGAAGACCGTGAAGATGCCTCACTAGCCAAACTAGATATAGATTGTGTAGCGAAAGGTAAGCTACCTCTGTCACAATTATGACCCCTAGCATGACCACGTCTAATGTTATCAAGATAAAACACATTGCCGCTTCTGGTTGTGACAGTCATAGGCAAGGACAAGAAGCTAGAACCTGGACAAGGACTATACTAAGACTGAGTCTCAAAAAGGACAAGATAGTAGCAAGAATGTTGTTCACTAAGGCACAAATGGTTTGATTTAAAGGCTAGAACAGCCAAATATTATGACCACTATGACACAAAGTATGACAACCATTAAGAAGAGGACCAAAATTATCTATGAGATGAGACTAGTCAAGGTATAAGACACAAGTTTCAGTTAAGCAAAGTGTCATTGTTCCAAGACTGTTTACAAATAGAGAGCAATAAACGGACACAGAAAAGGATAGCATGTAGGTCGCAGATAGCTAGAACAGACCTAGATTGTAAATGCTGATACAAAGTCTCGCGTGAAAAACCTTTACGGGTGAAGATGTGCAACAGAACTTTAATTTCGCGTGAGGACAAAATGGCTTCGCGCGAGAGCCAAATGATTTCGCGCGAGACCAAAATGATTTCGTGCAAAAGGACAAAACAATTTCACAATAGCGACTAATTTTGACAATTTTTTTGATTGTTCCAATAACTAGGCAAATAAGCAGGCACATAGAACAACAAGAAAGTGATTTCAAGCATGTCTAAAAACAATGAGCAAGGGTAAAAGCAATCTTGCGCATGAACAATCAAGTGACTTAGTTTGTGCTAATCCCTAAGAGAGCTATTTGTGTACATTTTCAAAGAGTTTTGCAATCATTGCACACATTCCTAGAAAATAAAAGTTGGATTCTCTAAGGTATTTAGTAATGGCTTGACTCTGCAACTTTTATGACTCACAGGGGTGGCCTCCAATCCCAGCGCACTGAGGTTTTAACACAGTCTAAGAACTTAATCTTCAAGAGCTGCTAGGGAGATCTGACAACCCACAATGAACCACACCCGTGGAGATTTCTTCCACAAGGACATTTATATAGCAGTTGTCACTACCATGGCAAAAATGACTATTATCGCTCGAGGTTCTGCCAACGCAGTTTTCCCTGTAGAGGGATTGTCTGCTATGGTTAACCCTCTCTAAAGGTGACTGACTCACAATGTTAGATTGTGGTGACTGATCAGGAAAGTACTCACTAGTTTGGTGGACGTAGCCCAGGGATTGGGTGAACTACGTTAAATCTTGGTGCCTTGTGTTCATTTCTGTGTGTTCTATTATTTTCTGTTATTGGTTATATTTGCATGTAGTTTTTATTTCTGTCCATGGTTTATCCTAACAAGTGGTATCAGATCAAGGTTGTCTTTCAGTTATCCTCTATAGGAAAGTCTCACGGTTAAGTGGGAGTCTCACAGTTGAGTGGGAGCAATGGCAGATGAGGGTAAGTTGAGGGTTGATAGGTTTAATGGGTAGAACTTCCAGTTATGGAAGATGCAAATGGAAGACTATTTATATCAGAAGGATTTATGGAAGCCGTTGGAAGGAAAAGCCAAGAATCAGGGAACTATGTTAGAGGCTGAATGGGATCTTTTGGACAGAAAGGCACTCGGAAGCATTCGGTTATGCTTGGCACCATCGGTGGCATTTAATATTACAAAAGCAAAGACGACAGAAGATTTGATGAAAACCCTAGCGACACTGTATGAAAAGCCCTCCGCTTCAAATAAGGTATTTCTCATGAAGCGTTTATTTAATATGAAAATGGTAGAAGGTGGATCTGTTGCAAATCATTTAAATGAGTTTAATACTATTACTAGTCAATTATCTTCTGTGGGTATCAATTTTGATGAAGAAATTAGGGCTCTCTTGATTTTGTGTTCTTTGCCTGAAAGTTGGAATGGCTTGGTAATGGCGGTGAGTAATTCTGTTCCTGGATATAGTACCCTAAAATATGATGATGTGATCGATGTTATTTTAAGTGAGGAAACTCGTAGAAAATCCTCAGGTGGATCTACATCAGGAGTAGAACGACTGAAAGAGGAAGTAACTCTAGAAATTGAGGGAAATCAAGAGGAAAGTCAAAGGGGAGAAGGTCTCAATCGAGAGGACCAAATGATTGTTGGTACTGTGGGAAACCAGGGCACAAAAAGAAAGATTGCTGGACTTGAAAGAAAAATGAAGGAGATAAATTAGATGGAGACAAAGAGGCAAATGTGGTAAGTAACAAATCCGAAGAGGATGCTTTGCTTTTGTCTTTAGAGAGTGTTGATGATTCATGGGTTTTAGATTCTAGTGCTTCTTTTCATGCTACACCTCATAGAGGTTATTTCATTGATTATGTCCAAGGGGATTTTGGGCTTGTTTATTTGGGGGATAATGAACCCTGTCAGATTGTTGGAAAGGGAAAAATTAAGATTAAGTTATAGAATGGGAATCATTGGCTACTACATGAGGTAAGACATGTTCCAAAGCTGAGTAAGAATTTAATTTCAGTAGGGCAACTCGGTGATGAGGGTTGTGTAGTTACTTTTAATGATAAAAATTGGAAGGTTTAAAAAGGTTCCCTTGTAGTAGCAAAAGGTGTGAAAGTAGGCACCTTATATCTTTGTACAGGTCATATTGTTCCTTCTACTTTGATTGTTTCAGAGAAAAATGAATATTCAGGAACAATTACTACAATTGAGCAGGGAGAACAAATAGCTGCTGTAGATTCTGATACAGCGTTGTGGCACAATAGACTTGGGCACGTGAGTGAGAAAGGTATGAAAGTACTTCATTCAAGGAAAGTTTTACCAGGTCTAAAATGTTTGAATATGGATTTCTGTGAAAGTTGTGTGTATGGAAAACAAAAGAGAGTGAGTTTTGTAAAGACTGGGAAGGAAAACAAAAAGGAGAAATTAGAGCTTGTGCATACAGATGTATGGGGACCGTCTCAGGTATCTTCCCTTGGTGGCTCTCATTATTATGTTACATTTATTGATGATGCAACTAGAAAATTATGGGTTTATTTCCTTAGACAGAAATTTGATGTATTTCAAACTTTTAAGAAATGGAAATGCTTGGTTGAAAATGAGACTAGTAAGAAATTAAAATGTCTCAGATCTGATAATAGTGGTGAGTATTGCAGTCATGAATTTGAAGATTATTGCTCCACTAATGGTATTCGTAGACAAAAAACTATTCCAAGGACTCCATAGGAAAATGGAGTGGCTGAACGCATGAACAGGACTATAATGGAGCGCGTAAGGAGCATGAGGTTGCATGCTAGGTTGCCCTTACACATGTGGGCAGAGGCTGTCAATACTGTAGTATATTTGATTAATAGAGGTCCCTCTACTCCTTTGGGCTGTGGTATTCCAGAGGAAGCATGGACTAGTAAGAAGGTGAGTTATTCTTTTCTCAAGACCTTCGGTTGTGAAGCTTTTGCTCATATAGACTCTGAAAATAGAACGAAGCTAGAAGCTAAATCAAAGAAATGTGTCTTTGTTGGATATGAAATTAATGAATTTGGCTATAGGCTTTGGGATTTTGAAAATCATAAAATTATAAGAAGCCGAGATGTCGTATTCAATGAAAAAGTGTTGGACAAAGATCTGTTGCAGCAACATGAGAAGAAAGAAGATGATTATGTAGTGCTGGATGATACTCCAAAAGCTGATGTTCCAGCCATTCCTCATGATGTGCAACAACTGCAACAAAAAATACCACACACACCAGTGAATGTTAGACGGTCAACAAGGCCAATTAGACCTCCACAAAGGTTTTCTCCCTCTTTGTATTCTATTTTACTTACTGATGCTGGTGAACCTGAAAGTTATGATGAAGTTGTGCAGGTGGATACTAAGATTCAGTGGGAGTCTGCTATGAAAGATGAAATGGACTCTTTGCTGAAAAATAAGACATGGGATTTGTGCAAGTTGCCTGCAGGTAAAAAGGCTTTACAGAATAAATGGGTTTACAGGTTGAAAGAAGAGGAAGGAGGTAAGAAAAGATTTAAGGCCAGGTTAGTTGTAAAAGGATTTGCACAGAAAAAGGGAATTGATTTTGATGAGATATTTTCTCCTGTTGTTAAAATGACTTCTATTCATACTGTTTTAAGTCTTGTGACTACTGAAGATTTGCATTTAGAGCAGATGGATGTTAAAACAACCTTTCTTCATGGTGATTTGGATGAAGAAATATATATGGCTCAGCCACAGGGTTTTGAGGTCAAAGGTAAGGAGAACTTAGTGTGCAAATTGAAGAAAAGTTTATATGGCTTGAAGCAAGCACCTCGGCAATGGTATCTGAAATTTGATAGTTTTATGCATGAGCATGGATATAATAGGTGTCATTCAGATTACTGTGTTTATTTTAAGAGGTTGGATGATGATAGCTACATTATTTTATGTTTATATGTTGATGATATGCTTATAGCTGGGTCTAACATCGATCATATTAAGGGGCTGAAACGCCAATTAGCACATGCATTTGCTATGAAGGATTTGGGGGCAGCAAAACAAATCCTTGGTATGAAGATTTGCAGAGATAGGAAGAACAGAACATTGACGCTATCTCAAGCTGATTATGTTGAGAAGGTGTTGCAACGTTTCTCTATGGAGAATGCTAAAGCTGTCAGCACACCTTTACCTGGTCATTTGAAATTGACTAAGGAGATGTGTCCCAAGACATAGGAAGAAAAGGATAAGATGTCCAAGGTACCCTATGCTTCAGCTATAGGATGTTTGATGTATGCTATGGTATGCACTCAGCCAGATATTGCACATGCAGTGGGAGTCGTTAGCAGGTATATGATTCATCTAGGATTTGAGCATTGGAATGCTGTCAAGTGGATTCTTAGATATTTGAGAGGAACATCCAATAAGTGTTTACACTTTGGGGGCTCTACTACTAATTTACAGGGCTATGTTGACTTAGATTTGGCTGGGGATATTGATACCAGGTGGAGTACTACAGGTTATGTCTTTACTATTGGTGGGGAAGCTGTGAGATGGGTTTTTAGGTTACAGAAGATTAATGCTCTCTCCACTACAGAGGCAGAGTATGTTGCTGCTACAGAGGCAGCCAAAGAGATGATATGGCTTCAATTCTTCTTGGAAGAATTGGGACATCCTCAGAAGGATAATTATTTGTTCACAGATAGTCAGAGTGCCTTTCATCTTGCTAAGAATTCAGCTCTGCATTCTAAGACCAAACACATATAGTTGCGGTACCATTTCATTCGATTAGTTTTGGAGGATGGACAGTTAAAGCTGGAGAAGATACATGCCAATGAAAATCTAGTAGATATGTTGACAAAGGTTGTAACAAGGGAGAAGCTAAACTCCTGTTCAGCTTCAGTTGGTCTTTTAGACTAAATGTGAATAAAAGAATAGCAGAGTCTAGGGTGGTTTGATCCAGTGGGAACCCCATGTGGTAGTTGTATTGCTACAGGATCAGTCTCCAAGTGGGAGATTTTTGTTTAGTGTGGAGCCTGATCAGTCCCCAAGTGGGAGACTGTTAGATTGTGGTGACTGATCAGGAAAGTACTGTACATACTACATATTATGGCCGACATGTTATAACCCTAAAGCGGTTTAATACTTGTATAAAAAGGGCTTAGGGTTGGGTATTTTTATGTGTGGTGATATGAAATTGTTTCTTGCGGTGGTATTGAGCTGTAAGGGATTACGGATTGTAATCAGGTTGTAATCACTGGATTGTAATAAGATCAGACTTGCTGTTTGGTGGACGTAGCCCAGGGATTGGGTGAACCACATTAAATCTTGGTGCCTTGTGTTCATTTCTGTGTGTTCTATTATTTTCTATTATTGGTTATATTTGCATGTAGTTTTTATTTCTGTCCATGGTTTATCCTAACACACAATAGTGTACCACAAAGGGACTTAGCTTCCAGATTCAAGGCTTTGACACCTTTTCACCTTTAGCCCAATCAAAATAGACAGATTAATCTGATACGCTAAACTAAGATTATCTCTTAAAGATCTATGATATCATCTCTCTGTGATCTATCAACCTCTCTGAAGAAAGGATGCCTTAATCAACAAGTTAAAGATTCATCTATCTAAGAGATGCTCAAAGTATCCTCCCCACCCATAAGGAATCCGTCTTAGAGAGGAGTTTCACTAGGAACCCACTCCCTCAAGATCCATGAATAGTGTTCATGGGGGCTTAATTACTATGCGTGTACAAATGTTAATTCCTGAAAAAAAATCTATCTAAAAGTTATCAAAAAGCACAAGGTGGTACAATTAACACTTTAACTAGTGTGAGGTGAGTCCAAAGATGTGGAACATTTAACCTCTCACACAAGTCAAAATGAGTCCACAACTCAAAAATTAGGGAGTTCTAGAAAGCACAAAAGGGCTGCCGTGTGGAATCTTTAATGCTTATGTCCTGTAGACCCCTCCCTTATTTAATGTGGTGCTAAGCTTGCAACCACAGGGTGGAACGAGGGGCCGGTGGATTAGCAAGTCCAATAACCCAAGATAGCTAATTAGATCTATCACTAAAGCCTAAGCCTACTAAATGAATACTAACAGAGATCACACCCTAGTATCAATTTATGCATGTGTTGTAAAATGAAAATACAGAAGGAAACACACAAGCTCAACACGAAAGATGTTTGTTTTAGATCAAAATGAAGTGTTATCAGTTGAGGAAGATTACATGGTGATCCTCGCAATGCGCTTAGTAGATTTTACTTGTTTCTAGTAACTTTTGCACGCTTTTCCCATTGTCTCGCAAACTGCTGCTATGCTGTTCAAAAAAATCAAAAAACATAGAAACACTAGAAACCACAAATAGTCAGCAGAAAAATTAGAAAACACGCAAATCAATGTAAAAAATTGCCTCTGTAAGCAGAGTTTTGCGCAAAATTCCTGACAGTTCGTGTGAAGAAGTTTTACGACCCACGCGAAATCAAATCCGGCTTGTGCAAAATCAAATCTGGCTCGTGTGAAATTTAATTTAGCTTGCATGAAGAAACAGGTCTCGCACAAAGTTTCGCGCACCAAAAAAACCTTTCTTACACAATGCAGAAAGAATCTTCATGCGAAGATTTTAGATCCTCGCATGAAAATGAACAATTTTGCATGAAGATTCCTGAATCTATACGGAACAGTACAGACAAAGAACAAAAAAATGATTAAAAAAATACAGAATAAGGCTAGAAAATTTGATTTTCGAGCCCCACGGTGGGTGCCAGAAATGTATATGTGAAAATACGGCCTATGCTAACACACACACTTCAACATGGTCCTTATTTGTAGATTCATCTCGGAATGAACATTGGATTGTTCATCCAAAAATTGACCTGCAAGGCAACCTGTTGCCTTCTATCTAAAGGGATTTTGCCTGTTAATATCCTCAAAATCGAGGTGCAGGCAACCAAACCCTCTAAGAATGAAGGATTTGACAATGGAATTAAGCTAAGAATGAGTATGCAAATTAATCTAAAATGAAAGATGCAATGTAATCTAAGAACAAATAAAGCAAACTAGATTAAACATATGCATGATTAAACTAAAATGAGATTAATCTAAGAATGAGAATGTATGCAAGAAATGTAAGTAAATATGAGCATGAATTTCAATAGCACTTCGATAGCAAATCAATTCATCCTCCTTGAAATGTAGAGAGGAGGGTCTCTTAAATAGACTTTCCTAGAATCCATCAATGGTTGAGATTGATTTGGATCAACGATCAGGATTGAAGATGAGGTTTAGTCATAAAGGGAGATTCCCAAATTAAAGGGAGTTAACAGATTCAATTTGAGTGAAATAAGGAGTTAACTGTTTTAATTTGAGTAGAAAAAGGAGTTAACTGATTTAACTCATTTTTGATCAATAGTGAACTGGAAATTTCCATTTTTGAACTAAAGAGAGATTTTGTTGAGATATTTAATTTAATAAAATGAGATATGCTCTCATAATTACTTTTTCTATTTAAGTAAATAATCTTTAATTAATTAGAGACGCTTTTGTTCAATTAAATAACTTCATTTAATTAATTAGGAATGACTTCCCATTTAATTAAATAACTTTTTTTAATTAATTAGAAGTAAGTACTGCATTTAATTAAATAATTTCTTTTAATTAATTAGAAATACCTTTTCCATTTAATTAAATAATTACATTTAATTAATTAAGATAGGCGTATTTATTAAATAAAATAAATTTAATTTCATAGTACATTAGCCTTAGGATATAATTTAATTTAATTAAAGTATAAATACTTAATAATTAAATTATAATTAAATCAAGTAGGTTTAATGCAACTAATATGAGTATGTACTATAGGAATTAAATAAGAAATATGATGAATGCAGATTAGGGTTTTTCTACATCTGACAATTAAGTCAAGTAGCGAATAGTAAAATGAGAATTGCCTATTAGAATAGGACTTTGAAATTATCAGAAATAGACCAAAATTGATATAATGACAATGAGCCAATTTTGGGGTATTACAAGAGTTTGATCATATTATGTCAATTTTGATTTCATCAACAACTTTAAGGGAGATTTGATGGTTTTAAATGTAGTTGGTTGCAAAATGATGTTTTTGGCAATAGTACATTTAAATTTCACAGGAAAGGTAGAAGCGACATGCCTAGATCAATTTTCAATCTCCATCTTAGATTTTATGTGTATCTAATATTTTTCTTCAAGATGATATTTTGCTAATTGTTTTAATGAGATATATCAGATATTTTGTTACATCATTTATGGTTTTTGGTTGCAAGCAGATGAAGAAGTTTAGTTTCAACAACTTCAGATTGAGGACATTTTTAGTGGGACAAATTTCAAATTCAACTTCCAGAGCCTAAAAATATCTTCTCTTCTATCTATTCTTCCTCTCTACTCTTTGTAGGGGTTACAATTTTTTGTTGATTTTTTGAGGATTGTGAAACTAGATAGGTTCTAATTCTTTGAGATTTTGTCATAGTTGTGATACCATTTTCTCAGTGTTCTTCTTGTATGAAGAACATATTGTATTTTTTTTGAACCATTTTTATATTATACAGTCATTCATTGTGTATTTTCTGAGTGCTAACACACAAATGATGTATTGGTTTCAAGGAAATTAATGCAAGGGCTTTATTTCTTTTAGTTTCATTCTTATTCTCATCTCATTCCTCTATTATCTGCAATATTTTGTGTTTGAGAATGAAGAGCTTGAACTGAATTGCAATCCCTTAAGATTGTATGTTAGGATAAATTTGTTGTTGGAACAAAGATCCATGTGAATGCTTGTTTACATTGACAGGATTGGGTTACACTAGGAGCATATTACAATAAATATGAGAATTTTTATGAAGATTGGTGTCTATTTGCAAGTCAAATAGATTGATCAGATGTCTGAATAAATGAGTATACTACAATAACCCATCTATATGTGAAGGTTTAGTTGATTCCCAATGGATAAGGGACTAGTCAGCTCAAAGGTTGCATGTTCTCTACTATTGCATATTGGGTTATGCTGAGATATCAAAACTTTAATTGAATATCTTTCCCTTTATGTTTAAGGAGCTAAAAGGTTTTCCCTCACTTGGTTTATCAAATTCATGTCCTCTATCATTAGCTATTTCACCCATGAATTCTTATATAAACATAGAAGATTAAGGGATTTTATCCGTTATTGAGATTCAATTATATGCCTTCACACTAGTACCATATAAAGAATTCGAGGTCAACCTACCTAGGTCTTATAGAGCCTGAAGAAGAAGAAAGAATTATCCTTATAGTTGGCCCAAGTCCATAGTCAAGTGTATCCAATATAAGAATTTTCTAATCTTAGATGTATCAATCTGGTTTCCTGGTTATTTTCAAAACTATTCAATCAAGAGCCAACAATAGGCTTTATCTCCTCTATTCCTTGTGTCTTTTGTTCTATCATCAAGACTTGAACTATGGAGTCAACCTTAACTAATGTGTGTACTATGATTTGCATTGTTGGTGGTCCACTTATAGCTATTTGAATATGAGAAGGTGATTCTTGTGGATTCACCTTATCCCTTGTTATGTCTACTACAACCTTTTGCAATTCTTCCACACTCACCAAGATTGGATTTGTACATAGCTAAGCTTGTAGTATAGTTTGGTGAAGGATCTTTTTAAGGACCTTTGTAGTTAGTGGATCTATGTTTTGACCAAAGTTTTCAAGAACATCTTGAATAGTTACTATATCTATAGGTGTGGGAATTACATGTGGAGGACTTGGTGATGGCATTTGTGTGTCTTGCACACTCTATTCTTGTTGTTGCTCCTCAACAATTGCCATATCTTCATTTTGTGTCTCCTTCTCCACTATAACATCTTGTTTTTCTTTTTCACATTCATCCTCCTTATCATTATCTTCTTCTTCTTCATTATTTCTTCCCTTAAGTTGATCTACTTCTCCTTCTTTCACAATTTTCAGGCCATAAATTAACTTCCACATTTGTGTGGAATTCTTTACAACATCCTCAATTTTATTTTGTAGAATATTGAATGCTCTGTACTTTGGTGCAAATTTTCTCCCATGCTTTTTATTTTCCTTACTAATTTTCCCTTTTGTAAGTTCAAGCATTACTTGATCCAATGTTGACTCTCTTATTTCTTTCTCCATATTGAGTTAGTAATGCCATTTATTTTCTACAATACAGTATAACTCCTTAGGCATTGAATTTTCAAGTTCAAGTGGAGTGTTCTTGAACTTTGCCATCATGGTGTAGACTAACTCTTCAACCATGTTCTACTCCTCTCTATTCAATTTATTAAAATCAATACCTTTTAAATGCGATAAGTTTGCATTAGCTCTAATCACATATTTTTTCCAAATCAGACTTAGGGGTGTGACTTACCATTCTAAATTGGTTATTGTCATCAGATTCTATTATTTCTTCAATTAACTCAGGAGGTGCCACATATTTTCTTCTCAGCTTCTTCTTGCCCAGACCTTCCTATTTAGTAGCCTTCCTCTTTTCCTACTCCTTAGCCTCCTTTGTTGTGGCTCTTGTACTAGCCCTTGTGGTAGGCTTTTTTGGGCTAGACTTATCAACTTTCTTAGCTTTGGCATCTGGTTTTGGTGGTGGCTTTTCTTTCCTTTTCCTCTAGCCTAGGTGCTTCCTTGGTTTCTTCTTCTTCCTTGTCACCTTCTTGTTCTTCTACATCTTCTCCCATTCCTTGGGTTAATGCAAGAGGCCCTTGATCCTACTCTTCTTCATCCTCACTTTCCTCTTGATCATCCTCATCACCTTCTATTGTGCCTTCCCCAAATTTAGTGTTAAGCTTGTTCACCAGTTTATCCTTTTTCTTCAATGTTGAACTAGTTTTCAATTCCATATCCACCTTGGATCTTACAACATCATAAGTGCCAAAGGGTTGAGCACTTTTATCAATATCCTCTGCTAGCAATGCTATGATTATTGTTGATGCCTCATCAATATTGATTTCATATCCAAGTGGCCTTAGCGATCTCACCCTTGGTACTACTACTTGGATGTATGTGAAATCAATGTCAACTAAGAAGAAAATGTCATTAATATGTTGTTCAACAAGAGAGACTAGTATCCTTAGTCTTTGTTTCATTGACTTCTTGAAGTCTTCAAAGCAGTTGATCGTCAAACTTTCAAAATTTTCCCTCATTTGTTCTATGTATTCATTCACCTATACTATTATTGACCTGTTTCTCTTCCAAATTACCTTTCCAAAAGAGGGGAATTCATTCTGAACATAAAAAGAATATGCATATCAAAATTGCTCAAAATTTTCATTGGGTTCCCTTGGACCTTCTTATGGCTCCCAAATTCTCCATTATCTATTATAATTGCAATTTATCTCAATCATAAGTATGATCCTTCTTAACAATTTTTTATCCCACATCTACTACAATACAAGGTACATAAACTACTGAGTCGGCTTGATTGGTATAATTTATGAGATATGACTCTAACAACAAATTCTACAAGAGGATCTTTGATGATGTTAATAGTCAAAACCAATCTAATACCAACATTATGACACTATACTATTTATCTTTGAAGTATCTATGGTAGGCATATTACTGCTATATAAAGATTTGCGAAGTTGAATTAATGTGATAAAGTGTTTTCTTACCATGTATACTCAATGTTGTCATGCCTCTCAGTTTAAAAGGGTGTTGGAGTAGTTGGTGACTGTTAGAACACTTTGGAAAAGAGAAAAGCATTTCATTGGTTGACCTTGCTGACTAGATTGTAAAAAGGTAAGATGTATGATATCATCAATATTTGAAAGATCAACGAAAGTCCCTTCATTGCAAAATGAAAATAACTAAACTTTAACTAATGCATGGAAGAACCTACTTTCCATGTGGTCAAGTGCAGACAGTTGTTCAGAAGGTTGCTCAGTCATGGTAGGATGGAAAGAATATTGACATCATACACTATGATTGGTGGAATAGTCTATGTTTTCACTGAGTTGGAAAGTGATTGTATTAGTGGGCTTATGATTTTGAAACTAGAATTATAAAGATAGAATGATTTTCATGACCATCGATCTTTGGAAGATCGACGGTCAAGACTTCACTACTTTGTGAAAGTTCTTGAATATTATTAAATGAGGGAATGTGCCCTATTGGAATGTGGAAATTCCCAAAAAAGGTTAATGCAGCTATTTTGAGTTCAAATCAAGTCATCTAATTCTTCATTATCGACAGTTGAAATTCAAACTTCATGGTGTGATGCAAAATTTGACTGTTGAATAGCTAAATTTTATCAATGACAATTTGTGTGACCTTAATGTTGTAATAAAATTCCCAATTCTCAATTATTGAGTAAAAATACTGGAGAATTCTCATAGCGCAATGATTTTCAGAGCTAAGGACAACATTTTTCAAGGGTTTCAATGCATTGTTGAGCAATTTCCAAAGAAGAAAAGGCAAAAAAATAGGGTAAGTCATTTGCACTTCTAGAAAATTGAGAAATTTGTAAATGCATTAAGGTAAATTTCAAAATTCCTCCATGAAAAGATTTTTAGGAAAATTTGATTACTTGAAAAGGGTAGTTCATGATGATTTCCTGGAACAAATGCCATAGTCCATGAATGAATTAGCTAGGGGAAAAGAGCTTATTCCTAAAAGCCCTAGGTTACTGCTTAGTGAGGGTTTCTATGACAAGGCCAACTGGTTAAGGGATGCAGAAGTATCTATTGGTAGATTAGGGCTTTTCCAAAAATGGTTTGTAGAGAGAAATTTAGATACTCCAATAAATCATGTGTGGGAATTCAATATAGGAAATTTGGTTGTTCTAGGAGTATTTTTTTATGATGATCTATTGACAGAAATGGAAAAATAGTATGATCCAATTTCTTGGATTATGAAGAACCATGTGGGTGATTATTTTTTTAGGGTTTCACTAGAATTAATTAGATAATTTTAAAAAACTAAACCATAACCATGTCATTCATGAAAAAATAGATATGCAAGACCTCTAGGGTAAATATGATGCACAAAGGATATATCTAAGGGGAGGACCATTGTAAGAAAATTTTGTAAAAATTGGAACATTTCCCTTGGTCACACAAAACACACATGAGCCTTTATTTAAAAAATAATTTAACCCTAGGGCATAGGCCTTGCACTTTTCTCTTTGCAAGATCTTTGGCATGGATGAGCAAGATCACATTCTAGGCTCCCTTTTTTTCATTATTGCTCAAACTCTTCAATATGGAATGAGTTCAATTTTTTATTTTTTTATCTACTTAGCAGATGAAATTCATAATGGCCAAATAGGAATTGCAAAGGCTAAGGTTAATAAGCCTTTCTATCAGTACTCCATGCTAATGTATATATGTTTATACAAGGGAGTTACCTTTTTCTCCAAGGAGATGAAATTAGAGCTAGATAGAGATGGAGTGAAGCACCCTATTCAATTATGGGGTACGGATATGACATGGGAAGTAACAGATGCTAGTTTTGTTAGATTTGATAGATATTTTGCTTCTAGGCTCAGATTGTTGTTACTAGGGGACAACCCTAGAATACCACCACCTTTGTTGGAACTAATTAGACCTAAGAACCATGCTAAAGGGTTATTGGTGAGCCATAATTGGGGTGATATTATTCCATATTTTTTGTCTATTGTTTTCAGATTTTATGGATTTTTGAGAAAACCACATGTGTTACCATACCAAGTACCCTTGAAAGTATGGAATGCTGAATTATTATGGAAAATTGGATTAGTTGAGGAGAGGGACTTTCTAGGAAAATCTAAAGGTATTTTCTTTCCAAAGCTTACTATCATTCATAATTTTGGTTTATTTAAGAAGGGATGGAGGAACCTAGGGAAATTCTTAGATAGATACCAAATGGCATAGTCCCATGCCTGTTTTGTGGGCTTAGAGGGATTTTATGACCTCCTCAAAGAAAGAAGTAAGACTAAGATTTAGATACAAACTATATATTTTCTTGAGGAAATAATTAGAAATAAGTTCTCATTACAAGAACAAGAGATTAGAAAAAAAAATTGATAGTTTATAGTAAAGTCTTGGACTTTATAAATACTTTTGAACCAAAGTATGATCCCTTAGCAGATAAAAAATATTGGGGTATGAAGATAGATATGTTAATGACTAATTTTGTTGGCATCATGAAAACATTGAATGAGAAAAAAGAAATTATAACACAAGCATATCCAGAAAAAATCCATTGAGGTGGAGAGAAGATTGGCAAGTAGAATGATTGTAACCTTGGGGCAGTATACATTCCAGAAAAGAGTTGAGTATGTAGTGGCCAGGAATGTACAATATGTTCCTCCATATAAAAGATCAAGATCAGAAAGCCCACCTCATACACATGCTCCCAAGAAGAAAAGATTAGCTCAAGAACCATCTTCTCATGTTGAATAATATTCACCTACCCAGACGCCACTCAGAATAGATGATGAAGCATCTTTGAGAGAACAACTAAGAAAAATTGGAGGGGAAAGGGACATTATGGTCATAACTCTAGAAATTGAAGGAGTTCCTAAAGAACCTCTTATGCCATTGCTTAAGCTTACTAATGAAGATTATAAAGGTAAGGAAATAGATCCTGCGATAGGAGAAGCTACCAAAAAGATTGTTGATGATGAAAGTTTTGTGAAGTCTAGAGCTTTTGCCAAATTTTTATGGAGGAGAAATATTGGTAGTTTTGAGAATAAGTGTAAATTAATAAAAGAAAAGCAACTAAATAAAATGGACTCTGAGATTGAAGAAGAACCTAGAGCTAACTTCATCGAGGAATTTTCAAAAATAATCCCTAAAGGGGGAAGACAATTATTAAAGGATTCAAGAATTTTGATCTTACCTAAATGGGACATTGCCAATGCCATGATATTTGATGTTGTGAGAAAGGAAAAGGACACTTAATTTAAGATTGAGGAAGAGATTTTGTAGGCACACAAGGGACTGAAATAAAATGATGATCACCAAGAAATGGTGATATCATTGACAAAACTAGTATATAGGAAATTTCAAGTGTTAAGCATGTAGGTAGCCTCATGGTGTACAGAGTGGATGAAGTAGACAATGCTAAATAATCCAAAATGACTAGGGAATGATGGACTTTGGGGTTATGTTTTTTGAAAAGGATAAAAAAAAATTCCTAGAGCTCAATGCCAAGTTTGAACAAATACTAAGAGCATACGAGGAGAGAGGAAACACAATACATCAATTAGAGGCTCAAGCAACTATGAAATAGAGAGGTGGAAAAATCAAGCTAGCTTTGAATTACTTACTTCTGTCCTCTAGTTGAGCCATTCAGGTCAACTCCCTTATTAGAATTACCTGATACTCCATAGAGGCTAAAATTTTATATTGTTGAGGAATTTGAAGAAGAAAAGAATAAATTCTAGACCTTGCATGTAGAATTAAATGATTTATATGAAGATAAAAAAAAAAAACTATCTTGTATGTGGTAGACAAGATTAAATGGCCCACATTATATGAACAACTAGTACAAATAATGGACATGTGGAGTGAAATAAAGAATGGTGAAGATGCTCTAAATCCCATTATGAGTAAATGAGGAAGCAGGGATAAGGATGTCACCCTTTTGTGTGTTTCAGTTATTAGTCTATCATGTGAGTAGATAGAAAAGATTTTTGATATGACTAATAATTTATTTGATTTTGATGATAAGAGGGTTGTAGTGCAAAAAAGGATAATAATTTGCCATTCAAAATATCTTGCTAAAAAAATTTAACTTTTCCCCCATGCACTTAGGAAAATAGATAAATTAAAAGAAAAGGAGGAATGGGGAAAAGAATTAGATGATTTATTATGCCTTAAATGGGGTTATAAATGAGAAGGGGCATGTACTATGGGAAATGACTACTAAAGAAATTGTTAAAGTGCAATTGTTCTATAACACCATTAGAGAAGATTTTGCTGAAATTATTAAGTTAGCCAAACAATTAGAAACTAAAAAAGATGAGGTGGACTACGATAAGATGCAAGAAACTGATACATCAGCTCGAGCAGAAGAAGACAAAAAAGAATATTCAATTGTAGTAATTGGCTTAATGATCCAAATTGATGATGTGGCAATAGGAGAACCATATGTAACTGTAGTTTTGATAGTACATGATGACGTAGGTGGAGAGCTTTGAGTTGAAGTGAGTCTAAAGAAATTAGAATTAAGTCCATCACAAGAAACTCCATTAGTGACATCTTTCGAGGATCAGAAATAGCATCAAATCCAATCATGAAAGCCTTAGAAACAAAAAAAGTGTATCATAAGTGGTTCCCATAAGAGAATATTCATAATTAGAAATCTTTCCTGTTGCACAATTTTTTGTCTCTTGTGAGAATAACATTATAAATATATCTCCATCTTAAGGACAGGTGTCAGTACTCTCTAAGCTTGAAGCTTGTTGCATCTCACACTATATAAGTGAGATTTTAAGGCTAGAGAAAGGGCCCAAGTCATTGTATAACTTTTAGTTTTGCTAAGTTTTGTTCAGTCTAGTACTTGATGCAAGCTTTATGATGTATTTCTCTACAAATATAAGAATTCATTAATTTTCTAGGATCAATATGTCTTATTTTGAGTTGTTTTGAGTATTATCCAATGTTACATAATTTTCAAAGAAAATTAAAAGAAAGATGAAATGTTGCCATATATTTTCTTTCTAATTTTGTCTCCATTTATATTGGCTAGTTATTGTGAGATTGTATGAGTAAATCTTGTTCAATTTTATGCAACTAGGATAATTTGTATGTCAATTCGTTAATGCTTTTGATCCAATGGATTAAGTAAATTCTTTAATGAATATGATAAGGCCTCTAGGTAGTATGAAGGATTTGTGTAAGAATGAGTTTTAGAGAGAACTGTTTATAATTTTGATTGCAATGTAGTCAATTAGGTCAAGAAATTGGATAGACTCTAAATCCCAATAGATGAGGCACTAATCAATTAGTTTGGTTTACACATGAAGAAATCATTAAGAAAAACATCAAGCTCAATATTAAAATCAAAATCAATTTTCCTTTAAATGTATGAGGAATGCCAAAGTTGGTCAATAATTTATTACATTTGATGTCTGAGTCTTGGTTAGTTGCTATTGCCTAGAATTATTTGTAAATCAAAGAAGAATTGTGACCAATCTTTTGTAAGGGGTGAGAATTATAATAATAATGTTAAGGAATGAATGAAATGTGAAAGTAGTATCAAGTTTTAAATCTCTTTATCCCTCAAGTGCAACTGCCTTGGTTTTGTAGAGCCAAAAGAGTAAGAAATCCTTTATGATTTTGTTGAAGTTGGGTCTAAATCTTAAGATCATTTAGTTGATCATGGGAAATAGCTAATCTTTAGGTTATTTTGATATTTACCATGTAGGTATTAAGTATTTTTTTTATTAATAGTGTAAAAACACCTATAGATTGTAAAGCCTACTAATAGAATTTGCAAGGAGTGTGTATTGGCAAAGCATAATAGAGCTTCATTTCCCAACAAGAAGTTTACTAATATAGCAAATTTGGATATTGTACATGCAAATCTTAGTGGTCATACTAAGAATAAAGGATTCTATGGTGAAAGGTACTTCAATTTTATTGTTGAGGTTACATTTCTAAAAGAAAAATCTAAGACATTTGACAAGTTTAATATATTCAATAATAGAGTTGAGAATTAATCAGATAAGAAGATTAAATGTTTAAGATTAGATAAGGGAGGATAGTTTACTTCAAATAATTTTAACATCTTTGGTGAACCTAATGGAATCAAAAGATAACTTTCAACTCCTAAAACCCCTAAAAAAAATGGTATTGTAGAAAGAAGAAACAGGTTAGTAACAAAAGTAGCAAGAGCTATGTTAGTTGAGAATGATGTATCCAAGATTTTTTGAAGAGAAGTTGTCAATACAACATTCTACACTATGAATAGAGTGTCAGTTAGAAAAGAGAAAAACAAGACCCCTTATGAACTATGGTTTGGTCATTCACCTGAAATTAAGTATTTCAAAATTTTTGGTAGCAAATGTTATATCAAAAAAGATGATGATGTTGGTAAATTTGATGCAAGAAGTGATGAAGTTATGTTTCTTGGTTATTCATTGAAAAGAAGAGCTTCTAGATGTTATAATCTAAGAACTAAGACTATTTTTGAAAGTGCGAGTGTAAGAGTTGATGAGAAATTCAAGATACAAGAAGGAATAATTGACTACAATTCTAATGATGAGAATGAACAGTTGAACTACTAAGACAAGGAATGATGAAGTATTCTTTGAGACTAACAATGATTTGCAGAATGAAGGTGAGAAAAAGCATGAACAAAGTTTAAAACCTAGAACTAGGCTAAGAGTTGAGATAACAACTCCTACGTTTGGTAAGAATATGGCAAAGAATCATCCACCAGAGTAGATCATCTGTAAGGCCCATTCTAGTACCCTATTATAGATCTTAATGAAATAAATATGATTAGGAGTTAATTAGGTTATGATTGACATTTTTGTCACTAATAATGATTTATGAGAACCTATTAGAGACTAAAGCAAATTTTGGTTATTATAAGTGTAATACTTGTTCAATAACATTAGGTTGAATAGATAAGATCATATAAAAATGAAACTCTATATGTTCAAGAGAGGGACTCGATCAAAGGATTCAAAGAATGATTCACTAGCCAAAATTAGGAAAGATGAATTAACATTTTCTCTTATAAGGGATAACAATGGATGTAGATTATAACATCAACAAAACATAAATGGTTGCATTCGTAGATTTTTTTTAAATCATGATGACATAATTTTTGAACATTCTAATGGCTTGAGGGATTAACCCTAGAACACACATACCCTCGTAATATAATAAAGGGGTATTGCTAGGAATGTTGTTATGTTTAACATGACTAAAGAGATACTAGTTACATGTTCCCATATTAGTGATCTCTAGTTAAGACATATACTACGATCCATTTATTTGTTTTAATGATGTAATAGATATGATCTCAATTTTTCGTGGTTATGATAGACAAGTATTGTAGTAGTACATTAGATGGTAATTTTGTTATGATAAGAAAGATAAATGTTGATACACATATCTTGATATTGCAATGTTTTGAATACTTTATGGAAATAATTAGATGGAAGTTAACTGAATATGTTAATGTGAATTAAGTGATATTGGACTATTTTGCGCTTATTTGCATGCATTTCTATATTATTTCATTGGGCTACTGACGTTAAGTTGAGTGTGCAAGAAAGTGGAACCATGGAAATTATTTGGGGAAACAAGGTTCAAACCCATGTGAACATGGTAAAGCCAAGGTGAATCTTTGGAAGATTCAAAACCTCATTGTATTGTGTTTATTTTGTAGTATGGTTGAGCATGGGTGTTATAAATTTAAAGACTGTGATTATTTAGAGACATGTCATCATGATGTGTAAGTGTTTTAATATGTGTGTGTCATTTGACATCTGTGTTGTCTTTGTGTAAATGACATGTCATAAAGGGTTTTGGGCATGAAGTCACTTAACTTGAATTTAATCTCCATTATGAAATTAAGTTAACCCACCTTGGGGAGTGTTAGGATGAGTCACCTTCGTGATGGAATTTAAATTTAAAATTGGTAGGAACTTTAGACAGCCTAAAAGGGGTTCCCGTGTGTTATTTTAGTGAAAATAAGTCTCCCACATGGTAGTAGTATAGGTTGGGGGTCTAAATATACCCATAAGTTGGTCTAGGGGACATAGGAGACCCTTTAAACTAGTCATTTTCAAGCCAATTCGAAAATCAAAGTGTCGCATGACTTCTTTCCTCATCCCACCACTTGGTTAAGTTCCTATTGATAGAAAGGTACAAGGGTGTAAGAGGGTTAGGTGGGAATGGAAGTGGAAGTCTTTTTAGGGAGCTTGTGCCAAACTTAGTGGTTGTTCACCCACTCTCTAATTGTAAAGACACTTAGGGTTTGGAGGAAGAAACTTGGAAGCAAGAAGGGAAGCTCTTCATCACCATTTTCATTACCCTAGCTTGGAAGAAGGTTAGTACTTCATGCCATGTTTGCTCTTATCTCATGAAATTTGAAGATGGAAATTGTAAGTGTTTCTTGTAGGATCTATGTGGTTGTATGTGGTGCATGTTGTAAATGTTTGTGTATGTGAGTGAACATGTTGAATCTATTAGTATTTGGTTATGTTTCTTGGTTTGTGCTTGTGGATTGAATGTTGTGTTGGGTTTGAAAGGTTCACTCACCCTTAGGAGGGAAGAGAAGCCTTGGGGTGAAGGGGTTAGTTGGGTTCAACATTGAAGTTGAGAAATCCTTCTCTTTGAGAGGGGATAGTATTGCATGGAGTATGGGCTCCATTAAAGCCATATTCCTTTATATTGTTCTATGGGAGGTATAAGTGAGGATATGTGAAGAGGAGTAACAATGGATAGCCTTGTTGAGGCATGTGTTATTGATAGCCTTGTTATGGCATGCTTCTCGGAAGCCTTATTGGAATATTATAATTGCAAGATTTGTTGTTTCACAAGGATATGGCATTCTCCTTCTTGAAGAGCCCACCTTCACCAAATGTTTATGATTCCATCTGTAAATCATTGTGCAAGCCTTGGTTGGGGATTGTAAATGTGTTTTTAAACAATAGTATCCATGTTGGTTCTTTTTATTGTGATGTTGTTTGAATGTATCTTGATTGAGCCTTGTTTCCCCTAGTGTAGGGGTGGTCTCCTTGAGGTCTAAGTTGGGAGGTGAGCCTCCATGGTTCCTAGTTTGTGTGTGTATGCAGGTTTTGTGGAGATGGATTGCTTGAAGACATTAGAGTCTCACCCTTGATAAAGTTGAAATGATTCAAGTGTGTGAAGAGAGCTTAATGTTCATGTCCTCTTAATTGTGTTGTGAGATCAAGTCTCTATTGTTCCTACATTGTGAAGTAAAAGGAGTTGTATATCATTGTATAAAATTGAAATGTGAAAGGAAAGTTTGAGGATTTTGTATATATAATTACTTGTAAGGAAAATCTTCATGGTAAAATTTCACCTTATATGATTTATGTATTATGGAACAGTCATGAAACAAGACTATTATTATGATGCCTATAAAATTGTTAGTAGAAATATTTTATAGATTATGTGTGGAAGAATTTTTATTGATATAGTCAATCCAATTTGAAGTATAGGTGATTAAGTTTTGTAAAATCATATGTTATGCTCTTGACACAATGGATGGACATTATCATACTTTGATAGTACCTTGTCTATGCATAGCGATTAGCTCATTTGAATTTCTAGCTTAAATAAATCCTTGGTGATGTAGATGCTACAACATTATCAAACTTACAATTGGAAATTAGTAAGGGAGTTAATTAGGTCAGTGTCAAATCCTAAACATGATCTCCAAAATGAGTAAAAAGAGAAATACATTAAGCTTATTGTGGAAACCTCCTGTAGCTACACTTTCTCGTTCTCTAGAAAATGTATGAAAATGTGAGAAATTACCATGCCTATTATAAACAATAAAATATTAATAGAAATATTCTTTGAATCCAGTACATCAAATATTAATAATGTATATACTAGGAAGAAATACTTTGACATCACAACCATTTATTTTATAGGATGCATATGGGGAGTCCTGTGACTTGAAAGTCACCATCACACCAAACCGAGGAAAAGTAAAATAATAAAAAGGATAATAAAATAATATTAAAGCAGAATTCAAATTGGGCATTAATACCATTCAAGAAAGAAATTATGAGCTAAACATGCCTCGGCCCTTATCTACTTCCACTTGCCTAGGTGACTATCTCATCCAACTTAAACAAACATAAAATAAAAGTATTAATGGGGTGGGAGGACAGGAGGTCCCCACCACCCTAACCTAATCACCAAAAATCCTTCCATAAGGCTTTTGTAGCGCAAGTTTGTACTGACAGATGTTATTGTCACCTTGTAGAGGTTTTCCCACCTTGTAAAAAGTCAAGCCAATGTTTACATTTCTTGCTACCATAGTCCTTGTAACCAAGTACATTAAAGGATGATTAGACCAAGTCACATCACCTTGGAAGTGGGGAGGAACGGGCACATGATCTCGCTCGTGGCTAAATAGCAGAGGATTTGCACTAGATGTGACAGTTTCCAGAATTTATTAATTAATTTATAAATCATAGACTACTAGTCTATGATTTGTTAATTAATTTATAAATCATAGACTACTAGTCTATGATTTATAAATTAATTAATAAATTCTGGAAACTGTCTGGTGCAGAGGAATGATCTCAGACTTGGGTATTCACATGGGTAGAGGGAAATGTAAAGTTTTTTTAAAAAAAGCTATGATTAACATAAAGTAAGTACCTTGGCTTGGAAGCTATGTAAAAACCAATACATTAAATTTTGGGCGCTAACTTTATGAAGGGAAAGATAATTTTTTTTTCAAAAAATTAACTTCCTAAGCCCATGCGCCTTTACATCCTATGGGGCTCGTGTGACGTATTGTAAAGGGAAGGCTACTGACATTAAGTCAGGGCGACCCACCAAGGTACCCCTCCTTGGACTAAGACAAAAAGAAAAAATGTTTAGTGGTTTTCTTTTTTTTATAAAGAAAGGAGTTCATTATTAAAAATGCTCTCCCATCCTTCTAAGTGTATGTGGGAATTACAACCAAGCCTTTTGGTCTGTCATAAATCTAACACATTCCTTGGTCGACTTTCCTTTGGAGGGAAGTTAGGTGGGCACCTTGGTCTTAGGCTAGGCATCTGGTCAAGGTGAGGTGTCATTCTATGTTAGTGTTAAGTTTGGGATGGGAGCAAAGGTTTTTGTGAAAGTATGGTGATAGGAGGGTGCGGGGCCGTGGTAGATTAGGATAGTAAATATCTTGGTTTTAGGATAATGATGGAGTTTATAGTAAATATTTTTGTTTTAGGATAATGATAGATTTTATATGATAATTTATTTATGTATTTTAATTTAGACTTGCATCAAGGTGGTATTAGCATTGGTGGCTTAGTTTGGCATTTAGGTGTTAAGGGAAAAGGAGCAAATTATAGTATTGTGGAGGAATTATTTGGAAGTAATGATTTGTAACGTGTGTGAGATTATTTATTTAATTATTAAAAGGATTAGGATATCTAGAGTAGTTTTAATATGATGTTTTAATAGTTATAAAGATAAGTTGAGTGGGTTGTGTTAATATTGTTTAATAGAGATTGGTCATAGGTACCTTGTATAAACCTTGGATTGAAGAATTATATTTTAGACTAAACATAATAACATAGTAAAGTAGGATTTAATTTAGAAAATTAAAAGGAATCATAATAATAACAATAAAATAATTAGAAATAAATATAATAAATAAGATAAAATAAAGACAAAAATGATATATCTAGAGTTCATTTAGGGGATACATGGGGGTTAAGAATTAGTTGGTGAAAGTGTAATTTAGTTGTTTGAAAATATAAAATAAAACAATAAATAAATGCATTAAGCATTTATATTTTAGTTAAAGAGGAAGTTAAAATTATAGTTGAGTTTAGTAATAATCTGTGGGTTAGAATAAATAATTTACTTGTAAGTTGATATGAGTACGATGTAGTAATAGCAAAGGTTAAGAGTTATTATCAATGACCTCAAGTTAGAGATAACATTTTATAGATAAATTATATATGTAAATGGTAGGAAAGATAATAAGGTATTGATAGTGGGAATGTGTAGTTAAACATGAAATTATTTTAGTGTTTTATTAAATGAACAAATATATATAATTTGTATTAATCACCCATTTATATAAATGATAGTCAATTTGTTTAAAAAATATATAAATGCAATTGAATTTAATGCTACGTATTTAATAATGAATAGTCATTATGGGATATTTAACATATATTCAATCAGGTTAGTATGTAAGTTCTCTAGAGGTTGAGTAACATTTGGAATTATTTTGACTAAGTTGTTAGTGGTTTATAGATGAACGCGAACATATTATATGGCACCCTATGAGAACAATTATCAATTATTATCAAGCTTTTATATACATTAGACCCTAGAGAGTATGATATAGATATATAAAGGGTAAATATGCACCCATGTAACAATATTAAAACTATGGGTCCGACTTAAGATAGATCCACACATTTCTACCTAACCTATGAATTCAGTGGATCACACTAATAAATGCTTCATGAGATCTCCTTGAGAGTTGGTTCAAATTAAAATAGGAAAGATAGGAATTGACTATCGAGATCATTTTATAATTCATAATTGAGTATAAAGTGTACCTAGGGTTGGTATTAAATGTTTTAGGCAAGCGTTCAACTAATATGTTCCATTAATTTACTATAGAGCAATTGTCACTGTAGCTTAAACTTTCATAATTGTTGCATACTCCAAACCTCTATTAGTGATAATTGAATTAATAATGTATTGATCTTTGTAAGAATTCCTAAGTTATCTAAATTAAAAAAATATATTGGTTGTATTTTGCCTTGTAAATTTTAGGGCATGACATCATCAGTAGCAGAGATAAAGGTGTGATGACAAGAAGTAGAATCAATGAAGAACTATGTCTGATATCTCAAGTAGAACCAAAGAATGTAGATGAGGTATGTGAAGATGACTATTAGAAGAAAGCTATGAAAGAAGAATTGGATCAAACAATGAAGAATGAATCATGGGAATTGGACCCTAGACCAATAGACAAGAATGTGATAAGAACAAAATGGGTATTCAAGAACATGATGAAGTTGTAATGAACAAAGCAAGATTGGTACATTAAAGGTTACTCACAACAAGAAGGGATAGCTTATGAAGAAACCTATGCTCCTGTGGTAAGAATTGGATTAGTAAGGTTATTTTTAGCTTATGTAGTACATAATAAATTCAAATTGTATCAAATGGATGTCGAATTAGCATTTCTAAATGGAGAATTTGAAGATGAGGTATACATAGAACATCTTGAAGGTTTTCCTTTAATGGATGACAAGGAAATGGTATGTAGATTAAAGAAAGCATATTATGGATTTAAAAAAGAACCCCTAACCTAGTATGCAAGGTTGGAGAAGTATTTGACAAAAAATTGATTTAGAAAAGGTATGGTAGGTAGTAATCTATACTAGAAAGAAATAGATGATGGATTGATGATTTTGGTAATATTTGTTGATCATATCATATTTGGAGGAGATGATAATGAAAGTGAGAAGTTTGTAGAAGAAATGAAGGAATTTGAAATTGGTATGATAGGGGAAATGAAATACTTCCTAGGATTACAGATTTTGTAGGATAAAGAAGGAATCTTTATTTCTCAGACTAAGTATTTGAAAGATCTATTGAAAAATTTTGGTTTGGAAACATGTGAACCAATTAGAACACCTATGATAATTGAACACAATTTATCTACAAAGGATGAGATACCTACTATTGAGAAGAAGTATAGATCTATGATTAGAGGATTGCAATATCTAACTCACACAAGGCTGGATATAGCAAATGCAGTTGGAATTGTTGCAAGATTTCAAGTTGATCCTAGAGAAGAACATTATGCAATAGTTACAAGGATATTTAGATATTTGAAGGGAACACCATAGTTTGGATCATGGTATGATAGATCAAATGATTTCACTTTATATGCATATATTGATGCTAATTGGGTAGGCATTATGGATGACAGAAAGAGCAGCAGTGGTGTAGCATTTTTTCTAAGAGGAAGATTGGTCTCTTGGTTAAGTAAGAAGCAAGATTGTATCTCATAGAGTATAGCAAAGGTAGAATATGTTGTTGCAAAAAATAATTGTAATCAAGTTGTTTGGATGAAGTAGATGCTAAAGGATATAAATATAGAATTTAGTGAACCTATTTTCATACATTGTGATAACACAAGCACAATGAATATGTCTAAGAATCTAGTGTTGCATTCTAAGACTAAGCACATTTCTATCAAATATCACATGTTGAGAGAGAAATTTGTAGAAAAGGAAATTAGATTGGAGTATGTAAGAACTAAAGAGAAGATTAAAGATATTTTCACCAAGCCTCTTCCCCAAGAGACTTTTGAGTATTATAGAGGTATGCTAGGGGTTATGCCCCTAACTACATCAAAGTAGATGATACAAGAGTGCATCAGTCCAATGATACAAATGACTATTTATTCTCTGGATTGAATGTTGATGCTTCCTATATGGGGGAGCATCTGTGATGAAAAAGATCATCTAGGACTCTTGATAGATGTTGTTTTGAATAGTGTCTTTGGACACTTGATATGGTTAGAGACAGTTGTTGCAAAGATTGATGAGATGCAATGATAGATGGTTGCTAAAACCTTTAACATTGATGTCAATGGGGGAGAGATTACAACATGAAATTTTTTTTGATATAGAGCACATTGAGGTATATCAATGGGGAGAAGCGTGTATGATCGATGAAGAGGATTTGAAAAGAAAGGACAACAATCTCTAACAGTTGGTACTCTTGGAAATAGATTCTTTTCATCTATGTTTCCATCAATGCCAAAGGGGGATATTTTTGGAAGCATAAATACTAATGATATTTATATGGAGGAGAATTGTAGAATAATTATTAGATCATTATTTTGATCATATGTTACATTCATGACTATGTTTGTCATTGATTTTAACATAGCAGTTTTCTATGGTATCTAACAAAAGAACAATGGTAAAGATCACATTGGTATAGACAAATCATTGAGTATTTTCACTAGTGAGGTTAGTGAGAAATACTACTAAGTGTCTAGCATATGCAACTAACCTTGAGTGCAAAAGATATTAAGTTTGGAAGAAGTTATGCAAGTTTCGGTGAAGATTGTTTTCAGATAGAGTTTACAAAAGCATGTTCTAGTAAACTTGTTATATCTCTTAGCAGAGTTTTTATTATAAGAAGAAATGTTAAAGGCATATAGAAGACATATTGGAAATGATGTGGCTAATCCCACTTTTTATAATATTACACATATAGAAAGTTATTCAAGTTACAAGATTATAGATTGATGTCATTGCTAAGTATATCATGTTATTAATGAGGTCCTATTATAATTAATTGAGAAGGTGTAATAGCTGACTAAGGAATTGTTTTATGGATTTTGTATAAATGAAGGACATTTACCTTTGTTATGGATGAATGATTGCATGAAGCATGAAGAGAGGAATAGAATAGAAACAAGTTGATATGTGAGGATAAGAAGAGCATAGCAAAGTTGGAGAAAACTTTGTAGTTGAGGTTTTATTTTGAGATCCGAGGTTTGATATTTGGATCCAAGTTTTGTGACCTTGTCTACAAGGTCTAAAAATGATTGGTCTAGTTGAAAAGATAGAGGAAAGAGGATAAAGCATAGTACAAACAATTATTTTGCAAGGAATAGTTGAGAAATTAGTTGGACAGTGAATTTCAGTGGTCCTACCCTAGAAGTTGTTTGGACAGTGGGTCCTTCTTCCTTCCACAACTCCTAATAGGGTTGGCACAGCTCCTAACATGGTTAGAATCTCATAATATGGATTCAAAGTCTACTAATAGGGACTCTTATGTACTGAATGTGTTTATAGACTCCTAACATGGTCCATCCTCTAGCAAGGAATATATATATATATATATATATATATATAGTAAATCTTTGTCGGCATAATTTCCACCATGGTTTTCCCTCTAATCAAGGGTTTCCCTAGTTAAAAAATTTGGTGTAATTGTGTATGTGAATCTATATATATATATATATATATATATATATATATATATTAGTATATCTTTGTTAGCATAATTCCCACGATGGTTTTCCCTCTAATCAAGGGTTTCCCTAATTAAAAAATTTGGTGTAATTGTGTATGTGAATCTTGTTATGGTTTATGTTTAATTTGATTGAAAGTTTAAGATTAATTAAGGTTGATAATTTTTTTAATTGGATAATTGAACCCCCCCTGCCCCACCCCCCCCAACTCTCAGTTATCTTGGTGGACTATTATTTCTAACATAGTCTTTGACATGGATGCTTGTAATGGCATAAACTTCTATATAATCAATTTTTGGCCAACATAAATGTGAATTTTGAATTATAAGAGATAAGGATTTAATAATATTATGAATCCCTATTCAATGCATGTAACCAATCATAAAAGGGAAACAATTACGAGAAAATAAGGATCAACCACAATCATTGATAATGACCTAGCCCATCTACACCAATGCTTTTTTAAATAGGTAAACCCTAAAGGAGTTTATCCATGCATGTGGAGATGAATGCTTAGAGAATAGATGGAATTTGTAGTGGCATATATGGCTAAGATAGAGTTACACATTGTAGAATAAGTTTAAGGAGAACACAGTGAAGCAGTGAAAGGATAAAGAAGACATATATGATCAAGAGGATCAAGGGTTAAAAAATGAAGATGAGATTTGACATTAAGCAACAAGACACTAAATGAAGGATCGATTCTTGGATAATTCTAATAGGTGATACAAAGTAAATCTCTTAATAGAGTAGTCCTAACAAACTATTGTAAATCTCCTAATAGAGGGCTTACTTAATTTTGAGTTTGAAGTTATTTAATCAAGGGGAGACCTAATAGTCTTGTAAGCCTTGGACAGGGCAGACCTTTCACTAGCTAGATCATAGTTTATGATCAAAGCTTTGTAGCCATAATAGGCCACACTTTACAACTGCAGTAGTGAAGATTTGTGGATTTCATCCCCACCCCAATTTTACCTTCTCCTTGGAGGGTTGCTAGGTAAAAAAATTATTTGTATTATGTGTTGAATTTACTTTATACTATGGATGTGATGTATGGATACTTACTTCATTTTACATGCTAAGTTATGAGATGGATATATCGTGAATTGTTTTTAAGGTTAAAGTTCTAAGTGTTGATTCACCCTTCCCCACCTCTTAGAACTTACTTTTTTATTGTTAATTCCAACATATACATACATATGTATATGTATATGTATATGTATATGCATGCATGTATGTATGTATGTATGTATGTATGTATGTATGCATGTATGTATGTATGTATATGTATTTGTGTTGTACACACACACACACATACATGTGAAGATATACATTGTTAGCATGAATGTTGATGGTACTACTTTGTGGGGGGTATCGCTAGCATTAGAGAGTATTAACATGTTGCATTCATGATTGTGTTTTTCTAGATCTCAACATAATAGTAAGTCTATTTAAAGACTAGAAGAGGAGAAGATAGAAATCATAATGGTATGGACAAGATGTTGATTATTTGGTGATATGTGGTCATTGACATGTTCCACACTATGTTTTGATGAAATTGTTAAGTGTGTGTGACATAAGTCAAAGATGTATGGAAGATATACCTAATTTATGAAGAGCAATGTAGAGATAGGGTAACTATTAAGTAGTTTGTGATGTTTACATTATATCTTTTAGCAAAAATATAATCTAGATATGCATCATCAGCCAATGACATATGATAGTCTGATGATGACATCAGCAGATGTACAAGACCTAGTGTTTCACATGTGAGAAGTTGTAGAGATTGTGAGCCAAAAATTCTATTGCAATTATGAATTAATTAATTATCTTATTATAATTAATTGAGAAAGCCTCAAGACCCACTCAAGAAATTATTTTGAAGATCTCATATAAACAAAAGATGCTTTCCTTTTTTGCAAAGTGTAAGAATCATTAAGCAAGTATCAAATGTGAGGAGGAGCAAAGTGTTTTGTGAATGTGAGTAAGTGTTCCAAGAGATTATTGGATGTGAGATTTGTGATATAGTTACAAGATCAGAAGGAGTAGAGGTCTGGTTGAAAGGATAGAGATAGAGGAAGGAAGTAGAATTCATTTTTATTATTCTACAAGGAAGAATACATAGATCATTTTGATAGTGGGTTCATTGGTCTTTCTCTAAAGTTGTTTGGACAATGGGTCCATCTATCTTCCACAACTCCTAACAAGGTTTGCCACAACTACTAATAGGGTTAGAATTTCCTAATGGGGATTCAAAGTCTACTAATAGGGACTGATCTATGTATTTAATATATTTATAGACTCTTAATAGGGTCCATCCTCTAATAAGGAACTTTTATATTAGATCATCTTGTGGGTACCATCACTACTAGGGTTTTCCCTCTAATCAAGGGTTTCTCTAGTTAACTTATCTAGTGTTATTATGCATGAGTATCTTGTTATGGTTTCTAATTATATTTTTCATATGGTTAAGATTTATTAAGGTTGATAATTGTGATATTAGCTGGATAACTGATTACTGATTCACCCCCCACCCCTTCTTAGTTATATTAGTTGACTATATATTCTAAAAATTGGTATCATAGCATCAAGTCCTTGAAGAGGAATCTTAATAGCTTTGGGAGATCATGGCAAGAAAGGATAGTGCTAAGTCTGATAGAGGAAATTTTGTCCCATAGAAAATAAAGCTTCTTGTTGAGTTATCATATTTGTGTAGAGAACAAAATATTGAGTTTCCAGATCAGAAGAAGTCAAGAAGATCAAGGAAGGTATTGATCTACTTATGGAAATGGATCCAAAAGGTATGAAATTTTTTGTATTTTGGACATGTAAAGAGTTTGGTCATTTCTCCTCTAGTTGTTCTAAGAGAGTAATAAATTCTAGAAAGAGTTCACTTTTTGATGAACATGAAGAATTTAAAGAAGTATGGAAATATTCTTGAATGATTGTGATGATAAGGGTAACAAACTTAAATAAGTTAAGAAAGAGGAAGTATTAGAATACATAGCTTTGGCATCTATTATTGATGATTATGAAGAAGAAGGTAATACTAGAATTGCTAGAAAGAATGTTGAAGTTTTCATTGACACTAATAATGATCTGCAAAATGATAAACAAATTATTGAGCAAAGAGGAGAACAAAGATCTAAACCAAGAGAAGAGATAAGATTTGAGTTAGAAACTGTTACATCTAATAGGAGATTAGAAAATAATCATCGACCAGAGAAGATAATTGAAAGCAAAGATAGAGGTGTGATGACAAGAAACAAAGTTAATGAAGAATTATGTTTGATTTCTCAAGTGGAACCAAAGAGTGTTGATGAAGCATGTAAAGATGATCATTGGATTCAAGAAATGAAGGAAGAATTAGATCAAATCATGAAGAATGAAACTTGGGAGCTAATTTCAAGGCCTAAAGACAAGAATGTCATTGGAACTAAAAGGGTATTCAGAAACAAGATGAATGAACAAGGTGAAGTTGTAAGAAACAAGGCCAGAATTGTGTGGAAAGGATATTCACAACAAGAAGGAATAAACAATGAGTTGACATATGCCCCTATAGTAGTAATCGAAGTAGTAAGAATGTTCTTGGTTTATGTAGGAAATAATAAATTCAAGGTATATCAAATGGATTTTTATAAATCAACCTTCCTAAATGGAAAACTTGAAGAAGAAGTCTACTTTGCATAGCTTGAAAGATTCACTCTAACAAAAGAAAATAATATGGTATTGTCATGCCCAAAAAGTAAGGGGCAGTAACACACACAATTTTTTTTTTTTTTGAACAATAACACGATGGGGTCGACAAATGTTCACATGATTAACTAAGATTTAGCAAGACAACCGAGTCAAAAGTTTTAGGGTTTAACTATAATGGCAGTAATTGTGATTAATTGTTATGACCTTAAGGATGCTCTAATAACTAGGCTCTCATTGCTAGATGAATAACCACGTTGTCGCTACATCTTTAATCCATTGCCCTAGGCTTAATGTCATAAATTACTACTTTCAACTTCATTTAGATTACCCTTTTTAAAAAAAAAATTTAATCCAAAGTCTAAACTAGCCTAAATTTTTCTCCAACTTACTCATAACCATCTACTTGATTAATTTATTGTTTACCATAATAATTGATGACAAGAATGAATTCAATAAATGTATATTTCAATCTAAACTTTTTTTGAATTATTTGCAAAATTAAGTTCATAATAAAATCGATGTATAAAGCTTGTAATAGAACAGATCTAATGAATGAGACATCAAATTACAATATTCAATTTTAGGAAGATACCTTTTTACTGGAAACTAATTCAATATTCTAACATTTAATCACTTACCTAGTAATCAAAGCTAATCCAAATTTTGAATTAGACATACCTCTAAAACTATCTAAACATAGACATTAATTAGAACGACCATGACTAATTTAATTACTACCAAAATAAATTGACCTAAATTAAATTTTAAACTAACATAATCTAGTACTAAACTAAAGGTATGACCAAACTGAATTAAATTTCAAAGCAAAATAATACTGCTCAACTAATGCTTAAATTTAACACAACTTAAGCTAAACTTAAATAATAAATGAACTAAAAACAACAACTACTTTAAAATTAAAACTTATAATAATAAAACTACAAATAAGCAATTGCTAACATACTAACTAAAAAGAGACATGGCTAACACCAAGCTAATGACAAAATAATATTACTAACTACTAATCTAATGGGATGATTTATATAAATAAAGAAAACTAATAACAATACTAACTAATATTAATCCATGAATAAATGTCCATGATAAAATTCCACCAAATTTTTTTTAAGACTAAAAATTTTAATGACAAACAAACTAAACTAAAATAAGGTAGCCAACATTCTAACTTAAATGAATTTATTCTAAAACTAGCCTAACATCTAATCCTACTAAAACAATAACTAAGCTAACAATCCCCTAACTTACACTTGGCAAAGGGGACAAGTGGATTGTCCCATCCACTTTCCCCATTCTCCCCTATGAGAAACACGCCACCCTAGGATACTTGGCATGCTACACAGGGAGTTGGAGCACTACCCAAAACCGTCCACCTTAGGGAATGTTGGAGATCCCAACAAGGAAGGTGGCGTCAGAAAATAAATCATTAAACCTTTGCTTGGGTTGAAGGCTGCCCCACCCACTTTCCTTGGACGTCCATCAAGGAAGTGACACACTGTCCCATGACTAAATTTTGCAGCCCAAGTACACTCTCTCCAAGGAAGTACGCTATGGATGGTAGAGGGGTGAAGGAAAGAGTTTGGAATAATAACTGTACAACATTAATATCTTTATCATTCGAATTGCCATATCTCATGGTCAAGGCAAGGAGGTTGACAAGAATTCGCTGGCTATGAGGAGAATTAGAATTAATTGCATTGTCCTGAGAGATACGTCTAGCCTTTCCTCACAAATTTATCTTTGTATAGACATAGAAGTCTAGGGTCACAAGGGTTAATAGCAATCAAGTCTAGTGATTAGTTTTAGGATAGCTATAAGGAGGTAGTGAATGCATAAAGTTTTGTTGGTGAGAGGTGTCACAAGAAGCCCATATGATATCTTAATTATAAATGCATTTTATCTATAATCCTTTTTAAAAGTTTAATATTAGATCTTGGTTGCAACCAAAGAAATAAAACAAGGAATATTCTCTGTGGCCTAAGAGGGAATTAAATTGTTTTTCCATACATTTTCCAGAGAGGTCTTTTAAGCCTGGAGGTGCACATTTTGTTAGAAACCAATTTTCACTCAGAAATGGCATAATGTTTTCTTTACTATAAATTCATTTTATTCTCAAGAGTGCAAGGGATATAACTTGTTTTACATCTACTAAATTATGTCTTAATTGTTCATTATGCCACAAGGTGAATCTTCCTTCCTTTTTGAATTCAAGAAATACATGATCTCTAGTTCATTTGATTATATTCAAATGGAACTTAGCAATGAAGGTGTTAACTTTGTGATTGCAAAGTAGGATTTCTAATTCATCTAATTACTTAACCATATATTGCAACATCAATATCTCAATTTGCATTGTATTAAAAAAATTGGAACATGGAGATTTATAATTTAGTGTCAATATCTATCAATTTATTTTCTCACAACATATGCAAAATTTGAAACCACTTAAAATCAATACAAGGGAGAATTCATGATTAATTTCTTTCTCTAATATTTATCTTGGTTCAAGGCTCCATTAGGAAAGAACCAGTAAGAAAACTTGATGTCTTTGCCACTACATCAAATTCAATTACAATTTACACAATATTACAATTCAAGGAGATTTCTTCAAGGATTCCACAATAAAACTTTTATCAACTGACTTCATTGCATCAAGAGTAAACATGGAAAATACAAGAAACAACATGGAGATAACATCACAGGGAGATAAGTAAACTAAAGATACATTCCCACCCGGTTGCACAATAGGTCCAACAATGAACCAATATAGGGGAAAGGTGGATTTTCTCAATAGGAGAAGTCAATCACCATACCTTCACTTAGCCTTTTTGGGGCTTAAAACTTCAAGAATTTCCATTCTTTCTCAAGGCCCTTTCGAGGCTACATCCACAAGGATTTTCATTCTTTACCATATTCAAGAATTCTCAATAATAACAAGGTATGGAATGACAAGTAGGGGCCCATACACCCTACCCTTTATCCCTCCTCCCTCCATGAGAGGAGACTCTACACTATTGAGGTCCAACTAATGCCCTTTCCCCAAGCATGGCCACTTCTTCCCTACCCAAGGGTGAGTGTTGCCAAATACATCCCCATGAAAATCTCTCAGAAACAATCAACACACCAAGAAGGCATAAGAATAACTTCAAAGAAAACATGATAAAATCCCTCCCAATACCACCCTCAACACACAAGCAAGAAATGCATATCTACACATATTCTCCAACATGATTCAACAATATTCAAAACATGAACACACACAAGGAACCATTCATGGAGTGAAGACCTCCTACCTTCAAAAAAAAAAAGTTATGGCAATGGTGGTTTGAGAAGAGCTTCCTTTTCTTCCTTCAATCTTCAAGACTTCCTCCAAACTAGAGGATTGGGTGATAAGAAAAAACTAAAGTTCCCCCAAAAGGCCTCTAAGTATGGTCCTTAACTCCAATAGGATTCAAGTAACTCAAGATGGAGGTTGGTTTTACTAATCCAAGTAAAGGACAACCCATTTTCGAAATCAGCCTATTATAGGGTTTTTAAGTGACCCTAAGAGTCAACCTAGGAGGCTAGAGGGTTGGAAAGTACCCCCACCCATACCCTTATCCATAGGGGTGCTTAAATTTAATGTTGCTAAGCCTCAAAGGCTTATTAGGAACAATTTAAAAGTTAGGAAGATAGCAAGATCAATTTACAACCTTTAAAGAACTACAATATAAGGTTAGCACAAAATTAATAAGTAGTTTAGCTTCACTTTTCTATTGATTTGTCTCGGCTAATTTTCCTACACACTCATTGCATACATCAATAGGTCCAAAACCATATGCATAATGTGAATTACATATTAGAGGGATTATATAAATTAAAGCATCCATTTCTAAGAATTAGTTGTTCATATAATTCTGCTCATATTTCTAACCTTCCGACTTGCATAACCAAATGTGTTAGCGTTGCATACATTTTCTTTCATCATTATACATATTTATAAGCATTAAATGGAAAAATCAAATAACTGAAGTAAGCATCATACATCACAAAATAGCATAACAATTTTTAGTGTATCCAATAATGTTCTGACATGTTAGCATGAGTATCAAAATAACAATGTGTCATCGGTGCTAGGATGGGTTGGGGTGAGGCCTCACATCCTCCCCCACTAGGCATGAACTTCCTCCTGGAGTTCATAAAAAAGATAAGGGTACTATGCTTGCATCTGCACTGTATCCTCCCAAGAAGTTGTAACCTCATCGTAGCAATCCCACTTGACTCTAACCTGGTCCAGCTCTCGGCCTCGAAGTGCTAGGGTCCTTCGGGCAATAATACGGATGGGCTGTAGCGCTAACTGGTTATCTGACTCCACCTACAAAGCATCCCAATCTATAATATGAGTCTCATCATAAATATATCCTCTAAGTATGAAAATTTGAAACACATCGTGGATGCATGACAGGCTAGGTGGCAGGGCTAAACGGTAGGCAACTAGTCCTATCTTCTCTAGGATCTCGAATAGTCCAACAAATTGGGGCGCCAACTTAGAGCCCTTTCCAAATCGAATCAAACTCTTATGTGGCCGCACCCTCAAGAAAACTCTATCACCAACCTGATAGTCCCGGTCTATCCTCTTTGCATCTGCATACTTCTTCTGTCGATCATGTGCCTCTCTTAGGCGCTGTCTAATCAGAGTCACCTGCTGCTCCATCTCCTTAACCAACTGAGGGCCAATAGTTACTCGGTCCTTGATCCTGTCCCAACTCAAGGGTGTCCTGCACGATCTCCTGTACAAAGCCTCATAAGGCAGCATACCTATGAAAGAATGATGCCCATTGTTATAGGCAAACTCGACAAGATGTAGGTATTCCTCCCACTTGACTTGGTGGCCCATCACGTACATACACAATATGTCCTCCAAAACCTGATTCACTCGCTCGGTCTTCCTGTCAGTCTGGGGATGGTACGCTGTACTAAAATTGAGCCTAGTGCCCAAAGCTAACTGCAACTCTCTCCAAAATGAAGAAGTGAACAAAGAGTCTCTGTCAGATATGATCTTACGGGGAACACCATGAAGTCTAACAATATCCCGCAAGAACACCTGAGCTATGTCTCATGCTGTGAATGTAGTATGTAGGGGTGAAAAATGGGCAACCTTGGTCAATGTGTCAACTATCACCAAAATGGCATCATGGCGACGAGATGACATAGGAAGACCAACAATAAAGTCCATAGATATAACATCCCACTTCCACTCCGCGATCTCGTGAGGTTGAAGGAGCCCATTGGGATGTCGATGCTCTATCTTCACCCTCTGACACTCGAGGCATCTCGCAACTATGTTAGCAATCTGCACTCTCATGCCTGGCCAGTGATATAACTACCTCAAATCTGCATGTAACTTCTTAACACTGGGGTGCGCTGCATAAGGTGCTCTGTGAGCCTCAAGTACAATGAGCTCATGCAAACCCCCAAATGGAAGGTACATACATATGTCCCCTATGCCACAAAAGTCCATCAGACTCCAGAGAATACTCTGCAAACTTCCCTTCCAAGGGTTTTTGAGAATGTACTAACCGACTTACTTCTGCATAAAGCTCATCAGCTGGTAAGTGCTGCAAGATCCGCTCTCTCAAGTCAGTGCATGTGGTCATAGATGAAAGCTCATGGCATCGTCTACTTAAGGCATCTACAACAACATTCTCCTTTCCCTTGATGTAATGTACATCAAAATCATACTCACACAGGAACTCCATCCACCTTCTTTGCCTAGCATTAAGGTTCAGCTGAGAAAATATGGACTGCAAGCTCTGGTGATTGGAATGAACCTTGAATCTATGACCCAGAAGAAAATGTCGCCATCTCACCAAGGCATGAACCACTGCCGCTAGTTCTAGGTAATGCGTAGGATAGTTGATTTCATGAGTCTTCAATTTCCTAGACTCAAAGGAAATAGGGCGTCCTTCCTACATAAGAACTGCCCCTATGTCATCCAAAGATGCATCAATGCACACCATGAAGTTTGCAGATTGATCTGGTACTGCAAGAATCGGTGCACTCATAAGGGCTCTCTTGAGCTCTTGAAAAGCTCTGTCGCACTTCTCCGTCCACTCATACTTCTTTCCCTTCCTTTGAAGAGATGTGATGGGATGTGCCAATCTAGAGAATCTTGCAATAAAGCGTCGATAATACACTGCTAGTCCCATAAAGCTCCTCACCTCAGTGACACTGGTGGGTGCCAACCAATCCATGATGGCCCTAATCTTCGATGGGTCTATTGAGACACCATTGCCTGATATGACATGACCCAAATAACATATCTTAGGTCTAAAGAATGCACACCTCGACAAGCTGCCAAACAATTGGTTCTCCCTCAATTCCTCCAATACCTGTCTCAAGTGCTCTTCGTGTTCCTTCTTGTCACGTGAATATATCAAGATGTCATCTAAGAAAAAAACCAAAAACTTATCCAAAAAGGTATGAAGTACTCCATTCATGAGGCTCATGAATATAGCTGGAGCATTCATGAGGTCGAATGGTACCACAGTGAACTCGTAGTGGCCATACCTAGTATGAAATGCAGTCTTAGGAATATCACTATCCACAATCCTCAACTGATGATAGCCTAACTTGAGATCAATCTTTGAAAATACTCTAGCACCCTGTAACTGATCAAAGAGGTCATCAATCCTAGGAAGAGGGTATCGGTTCTTGATGGTCACCTTGTTCAATTGCTGATAATCAATACACAACCTAAGTGATCCATCCTTCTTCTTAACGAAGATCACTGGTTCACCCCAAGGTGACACACTAGGTTGAATATGCCCCTTCTCTAAGAGTTCCTCCAACTGGATCTTTAGCTCACTAAGCTCATGAGTAGTCATCCTATATGGTGCTCTCGATACTGGCTCTGCCTCTGGCACAAGATCAATATGAAAATCCACTGCTCTAGGTGGAGGCCTACCAGGAAGCTCTGAAGGAAACACATCTACAAACTCCTGAAGGATTGGAAAATCATCAAGGGATGGTTCCCTTTTTGAATCTTCCTCCCTGTCACTAATAGTGATAGCAAACAACTCACAACCCTTTCGCATGCACCATCTAAGCTGCATAGCGGAAATCATATGAAGGGACACTGGCCTCTTCACTCTGAAGATCTCCCTAGAGATACCATCATCATCCACACATTCCACCCTCTTTTGTCGACAATCCATCTTGGCGCTGTGGGCATAAAGCCAATCCATGCCAAGAACAACATCATAAGAACCTAGAGGGGTAATGCGTAGATCGGTCCTAGTGGACATGACTCCAATCTGCATCTGACAAATCCGCACCATGGAACTAACTAATACTCTAGCTCCTGAGGCTAACTCTACCTCCTAGCTGACATCCTGACTAACTGCCACTAGCCCGCAATGCTCCACGACGAAAGGAGATATAAATGAATTAGTAGCTCCAGAATCAAATAAAACTACAACCATATGGCCTTGTATAATACCTATAGCCTCGATAACTGTGGACTGATGCTCATCCTGGCAGTTGTCAACTGATGCAAAAAATCTATGGGATCTACCCATGTCACCCACTATCGGCTCTGAAAAAGCCCTACTCTGCCCACTAGATGACTATCCCTACGAGCACTCCCTAGCTATATGTCCCATGCCACCACAAGTGTAGCATGGTCCCCAAGTATAAGATCATGCACCCTGTGATCTAGACTGTTGTGGGCCTCCTAACCTACTAGATCCACTGAATCCACCCCTAGAAGACTGTTGAGTTTTCGCTGGCTATGATGGTGGGACCTATACTCTCTGATCCTGCCTCGGAACCTGTGAATGCCACTGCTTGGGCTTGGAGCCCTGGTTACCTTATGAGGGTTTTTGCTGCTGTTGTTTGGGTTTCTGTTGCTGAGGTTGCTGGCCCCTAAAGGACCCTACTATATAGTTCTGATTCCCTTTCCAAGGGAGTCTCTATTGGGTAGAGTTTCGGTTCTGAGATCGATCCTTTGACTCCTGTCTACCCTGAGTGTCCTCTGCCACTAGTGCCATCTCAATAACCTGTCTAAAGGTGGTAGGAAAGGCCATGCAAACTGAACCCTGAAGTGAGAAATTTAGGCCCATGATAAATCGGTGCACTCGCAGTTTCTTGTCCTTCATGTACTCGACATAAGGAAGGAGATCGAGAAACCTGCTCTCATACTGGGCCATGGTGAGACCCCTCTGATGTAGTGAATGAAATTCCTCTATCTGCTTTTTCCTGAAATGTTCAAATAGATACCGCTCCCTGAATCTCTCTCGGAATGACTCCCAGGTGAGGGTATCCATACTCACTCCTCCAATGGTCTCCTCCTGATGCCACCAATTGGAGGCATCACCTCTCAACTGATGAACTGCTAGTCATGCCTTTAGATTACTCCCATATGGACGTAACCCAAAGCATCACTGTAGACTCTGTAACCATGCCTTTGCTACTGTCCCCTCAGTGGAACCGGTAAATAAAGGTGGCCCGAGTCGAATCAACTCCCTGATGTCATCTCCTATATGCCTAGGAGGTCTGTCATGTGGGGGTCCTCTCTGGTGTATTGACTCTCCCTCGTGCTCACCCTGTCCCTCTAACTGTCTTGATGGGGGACTCCTAGTCCTCTCTCAGACTCTAGGTCTGCCTCCTCCAGGTCCCTCTACTTCCACTACTGGAATATGCTAAACTGGCTGAAATACAGGTACCACTCTCTGCTGAACTACACCATTCAAAGTTTGAAGTGCATATATAATGTCCTAGTTTGGATTCGGTGGTGGTGGAGGTGGAGGTCCATCCTCCTATCCTACTCTACCACCTCTCACCCTACGACCTCTACCTCGCTGGTTGCTCCGAGTAATAGGAGGCATCCTACACAATTGAAGTTTTTAGTTAAGTTTAGAAGCATAATGGTTTTAGGTTCCTAGTGTCGAAACATGGGCTATGATACCAAAATGTCATGCCCAAAAAGTAAGGGGCAGTAACACACACAAATTTTTATTTATTTTTGAACAATAAGATGATGGGGCCAACAAATGTTCACATGATTAACTAAGATTAAGCAAGACAACGGGGTCAAAATTTTTAGGGTTTAAATATAATGGAACTAATTGTGATTAATTGTTATGACCTTAAGGATGCTCTAATAACTAGGCTCTCATTGCTAGATGAATAACCACGTTGTCGCTACATCTTTAATCCATTGCCCTAGGCTTAATGTCATAAATTACTACTTTCAACTTCATTAAGATTACCCTTTTTAAAAAAAAATATTTAATCCAAAGTCTAAACTAGCCTAAATTTTTCTCCAACTTACTCGTAACCATCTACTTGATTAATTTAGTGTCAATATCTATCAATTTATTTTCTCACAACATATGCAAAATTTGAAACCACTTAAGATCAATACAAGGGAGAATTCATGATTAATTTCTTTCTCTATTATTCATCCTTGTTCAAGGCTCCATCAGGAAAGAACCAGTAAGAAAACCCGATGTCTTTGCCACTACATCAAATTTAATTACAATTTACACAATATTACAATTCAAGGAGATTTCTTCAAGGATTCCACAATAGAACTTTTATCAACTGACTTCATTGCATCAAGAGTAAACATGGAAAATACAAGAAACAACATGGAGATAACATCACAAGGAGATAATTAAAATGAACATACATTCCCACCCGGTTGTACAATAGGGCCAACAATGAACCAATATAGGGGAAAGGTGGATTTTCTCAATAGGAGAAGTCAATCACCATACCTTCAGTTAGCCTTTTCGGGGCTTAAAACCTCAAGAATTTCCATTCTTTCTCAAGGCCCTTTGAAGGCTACATCCACAAGGATTTTCATTCTTTACCATATTCAAGAATTCTCAATAACAACAAGGTATGGGATGACAAGTAGGGGCCCATACACCCTACCCTTTGTCCCTCCTCCCTCCATGAGAGGAGACTCTACACTATTGAGGTCCAACTAATGCTCTTTCCCCAAGCATGGCCACTTCTTCCCTACCCAAGGGTGAGTGTTTCCAAATACATCCCCATGAAAATCTCTCAAAAACAATCAACACACCAAGAAGGCATAAGAATAACTTCAAAGAAAACAAGATAAAATCCCTCCCAATACCACCCTCAACACACAAGCAAGAAATGTATATTTACACATTGTCTCCAACATGATTCAACAAGATTTAAAACATGAACACACACAAGGAACCATTCATGGAGTGAAGCACTCCTACCTTCAAAAAAAAAAAGTTATGGCAATGGTGGTTTGAGAAGAGCTTCATTTTCTTCCTTCAATCATCAAGACTTCCTCCAAACTAGAGGATTGGGTGACAAAAAAAAACTAAAGTTCCCCCAAAAGGCCTCTAAGTATGGTCCTTAACTCCAATAGGATTCAAGTAACTCAAGATGGAGGTTGGTTTTACTAACCCAAGTAAAGGACAGCCCATTTTCGAAATCAGCCTATAATAGGGTTTTTAAGAGACCCTAAGAGTCAACCTAGGAGACTAGAGGGTTGGAAAGTACCCGCACCCATACCCTTATCCATAGGGTTGCTTAAATTAAATGTTGCAAAGCCTTAAAGGCTTATTAGGAACAATTTAAAAGTTAGGAGGATAGCAAGATCAATGTACAACCTTTAAAGAATTACAATATAAGGTTAGCACAAAATTAATAAGTAGTTTAGCTTCGCTTTTCTGTTGATTTGTCTCAGCTAATTTTCCTGCACACTCATTGCACACATCAGTAGGTCCAAAACCATATGCATAATTTGAATTACATATTAGAGGGATTATATAAATTAAAGCATCCATTTCTAAGAATTAGTTGTTCATCTAATTCTACTCATATTTCTAACCTTCCGACTTGCATAACCAAATGCGTTAGCGTTGCATACATTTTCTTTCATCATTATACATATTTATAAGCATTAAATGGAAAAATCAAATAATTGAAGTAAGCATCATACATCGCAAAATAGCATAACAATGTTCAGTATATCCAATAATTTTCTGACATGTTAGCATGAGTATCAAAATAACAATGTGTCATCGGTGCTAGGATGGGTTGGGGTGAGGCCTCACATCCTCCCCCACTAGGCATGAACTTCCTCCTGGAGTTCATCAAAAAGATAAGGGTACTGTGCTCGCATCTACGTTGTATCCTCCCAAGAAGCTGTAACCTCATTGTAGCAATCCTACTGGACTCTAACCTGGTCCAGCTCTCGGCCTCGAAGTGCTAGGGTCTATCGGGCAATAATACGGATGGGTTGTAGCGCTAATTGGCCGTCTGACTCCACCTGCAAAGCATCCCAATCTATAATATGAGTCTCATCATAAATATATCCTCTGAGTACAAAAATGTGAAACACATCGTGGATGCGTGACAGGCTAGGTGATAGGGCTAAATGGTAGGCAACTAGTCCTATCCTCTCTAGGATCTCGAACAGTCCAACAAATCAGGGCGCCAACTTAGAGCCCTTTCCAAATTGAATCGGACTCTTATGTGGCCGTACCCTAAAGAAAACTCTATCGCCAACCTAATATTCCTGATCTATCCTCTTTGCATCTGCATACTTCTTCTGCCGATCATGTGCCTCTCTCAAGCGCTGCCTAATCAGACTCACCTGCTGCTCCATCTCCTTAACCAACTAAGGGCCAATAGTTACTTGGTCCTTGATCCTATCCCAACTCAAGGGTTTCCTGCATTATAATCTAAGCATATATATTTTAAGTATCTATATTTTAAGTATCATGTTTTGAGAGAAAAGGAAACTAGATAAGGAGATCAGATTAAAGTATGTGAGTGTTAAAGATAAAATTATAGATATCTCTACAAATCCTTTACCTAAAGATACATTTGAGTACCTAAGTGGTATGCTTGGGGTTATGGCCATGCCTACATCAGAGTAGATGATGCAAAGATTGCATCAATCTAGTGGTACAGAGCACTATTGTTAGACTGGCTGAACATTGATGCTTCCTATATGGGGGAATATCTATGATGAGTTGAGTCAATGAGAACTCTTAGTATCTAGTATTGAATAGTTTCTTTAGACACTTAAGATGGTTAAATACTTAGAGTAGTAAATTTACATAATGAAGCTTTTGTCATTGATGTCAATGGGGGAGAAGTATTCATGAAAAACTATCTCTTAAGGGAGAAAAAAGAAGAAAACATGAATGGGAGAAAAGTGTATATCTCCTAAGTATGTATGGGAGAAGAGTGTAGAAGAAGGAAGAATATCTCTATGGGGGAGATAAGATATATTTAGAAAGAAGATACATAATAGAGTAGTTTTCCAAAGGATTTTAGATTGGATTGATGAAGAGGATTTGTAATGCCCCGCCCGAAGATCCTTGGCACAAGGATAAAACATGCACTGAATAATGTTTTTCTTAAGATAAGTCACTTAAAAACAACAAAAGTAACCAAGTGCAATGATGAAATACCAAGACAAGGTGATTAGAATAGGGAACATGGCTAAACTCACATATTGACCTACACCAATAAAAGTCTTACAAACACTTCCAAAGATCTCCAAGCTCAAAATTATAATTCACAAACCAAGAATGCACAAATCATGAGAATATACCAAAGGGATGTTCTCTTCAATCCCAAATTCAAAGTTCCTAGCATGGTTAGACATACAAGCCCATATCCACTAATCATGCCATAATCAAGAATCACAAGCAAAGATCAACAACAATAATGTAGAAGATGAGGCACCAAAGTTGCATCCACTCATCTACTAGACACCATGCTAAAAGATAGAAACCATGCAAAAAGATAATGTTGAATCTTGAAATATTGTTGAGTCAAAAATTCTAAAGCCCTAAAACTTCCTAGAATCTTTATCTTATCTCAGATAGGTTTGGAACCTATCTCAAATGAATCATCACATTTAATAAAATATATCTTAAGTATAAGCAACTTATACTTAAATGATATCTTTTAAACCCCATAGAAACATATGTTGAACTAGGAAAGAGTGCAACCCTAAAGGTACCCAAAACATCAATCAACTCTTAACCGAAAAGTCCATAGATAGTTGTCATTTTCCAGAGAAGGTTTGTGTAAGAAAACTAGGCAAAAATTTATTATAGCTAGGCAACATTTATCACTAAAGCCAAGTGATACTTTTTTCCTAGGCAATACTTTTCATTAGATCTAGGCAATAATTCTCATTATAACTAGGCAATAATTTTTAGTATGACTAGATGATACTTCACCAATGTTGTACAATTTTTCTCTCTAATATGGTACAATACCTTCTAGTATCATTCAATATTTATCCATAAGTAATGTGATACTTATCTAGTATCATCCAATGCTGAACAAATGTCACCCAAGATTGAAAAGAAACAATCTGACAAACAATCAAAAGGAAAAAAGAGTAAGGACCTCCACATCAAGGAGTACCAGATCCACAATAATAAAGGCTTGGAAACTCAAATGAATGAAATAAAAAACACCATGTAATAGGGAGAAAAACAAAATCCATGATCTAATCCATAACAACATATGAAAGAACATGTAGAAACAACATCTCAATGTACATACATGGTTCATAAACAAAACATCATATGAAGGAAAACATATATATCTAAGCACTGACATAGCTAAAACTCATATGTAGTTTTTCCCAACATCATGAGAGCTCAAAAGACCTAGCCATCCCCCATGTGTAACATCCCAAATTGTCAACTAGATATTAAGAGTTATCTTATGAGGGTGTTACTACTACAAAAGTAACTAACATCATAAGAACAAGAAGGTCTAACATGCTAATCCATCAAAGCATAGATACTCCAATTAGTAGTGAATCACATCATCTAACCATATGCTATAACATTATAATAAAGGAATGCATCAAATGAACTAAAATCATATAAACATGATATCCATAAATTCCAATTAAAGCATAACTTACAAGAAAACATACTCTGAAAACTCAAATTACCAAGTGAACATCAAGCTTCGGTCTCAACTAGAAATAGACCATCTTTGTACACTAGTCCCCAATAGTGGTATAGGTAGCTACACCTCCCAACAACGTGGAACCCATAGGTGCACTCTTATCACACTAATGGAGATAATAATCCAACCACAAAAACACATAAAGCAAGCATCCATGGCTAAAACTCAAGCAAGACAATAAAGAGAATTGTAACCAAGATCATGAGACAATGCAATTGGACTAATTCCTAGTCAAACACTCTATGGGTCACTATATAGGGGCTTGTTGGAGGGTAAGTAGCTTTACAATGGGTAGCCCAAGCTAGTGTTGGTAGCTCACACTTCCCAATGGAAGGAACACAATCCTATGTCTTTAGACTTAATTGGGTGCTCACATAACATTTTATTATCTTAAATTTATTACCCATTTAATTTATTTATTTGTCACTTGATTATAACTTCTTCACAAAAACCCTTTGGGAAATAGTCACCAAGGTTGCCAGAGAAGTCCATCCATGCTACCCAACATACCCATGCTCATCACAATGATGAGTGCCCTTAGGCATGCATATTCCTAATCCAATCCCAATGAACATAACTTAACCAAAATACAAATGGGAGATTAGCTCTTGCAAGTCACTCGATAAATGCACGTGTATGTGCTCATGTATGGTGTAGCACCATCATGAAGATCATAAAAGAAGGGCTAGATGAGAACACAAGAAAAATAAAACTTAACCAAATACAAGCATAGAAGAATGGATTCTACATGAATCCCAATAAACAATAAAATCATACATCATGAACTCACTCAACTAGCCTCAATTTGAGAGTATGGATTCTACAAGAATCCCAATGATGCAAAAAAACCAAACATCATGAACTCACTCAATCGGACTCAATTTGGGAGTATGGATTCTACATGAATCCTAGTGTCCATGAAAAAATAACAAGGTTTCAATAAGAAAGAATAACACCAGGTACCAAATTACTCAACGAAACACAAAGTCAAGAATATGGATGCAACACGTAGCCTAGTGCAAACATAAAGATGCAACAATGATCGGATTGACATCCTATAGATCATCCAAATCCACAACCAACATCATGCCAATAAAACTTGAGAAAACTAGATGACATGCAAATCAAGGCAAAAAACTCAAAATTAAAATTTTAGAATTAAAACCCATTTGGTCTTAGGGCAAAAAAGCCATGAATATCAAATAAAATCTAAGTTGGGAGTCTATATGCAAAAACAACTAGCATAATAGTATGAAACACCAAACCCTCATTCCAGAAAATAGGGAAATACTCATACCCACCCAACTAGGTAGAGCTAGCATACAAAAATAGAGGGGAACACTTGTTCTTAGCGTCCTAACAAACACCAAAAAATAGAAACATAAATAGAGCTGAAAAATTAAAATGGGAGAGCCCTACCTCACAGCCAAAAGGGGCAAAATAGGAATTTGAACCATAAAATAAAAATCTTGTAGAAGTAGCCAAAAATCACAAAAAACCAAGGTCTCCCCAAGCTGGATCCAACAAGACCAATCTTGTGATGATCCCATGCCTGTAGCTCCCATAATGAACATAACAATAATTCCTCACAAAGAGGATTTTGGACCTTTTACTCTCAAACTTTCTAATTCAAAAGTGAGAAGTGAGGAATAAAATTCCTTTTAGATACTTATTCACTTTTTGAGTGAATAATCAATTAGAGCAAATAACCAAGTTACCTAGTTAAACCCTAATTCAACCAAAACAAAAATGGGCTATTCCAAGTAATTGAAATTCATCTACAAAAAAGCTATCAAGAATTAAAATTAATTAAAATAAAGCCCAAAAATCCCTTAAACCAAAATCATAGAATTCCTTAATTACTTTCATGACAATTGCGAACCTCTAAACGCATAAACACACTCGTAGGTCTAATCACATAATGAAAATGAGTCTTGATTTATTAAATTAGTGGAAGTTTTAATTTAAATAATTAAATAGGATATGTCAACCATACATGCATGACATTGGTTAAATATGAACAATTAAATCACTAACTCCATGTGCCATTGCCATGGACATAAATCCTGCACACTAAACAACACATTCAAGTGAAATTAAATATACTAATATAGCTAAAGTGATAAATGCATTAAATGAGCTAATTTAACCATTTATCTAATTATATCAAAATAACCTATTTACATCACTCACTTTTGCATAAAGCATCAAAAAGAAAGAATGAAGTAAATAACCATAGAATCTAATCCAATGTATAAACAAAATTAGAGAATAAGTCCAAATACTAGATAACTAGATATCCTCATAAAACATATTTTCGTCTGAACAAGGCATTATCATGTAGATATGATCAACTAGCAACATAGTAATCTAACGTGGACAATTCATTTCTAATTAATTAAGAATTTAATAATGGTTATTTAAACAACATAAAAGGGTACTTAAAACACATAAGTGAACATGGTCAAATACATGACTAACCATTGCTATAGAAACCTACTCTAGTGTAGCAAGATAATAATAAATAATGCAATCTCTAGACAAATCTCAAGGTAATCACAAAACAACATCATGATACTATGTCAATCCTACTAACCACTAGCATAAACCTCAGTGGAACCATTAGATGCATTGAAATCTAATAAGTCATCCATAAGCATAATCAAAGAAACTCATACAATAACATAAATCAAATCACCTCAAGGTGTAGACCACTCATGGTCCTAATCATGATGACTCACCAAGCAAGACCATCAAGGTTTCATCTATTAGGATGACTTGCAAAAATCAAATGGGAGAGGCACTAAATCATTTGAGAAGATGAGAACAACAAAAATAGTAGAATATTGTTTTGTATTCTTGGAACTTAGATATTTTTTATTTATATTACCATCAATGCCAAAGGGGGAGATTTTTAGCATGAATGTTGATGATACTACTTTGGGGGAGTATCCTTAGCATTGGAGAGTATTGACATGTTGCATTCATGACTATGTTTTTCGTTGATGTCAACATAGTAGTAAGACTGTGAAGATTGGTAGAATAGAAGATAGAGATTGTAATGGTATGGACAAGGTTTTGATTATCTAGTGATGCACAGTTACAAACATGTTCTACACTATGTCCGAATGATGTGGTTAAGTGTATGTGATGAAAGTTGAAGATATACAGAACATATACCTAATTGACAGAGAGTAGTGTAGAGATAGAGTAACTATTAAGAAGTTTCTTATGTTTAACCTATATCTTTTAGCAAAGATATAATCTGGAGATGCATGGTCATCCAATGACATATGATAGTCTAATGATGATGTCAACATATGCACAAGCACTAATGTTGCATGTTTGAGAGGTTATATAGACTATGAGCTAGCAATGCTATTGTAATTATGAATTAATTAATTATCTTATTATAATTAATTAGGAAAGCCTCAAGACTGACTCAAGGAATTATTTTTAAGATATGGTATAAAGAAGCATTAAGAAAGTACCAAGTGCGAAAAGGAGTAGAGTGTTTGGTGAATGTGAGTATGCAATCCAAGGGATTATTAAATGTGAGATTTTTGATTTGGTTATAAGATCATAAGAAGAAGAGGTCTGGTTGATAAGACAAAGATAGAGGAAGGAAGTAAAATTTATTTCTATTATTTTTCAAGGAATAATATAGAGATTATTTGGATAGTGGATTAATTGGTCTTTCCCTTAATCTGTTTGGATAGTGGGTCCATTTGTCTTCCACAACTCCTAATAGGATTGAAATCTTCTAACATGGATTCAAATTCCCCCAATAGGGTTGAAATCTTCTAACAGGACACAACGTCTAATAGGGTTGAAATCTTCTAACATGGATTCAAATTCTCCTAATAGGGACTGATATGTGCTAAATGTATTTATAGAATCTTAACAAGGTCCATCCTCTAACAATAAAATTTTATATTAGTACATCATCTTGTGGGTACCATCCCTACCAAGGTTTTCCCCTTGATCAAGGGTTTTCCTAGTTAACATATATGGTGTTATTATGCATGAGTATATTTTTATGGTTTTTTATTATACTTTTCATATTGTTAATATTTAATAAGGTTGATAATTGTGATATTAGTTAGATTACTAATTCACATCTCCCTTCCTCCCCCCTCCCCCCCCCCCCCCCCCCCCCTGCCCAAAGTTATATTGGTGGGCTATATATTCAAACATACATATATATGTGTGTGTATACATACACACATACTCACATATATACATATAGATAGATATATGTGTACATACGTGTATGTGTATGTATGTATTTATATATGGATGACATATTTGATCATATGAATATTTGTATCATCAAAAGACTAATTGTCATATCAAAATTGAAAAAAAAAATCTTGCAACATAATTATGAAGTTCTATATATCAAAAAGAACAATGTTCACTTTTAAACACTTTGATAGCATAAAAGATGTCTCCAAATCCATCTAAAAGTAAATGACTTACAAAAGAATTAGAAAACACAACTATTTAATAAGTCAAAATGTTCATATCAAGAATATAACAAGTACAATATATAGAAATAATAATAAAAACAAAATTTGAGAAGAAATGAAAAATAAAATCAAGGAAATATAATTGCATTCACCAAACACATTACAATCTTGGATTTATCTTGGTGCAATAGTGTAGTGAATGAAAATATAATTTATAATATATCTTGATCAAATATACTTGCACAAAGACCTCCTTGTGGATGAAGATAAGATTGAAAGCAAGAGTTTTCTTGGCCTCACTATAGTGCTAATTCAATAAATTAGAGAAGATGACTCAATTTTTTCTATTTCAAAATTTAATAATTTATTTAATAGATAAATAAAATAAAAAATCCAATTCAAGATGGAATTAATTTGTGACTTAGAAAATATTTTTTAGTTTTATTAGAAATAAATATTATATCTTATTCAACAAAATAATAATGAACATTTTATAACTTTTGAGTAAATGGATGATAAAAAATATTAATTAATAAATTTGAAATTGATTTAATTAATAATTAGTAGACATTATAATAATAATTAGTGAATAACATAGAAAACTTATATTTACAAATACAAGTTCAATTATATTTTAGTGTCTACAATTATAACTTATATATTCTTATAAAATAATATATGTTATATATTATATCTTGACATACATTTTTATAATTAGTGGATAGGCTATTGTGGGTTGAAAACTTCCAAATTTTATCATTATCATATACCTAAAAAAAATTTACAGGTCACGAAAAATGTCAAACCACCCTCATAAAAAAAATACCACCTCCATCCTACATGTCATCATGGCAATCTAATACAAAATCATTTCACTCCCACTCTTGATAAAATTAGATTTTTCTAAAAATTAATGGACTTTAACTTCTAAAATGTGTACAATATCTGTCTGAAAAACTACATGTATGAATCTCTCGAAAGACAAGAAAGTCTAGAACAATGTGAATCAAAATATTTTGCTTAAATTATTAAATAGAACATTGACAGAAATTGTGATGTTTGATATCAAAAAGTCACTGGTAATGTTTAACGTAATATTAATAGTATCTTCGAATAATCCTAGGGTAGTCTTCTAATGCATCATGTGAAATAATGTGACCAAAAAAAAAAAAATCTATTTTAATTATTACAATTGGTTGTGATATGTTTTTCTTGTACTGCATGTCTCTCATGCTCCAAAACTTTATATTTTTAAATGTTGGTCCCAAAGTTTAGATAGATGAATAGATATTTGATAAAATGAGGTTTTTTCAAAGTTATCTATAACTCCTAGATTAGGAAAAATTGAAGGTCTTACATGCTCCTTAGCTATGAGGAATGATGAAGATCTTGTGCTAAAAAAAAAATATTGAATGTGATGAATTCTAGATATATTCTAGATATTCTATACAAAATCCTTGAACCCATTTCCATCTCCCATATATATCTTTCATTACTTGATACCTATGAAACCTTTTCTTTCTTTCTTTTCAAGAATTTAATATATAAGTTTTCTTCCATGTAAAAATACTAACAATTGCAGTTTGTTTCTATTGTGTCTACCCACACAACATTAGGACTAATAATGATGATTGAAACAATTTTTGACATGAGGTTCAATGATGTATTCACCCCAACCATCGAGACCTTTAAAGTTTTTAAATTTTAAAACTTCCTATTATCTATATAATCATAAGTCTAAAACTCTCCTCATAATAGAAATTAAAAAAATTTCTATATAGAACCCTTCCTTGTAATGGCACTTCAATTCTTTATATGTATTATATTTGAGTCATCCAAAATTATTCTTCTTTTTCCTAGCATTAATAATAAAATCATCTTTCTAGAAGGGAGGAGTCTTACACTATTATATAACTTAAAATATGTAAGGGTATGTCCCTATACATACCCCTTTACCTTTACACAAACCATCATGCAGGTTGCATTAAATAAGGGCCAATATACACTAAACAATGATCATAATGAAGTTTCCATTATTGAATTTAATCTAACATACCATTCATGGGATATGTGGAAAAGGGCACTAGAAATGATGGAAACTAGATGGAGAATGTGACCATTGAACTAGTCAAAGGGCCAACCAAGCTAAGGATGTTGAAGACTTAGATTAAATGGATGCTTGAGAAGGTTAGAATCCATGAGGGTTTT
>CM053786.1:74941235-75188735 GCA_028749045.1 Cupressus sempervirens | reverse complement strand
TAATAGGGTAGACCTTTCATAGGGTAGATCATGTTTCATGGTCAAAACATTATAACCTTCATTGGATACACTTTATTATTGTAGAGTTGAAGATTTGTGAGTGTCATTGCCACCCTAGTTTCACCTTCTCATTTGGAGGGTTTCTAGGTAATCATATTTGGTGTTATGTGTGTGAATACTTACATATTTACATGATTTAGATGTATATGTTTTACATGTTATTTCTATTTAACTATTGAATGCATGAAATGGAAGTATGGTGAAAGTTTTATGGAACCAATTTTAAACTACTGATTCACCACCCCGCACCCAGAAGTTCACATTTCCTATTGTAATTCCAATAATTGGTACTGGAGGCTTTTTCTCTCAAAGAGAAGCTTTGTAGCTTTGACGAAAGATCTTGAAATGGAAATCTACAAGTTGAGAAAGGCTATTGAGAACTAGGAGATTGAAATACATCTCATTCTACATCAATTGAATCAAGAAAGGGAAGACCTAAAGAATTTCTTGAAGAGAAGGAAAGAAATTGTTATTATGGAGAATGACACACAATACAAAGAGATAGACACCATTAAGCTATTTGTAGATGGAGACTCTAATGAATTTGATGCAGTAGTTGTAGATCTAATGGAAAAGAACATAATCCAAGCTAAGGAAATCAAAAATCTCAAGTTAGAACAAGAATCACAAGCTATATTGGTACATGAAGTGGTTGAACAAATGAAGAAAGCCATGGAAGACAAAGCTATGATTTAAGAAGACAAAAGATTTTTGGCCAATAGACAATAAGAGAAGTCAATAGAACTAACCAAGATTTCCAACATGCAATTGGGTACTCTAAGTCAAATGATGAATGCCAACTATGAACTGAATGTCAAGGATATTGACATAACTATAATGAAGTTGTAGAATAAACAATTAAAAAATGAGCTAAAGAGAGAGAAGGAATTTTCTAAAAGTTTCAACAAACCAAATGAAGCCTTCAAATACTTTGAGCAATTACTGAGATCCCCTAGATCTAATAATGATACATCTAGACTAGGATACATAAGCACTCAAGAAGAAGAGTTATCTAAAATTGATAAAGAAAGAAACAACAAAGGTAAGAACTCCAAACCTACTTGTCATAATTGTGGTAAGATAGGACATACTACTAATGTGTGCAGAAGCAAGATTGCAAATTAGAATGTCAAGCCTAAGAGTATTGTTCACCACCATAAGTGCAAGAAGAAAGGTCATCAGGCACATGAATGTAGAACCAAGACCATGCATACACAAAGATTTGAAAGATATTGTTACAACTATCAGAAGTATGGACATTGAAATTTTCAATATAGATCTAAATCCATGTGGTCATCAAATAGGAAAACAAAGGTAAGAAATAATGGCAACTCTTATAACTAGGATTATAGTACAAGATATAGCTATGATTATTGTCAAGAATATGGACATGTTCTTAAAAATTGCATTAGGACACACTTTAGTGGTAACTAAAAAAGGTAAAATTTTTAGCTATTTGAAGATTGGTCATATCAGTAAGCATTGTCTAGCTAGGTCAAAGGCACCAAATTGTGAATTTGATAAAGGCAAAGGCAAGGAAGATGTTGAAGACATTAGAGATGGGATGAATAAAACATGGAAAAAGAAAGATGATTGCAACACATTAAATGGAGAAGGGATCAATTCACCCAATGGGTTAGGTGGTCACACCTCATCAAACTAGGAAATCAAGAGGTATGTGGGATTAATATTCAAGTGTTCTGTCATGCATCAGCTCCAAAGGAGATAGTACTAAAAAAATTACATTAGCATGAATAAAGATGCAAGATGTTGTTAGGAATCCAAGACAAATCTTTGAGTTTTTCATGTTGTTGTTGAGCATGAAATATTTCTTATGTATGTCGAGTGGAATGTTAGAAGATGTCAAGCTAGTAGTCTGGCTAGTTCATGTTGAGCTCATAGTAGATATTGAGTGATGGAAATATCAATGGATGTCAAGTGAGCCTAAAATTTTTTGATGTCAAGCTTATAGATGTGTAAGCACTCAACATTTATTGAAAGGTTTTCATAGGGCATTTGATCAATTTTAGGTCATTTTTAATCATTTTGAATTCAAGAAGGAGTGAGAAGAATAGAAGGTAATCTAGAAATCCATTCCAAGCATTTGTAGAAGATTTTAGTAGTGATTCAACACCATTTTGTTAGATTTCCTAAGGTACTTATCAAGAGTCAAGCTATGCAGTTTAAATTTTGTAAACACTAGTTTCTCATTATGACATCTAGTTCGAAGAATGTTGAAGCAATGGAAGTTTTGAATGTTCAGTTAGTGAGTAATGAAGTTAAGTAGCCCATTTTCAAAGCCATTCCTGATATTGCATATAAGCAAGACCCTTCTAGTGCATTGTGAATGATTTCACCAAATGTAATAATGGTGCAAGATGTAAAAAAATGCTATAACTATAAGATAGATAGAATTGGTGACACAAAAATTAGAGAAGCCTACAAAAAACTATGTGATAATTGTGTTTTGAAGGAAGTGTTCAAAATCATAGGGAAAAAGGTATTAACACGAGCTCTAGATTTTTTGAATGTGTTTAAGATAGAGTGGATTAGAATTGTGCTTAGCCAAATCCATGATGGTTCCTTATGGTTAGAGAATGGACCTATCAAAATTACAAAGAGAATTATCCATAGGGTTATTGGTTACCCAACCCTAGATTGGCCTAAGACAGTAAGAAGTGATTCTAAGGAAGTGATTGAGAAGAACATGAGAGTTGTTTGGAATAAAAGAGGTATGAAAATAGATACAATCACTGATCCATTATTATAATTTGTTGTAAGGGTGATGTCACACAAAGTTTAAAAATCTAGTAGATTGAATAGTGTGCCTTGTATAGTTGTGCATGTGGGATGAAAAAATTGTAAAGAAAGATATATGATCTAGTAGAAATAAAATTGCAACAATTGATGGAGAACCTTGGAGAAATCAGGAAAACTAAGAGTGCACAGTGAAAATTTGATTTAGTTTTTATTTGTATATTCTTTTATGTGCAAAACACACTCCCCTCATCTGGCACTATGGAATGGAAGACCAATAGATCATTTGCAGTATAGATTGATGAGTACATTGAGAAATTAGGAGATAATTTTGAATCCTTAATGACAACTTACTTTGAAGACTTCAAGAAGTCAATGAAGGAGAGACTAAGAATACCAATATCCTTAGTTGAGAAACACTATGATGACATCTATTTTCTTATGGATATTGATTATAGATTTGTACAAGCTACTACACCAACGATGAGATGGTTGAGACCCTTAGATTATGAAATTAATGTGGATGAAGCCTTTACAACCATCATAGCCTTACTTGGAGAAGAGGTAGACAAAACATCAAAGATATTTGGAAACTATGAAGTGGCAAAGTCCAAGATCACCATGGAACTAAAGACTACTTTAGTTATCAAGAAGAAGGACAAGCTAATGAAGAAACTGAAAGCTAAGTTTGGAGAGGGTGTCAAGGAGGAAGAAGAAGAAGAACAAGAAGAAGAAGAAGAGGATGAAGAGGAAGAATAAACTCATGCACAAACACATCTTGAATTAACTCAAGGCATGGGAGAAGACCAAGAAGATCGAGGAGGAGACTGAAGGTGTCAAGGGAGAGAAGCCAAGGAAGCACCTACTCTTTCCAAGCCACAAAAGAGGAAGGCTAAGGCACAACCAGTGGCAAGGAAAAGAAAATTATAAAACCAAGTCAGCCAAAGCCCACTCCACCTACCACAAGGGCTAGCACATGTGCAACTACCCAAAAGGCCAAAGAAAAGACAAAGCAAGCATAACAAGGAGGAAAAGAGAAAAAGAGACCAAGAAGGAAGTATGTGGCCCAAGTAGATTTTGATGAAGAGAAAATAGAGTCAGATGACAATAGCCAACTTAAGGCTGTGAGTCATAATCCTTTGTCAGATCTTTAAAATTTATGTGAAAATGTTAGAAATAGTGCAAACCTATTAGGATTTGGTCATGTTGATTTTGATAATTTGGGTAAAGTGGAGAAAAACCAAGTGGAAGAAGCCATATTGGTTATGATGGAAAAGTTAAAGACAACTCCACTAGAGATTTCCAACTATATGCCAAAAAGTCTATATGATAGAGTTGAGCAGAAATGACACTATTGCCTAGACTTGGAGAAATAAATAAGGGAAACATCTTTAGGCCAAGTAATGCTTGAACTAACTAAGCCATAGATTTGTAAAACTATAAATAAATATTTAGTTAGGGTCACACGTAAATACAAAACCTTCAACATTTTACAAAACAATATTGAGGATGTAGTCAAGAGGTCCACACAGACGTGGAAGGTCACTTATGGGTTGACAACAGTCAAGGAAGGAGAACAAGCACCCATTGAAGTGAAGGATGATGAGGATTATGACAAAAATGACACTATTGGAGAAGGAAAAACAATGGAAGTAGATGACAAGGCAACAGTTGAGCCAGAGCAGCCAAAAGAATAGAGTGTGCAAGACACACAATTTTTGGGTGTAAACCCTCCACATGTCACAAGTGAGACTACTGAAACCATAATTTTCAAGGATTTTTCTAATTTATCAATTGAAAACATCAATCCCCTTACTAAGGAAGATCTTAAGAAGATATTAGCTCAGTCTACACCATAGGCTAAACTTTATGAAAATCTAGTTTCGGTGAGTGTAGATGAACTACAAAAGATAGTGATTGATACTGCAAGGGAAAAGGAGAATCCACAAGAACCACCTTCTATCATACCTTCAATCACTAATGTACAACCTTTGGTCCAAATATTAGAAGCTACATCTACCAAGGTTGATACAATTGCTAAGATTGATACCATTGAGAAGAAAATAGCAGAAGAGCAAGCCACCACTACAGGACAACAAGAAACAAGTCACATAGACCTATCTACACATACAACACAAGGACAAGTTGCAAGTCAAGTTATAGTAGTAGAATAGGGCAATCTTGAAGAGACAAAGCTCACACCCAAGGTGAAGGAAAAAGTTACCATTCAAGCACTAGTAGCCTTACCAGCATCTGGCACTCCTTCCACACAAACTCTTTAGAAGTTGAGCACAAATGCTACTCCATTGCAAATGTCAGTGTCATGCCCGAGATCATTAAAGGTAGAAGAAAAAATCCATTATGAAGATGTAAACCTCAATGAAGAGATTGTTCTACCAAAGTCTAATATTGATACAATGACAATAGAACAAATGGGTTTATTGTAGTAGGCCCTAGGAAGGAAAAGCATCAAGAAATGCTTAGGAGGAAGCATAGGTAAAAGCAGACACTAAAAGACATAAAAGACATCTTTTTAGATGCATTTAGTCTACCAACTTCAGATAAGACCAAGAAACTACTAGAATAATTGTCAGATATAGTGGAGAAGGTCAGTAATGAAGACCTTGATACTAATGCCAAATTACTAGAGTAGTTAGAAAGAAATTCCAGAGCAAGGTAAATGAGAAAATATCTTATGAAATAGTACTAACACAAGTTGCACTGGCAAAAAAGGTTGAGGACGTGGCGAAGGTACTTGAGAACACATTCTCATTGTGCACTAAATTGTCCAACCCATTACTCTTCATCCAAGAGACCAGAAGTCACATTTTGAGTCTAGAGAGAAAATTATTGCATCAGGTGCAAATCTACCAATGAATCTGGCTCAAAGTGAGAAGCATTTCAGGACATTACTTCAAACACATAGTCAATTAGTTGTATTAATACAAAATGAGGCCAACATTAGTGCCAAACTGACTAACATTCAAGCAACCCTCACCTCCCATATGGAAATATTGCATAAGGACCTAGGCTATGCTTAAACTCTAATCAAGAAAGACCCCAATCTTTCTACCTTAGATGGTCTAGTTCACCTTGCTGTCGAGCTAGCAATCCAAATAAAGTCATTAGATGTAGCATGTGAGAACTAGGATGTAGCTATCAAAATGATATTGGATGTCCACAAAACCTTTCTAGAAAAATACACTATAAGTCTATAGCCCATTGACATAAGTGTCAAAAAGGGGGAGATATATATTTTTGGGTGAGAATTAGATAAGAGAAAGATATATTTTTGGAGACAAAGACAAAGGGAGAGACATAAGCATGGGGAAGAGCATCACAATATAAGAAGTATTAGATGAAATAATATAAGAATGAATTCAAAGTGTATCAACATAGACACTTTTACTCAGTAGGAGCATAGATTTTTGGTTACAAAACAAACATATTAACCAGAGGGAGTTATTAGATTTTAAGGTTTCTAAGTTATTGCCAAATTTTGAAATTTTGTATACAAGCCGAGTTGAGATATGTTATGCTTGAGAGATCAAGGATATTAATGTATATACAAGTGTTTTTGATACTCATGTCAAAGGGGGAGATTTTTGATCTCAGATTGGTTTTAACTAGTGAGTGTCAACACACATAAGTTATTTCCTTAGTTCATGTCAAACTAGTAATGCATGCTGAGAACAACATGTAAATATTAGACCATGCCGAGTCATAGTGAGTGTCAAGTCACTCATGTGCTGACTCACTCAAAGTGTTGAGGAAATAGACCATGCTAAGTGATTCAGGTGCCAAGTAAATAGTTGATGTCGAATGTTATAGATGTTGAGTCATAGTATAAAGATTAGTGCATGCCAAGCATCAAAGACTTCAGATGTTGAGTGAAATAGTTTGGACATATTTGTTTGAAATGGCACAAACAACTATGCAAACTATTTTTGAGCTAAATTAAGATTAGATTTTGATATTTTGGAGATAAGGATGAATCTCTAGTTGGATTTCCTATGCAATTACATGCATCCAATTAGAAAAATGGGTAGGTTTAAGAAACAAAATGGATGAATCTCAGCTGTAGATTCATATCTAACCTTAAGTCACCAAGTCTTCTTAAGGACAATGAAACCCTAACCTATCTAGTGAGTGTGTAAGAAATTGAAGGAGTGAAGAGAGGAGTTTGCATACACAAATAGAGCATTCATAGTGACTTAAAAGTTATGAAGTGAAAATTCATTGCAAAATCAGTTAGAGCAGATAGAGAAGGGTGTACAACATAGAGACATCTAATAGAGAAGGATCAAGTAGACATTGTTTAGAGGTGATCCATTATTAGGCAAGCAAGTGCTAACCGTAGGATCAAAGTTGAGACATTCTAATAGGTGATTTTAGTCAAAATATCTTAATAGGGTAGTCCTAACATGCTGTATGAAATCCTTTAATAGGGTGCTTACTTAGTTGTGAGTTAAATTTCTTTAGCAAAGCACACTTCTAATAGGGTGTTCAAATCCTCTAGCAAGGTGAGACCTAATAGTCTTTATAAGATTTTAATAGGGTAGACCTTTCACAGGGTAGATCATGTTTCATGGTCAAAATATTGTAACGTTTATTGGATACACTTATTACTGTAGTAGTGAAGATTTGTGGGTGTCATCCCATCCAGTTTTACCTTCTCACTTAGAGGGTTTTTGGGTAATCATATATGGTGTTATGTGTGTGAATGCTTACATGATTTAGATGTATATTATTTAGATGTTATTTGAGTTTAACTATTGAATGCATGAGATGGATGTATGGTGAAAGTTTTATGGGTCCAAGTTTAAACTACTGATTCAGCAACCCCCCCCCCAACCCTTCCCCCCTTGCACTATAAGTTCACCTTTCCTATTGTAATTCCAACTTGAATGTCTTCATTTAAAGATCCATTAGTGATTCCTCTGCGTATTAGATTACATTTTTCTTGAATGTGGTCAGCCTTAAATCAATCAAATTTAGGGATTTTGGAATGGGCACATACTCCTTTTCTAAAATTTTTGAATGAAGAAGGGAGTCCATTTAATGTTACCATGGTCACCTTCTTACTATCATGGATATGACCAGTTTTTAAGAGTTTATTTCTAACATCTGTTATCCTATTAAAGTATGAAGTGATGATTTCTACTTTATTCATTTTTATATTAGCAAGTAGGTTCTTTAGAGTAAGACACCTAATAGTGTTGTTGATTTCAAACATGTCATCGAGCACTTTTAGCATATCATATGCAAAGTCCAACTTTAGTGATAATAGGTAGTAAATGATTTTTCACTGGGTCCACCAATAACTCCATTTCTCTCATGTTATCCTTTTTGCATTGATTTTTTCCATTGTCTTTCTTAGGTTTAAGATAACTCATTATAGTTAAAACATCCCGTTTTTTCAAAACTAGCATCATTCACAATTTCCAAGCTTCAAAATTTGAAGTGTCGGCAAACCTTCCTTCAAGCCTCATGTTGTTTACCATCTTGAAATAGTATAATAATTTATATTTATTTTAATAAAGTAAAAATATTTGATTTGATCTGATCTTTTCTTCAAACCTGCTCTAATACCATATTGAAGTTTAAGATCAGATTTATGAAATTTCTTAAAGTTGAAAACTTCCTATTATATATATAATCCTAAGTTTGAAACTCTCCTTGTAATATAAATTTTAAATTTTCTATACAAAACCCTTCCTTCTAATGACAGTTCAATTCTTTATATGTATTATATTTGATTCATCTAAAATGCTTCTTTATTTTTTTCACATTAATAATAAAATCAACTTTCTAGAATGGAGGAGTCTTGCCTTATTATATAACTCAAAATATGTAAGGGTATGTCCCTATAAATACCCCTTTACCTTTACACGAACCATCATACAAGTTGCATTAAATAATGGCCAATATACACTAAACAATGATCATAATGAAGATTCCATTATTTAATTTAATCTAACATACCACTCATGGGATCCATGGAAAAGGGCACTAGAAATGATGGAAAGTAGATGGGAGAATGTGATTGTTGTACTAGTCAAAGGGCCTACCAAGGAAAGGATGCTAAAGACTTAGAATAAATTTATGCCTGAGAAGGTTAGAATCTAGGAGAGTTTTAATACTCATATAAGATATGAATAACAATATTTTATAAGTTTAATATAGAAATATTGATATATAAATATTATTATATATATTATAATCAAATCATATATATACACACACACACACTTTATGTTTTATCTGACTGAAGCTATAAAACATTAACACATCTCTATCTTTGATTTGGGACTCTAAATGTTTTGTTAGAGTTTTGTGGTTGGAGTGTTTTATCTTTATAGATGAATGAATTTTTTTCCTCAATGTACACAATATTTTTCTTGACATGATAGTTTAAATGAAACCCTGCACTAGTCAAGGTTTTATTATTGAAAACTTAGAATAGTGATCTTGATTTTCTTCATATATTTGTTACCAACTTTGGAAAAAATAATAGCTATTTTTAGTTAAATTTTGTGAAATGTCCGTCAAATCATGCATAGGTGAAAATACTCATGACACAAAAAAAAGTGGAGAGGCCTTGGGAAAGGGGCTAGTGATGTGACAGGAAAATGTTTTTGAAGGCTACAATGGTACATTGGAAGGAAGTTGTGATTAACTACTAAATAAATTTGGTCTATTGGCAAAAAAATTACAAGAAAGGATATCATATTGAAATAATATTTCTTTAGAAAAATCTATATGCATATTTTTCAGAATTATTGTTAGAATTTTTTTTTATTGACTAAAAATATACATGCATATAGTTATGAGATTTATATTATAATTGTAAATTGTCAAGTTAAACAAAATTGTGAAAGATTGGGAGTCAGATAAGAAGGGCATAGTGATGGTAAATAGAGAGTTTCAAAACATATTTTCATGCAAATGATTTTAAAAGTGATTTACAAAAGTATAAAGAACAAACTAAAATTCATAGTGATATTTCTTTAACATTTTTTCTATTGGCTTTGTCTAAGTTTTGTTTAAAAATATCATTGTTAAAAAAAAATTAGTCTCAATTTTTTCTTGTGTTTAAATTTATTATTATTATTATTGACACATAAGGGTTATTACATGTTATCTATAGAATTATAATTTACACTCATATGTTGGTATTATAGACTCTACCTTGAATTGTTTGATTTGTTTTAAAAAAATATTTCTATTAGAAATTTGGAGCTAGAGAATTTATAATAAAAGACTTTGAAATCTCCTATAAAAAATAGAAATTTTGACTACTTAACTCCAAATAGTCAATGACCCAATAGTGAGTCTTAGATATATATACCAAAGAAATTTGAGAAAATATATCTATAATGGAAATGATATTTGTCGAATATATAAAATAGCTGGGGGGGGTGGAGGGTGGTGAATTAGTTATCCAAGGTCCAAATAAAACTTTAAATCACTTAATAGATTCATATCCATATATCCATATCATGCATGTATCCATTAGATCATTCAATAATTGAAAACTTTGTAGGTTATTGTCGTAGGTCAAAACAACTTTACAAAAATGTAAACATGAAACATAATAGATTCAATCACACATTTGTCACAAGGATTTAACATGGAGGCCCAATTTGGTTTGGATTTAACACTTTTGAAGTGAGCCCTATTAGGACCCAACCCTATTAAAGGTTACAATGCAGACTATTAAATGTGACTAGGTTAAAGGATTTCAATCACCCTATTAAAAGTGAGCCTTGTTAGAGGACTTTAAAACATTCCATTAAAATGTTACCCTATTAAAGGATTTACTCATGACTATTAGAGAGTAGCAATAGGACTAGATCTAGAATCCAAAGGATTTATCCAAATTGATACAATTGTTAAAGAGTAGCAATAGTACTAGATCTAATATCAAAACAACTCACTTGTAGATTACAGATCTTTGTCTAGGTTTCCATTCATCTTGGCTTTCAATCTCCTTCATCTTTGATATCTTTTTCAACCCCTCAAGCATTCACATCCTTAAGCCTTCATGCTTAGTATACCATTTGTAGATCCATCTCTTAAGCCCTCATATGAAGCAATACAACTTCTCTTTCTAACTCTCCCTTACACTTCAATAACCTTCAACAACTCTCAATAACCATTGCTTCTAGCTTAGTATCTTCTTAAATAGAGAATTTAAATATTTTGTTGCTTAACCACAACCATCCATTTTAGGGTTACATAAGATTCATTGAATCTAACGATCTTTCTATTTTTTTCTTCCTCTAGAAACTTCCTTTACAATCCTTATTAGATTCAACTCAAAATAGTTTATCTTGAATTTTATGCCTCCATCTCATCAAGCTTATCTTCCACACACTTCACACAATCCAAGAAATCAAGTTTATTGACTCAAATTCAATGAATCTTTGATCAAACTCTTATTGTTGTCACTTGAGAATAACTTGCTTTTGATGCTTGGCACACACTAGTTGTTCATCATCCACTAAACTTTACTCGGAACATATTGTCTTTTTATTGTTACATGACACATACTAAATTTACTCAACATATACTATTTCTTCACTTTTCTTAGCACCAACTGATTTTATACTAGCTTGAACTAGTATCACTCAGCTGCTATTGATCACTCGGTCAACCTTAGAGGACACACTTTTCCCCCTTCTTTTTCTTTACTTAGCTAGTGTATCCATCCATTGTAGCCTCAAGTAGATAAACAATAAACTATATCATCAATGTCTTATCTGGTCTTAGTGCTCTTTTATACACCATATAACTCAACCTTTCTCTAGGTACTCGTGTTATCTTATCTTCTTCAAATCCTCTTCATTAATCAATCAAATGATAGCATTCAGACCAAAGTAAGCAATTGTCTCACTAGCAAGTAGAAATTTTGACATCAGTGACAAAATAATAATTATCCTACATTCTCATACATTAACAATCTTCTTTTCTCAATACATATTTATTAAAATAAATTAGCCAGTAAAAGTATTTAAGCTTCATTCATTCAAGAACTTTTTAAAAATATTTTACAAAGTATTGTTCTAAAATTTAAATTTATAAAAGTTGTTAGGATTTTTTTTCTTTTTTTCATTATTTTGATCGGTAAATGGTAAAATCCTAGATTAATTATTATTATATGTTAAGTGAAGGTAGATTTGAACCCAAGACCTCCCACATGAGAGGCTCACAAGTTACCATTGCATTGTAGGCTTTTGCCTAAAGTTGTTAGAATTTTTATAGAACAATTTTATATGGAAAAAAAGGTAGCAAAAACTAAATAACTATTGATCATAGATATAAAAATATGAATATGGGAATTAGATGACAATGGTAATTTACATATATATGATTTATTATAGAATTTTATATAAATGCTTAAATATATTATTGGAAGGGAAAATTAATAAAGGGTTTATGAGTTTGCATATATAGTTTTTTTCTTAGTTTTTTAGATTAAGAAAATGTAATTATATTTTTCAAATAGATGTTAAGATTAAAGAAGATTGAAAGATCTCAAAAATATTTTTTTTTGACTATTTTCAAAATATGTTAAAAATTTAATAATATTTAGATGGTCACACTTAAATGAGAATTTTGTGGTCTACTTCGCCTATGTTTGTAGAATATTTTTCTAGTATTGTTTTTTTTTTTTTTAAGATAAACTTAACTTTATAAAAAGAGTTATTTTATAATTCTTCGTATTTAATTCTATGATACTTGAAATATTATTTAATAAAAATACATTTTTTGTGAAATATGTAGGAGTTAGAATGATTTAGAGTAACTACTCTTGAGGCGGGTGAATCATATATCCTCAAGTCTAGATGTACCAATTCAAATTTTATCAGTCACAAACTGTAGACACCTAAAAACCTTTAGAAAATAAAGTATTTTTATTTTCTGAAAAAGTCCTGATGACATCATCATTTATTAATTAATTATTTAATTAATTAATTAATTAATTTTTATGCCATTAAATCCCTTTATCTTAATTAAAAATATTTAGTTAAGGAATCCCTCCCAAAAATGTTTAAATCTTATTTAAACATTATTTCCTTATTTATTAATTATTTAATTAATAAATTGACCAAAAATTCCAAAATAAATAATTTATTTATTTTTTTCCCAAAAGTTGGCCAATTTCCTTAAGACCAATAACCTCTTCCAAAATCTTCTAATCCTTCTTTAATTTCGATTAAAGGCTAATCTCATAATTTCCTACCCCTAATCCCAACTCAAAATATTTAATCAAGATTAAATATTAATCCTCATGTTTATTAAAAATATTTTAATAAATATCTCCTCAACCCAAACCCTTGAAATAAATAAAACTTTATTTATTTCATAAAATCTTATCCTAGGAAGTTCTAGACTCTTCTAGAAAGTCTTCATCCTCATCCAAAGCCTAGACTCTTCTAGAAGATGTCTTTAACCCTAATCCTAATCCCCTCCTAACCTTGTCACATTCCCTAAACATGAGTTAAAACTTCCTAACCCAAGCCAAAGTTAACAAATATCTCCTCCTTCACCCACCCTCATTTAATGTCATCCACTTGCCTATCCTTAAGCTAATCCTAAACCATCCTAATCCATCCTCTAATCATTTGCACAAGCCCAAGCAAGCTTAGAACCTTCCTAATCAAGTCCAAGTCGAAATTGCTCTCATCACCCTCAAAATATCTCAACCATAAAGCTTTATGAAGTCCACTAGGTCATAAATGACTCTTACAAGCCCTTTTATTGCTCTTACAAGTCATTATGAGGGTCTTTATGAAGATTTTATCCCTTGAGCCTCCTTTGTTGACTCATCCTTCCCCTTTCCTCCATCCTCTCACCATGTGACATGTGTCACTCCTTGATTGGCTATAAGGAAGCACAATTCATGTGCTCTCCTCTCATGCAATCTGAGCCCTCCATAAGCTTTTTCCCATCCTTGCATCTTAGCCCTCAAACCCTCAAGCCTCTTGCCTATAAATTGGATCCTTCCCCTTTACAAAATAACACAATCCATGAAGTAAAGTTATAATTCTATTTTGAGAGCCAAATCCATACTAAAGCCATCTATCCACACTAAAAATCCACAATCATCCATTGAAGCCTTTGGAAGCATATTGAGCATACATCCTATCCATTTAGATAAAGCTACTCAACAAGAGAGCTTTTTATTGAGAGAGTCCATTAATGGCTCATATTCTCAATTGAGAGCTCATCTTAGTCTATCTTGAGTTTATGAATTTTGTTTAGTTTGTAGAAGCTTTATTTAAATTTGGTTTCTATTAGCATACTAACATTGCTCATATACATTTTGGCACGCCCGGTGGGACCCCGAATGGGTCATCTTCATTAGCTTTTTTAGTCAAGTTTTGTATGTTATTTGCTGATTTTGGCTAATTTTTCTTGTTTTTGTGATTGGTAGGATTGTATAAATTGGTTTTGTAGGTCCACATGAGCATGAAGAAGACAAAGGAACTCATAATCTATCTCATAGTGTTTGCAGATTTTTCAAGCTTATACGTGGACAAAGAACTTGAAATTCTTCTTCCTCTTCTTGTCTATATTCTTCTTATTCCATCTACTTCTTCTTCTTCTTCTTGTGGGAGATCTTGGCCATTTTTTTTTAAGGAAGCAAAATCATACACACTTCTTTTTAGTGCTTAAAATGAACCCCCAAATCATACTTAAATCCATTGAAAAATTACAAATTTGCAAAAAAGAAAAAATCTTTTAACAAGTGAAACTAAACCAATCTAATCATTTGCATCCTTGAAACATCAAGGTTTTAGATGCATTCATGCAAAATTAGGAACACTTCATTTTTGGGAATTTAAAAAGAACTTCAAGTTTCCATTTCAAAAGGTTCAAAATCAACACAAAGTGCACACTAAAGTTCTTTTAAAAAATCTCATGAAAACTAAGAGTCCTAAAAATTTTGTTATTTGTTCCAAAAAAATGTCTTGTTGCAAAATCTTGAATGTTTCTTAGGTTTTTCATGCATCAAAACAATCTAGGAATATCATTTTTGGGCTTAAAACATGCAAACTAGAACACAAAATCTTGAATGAAAACCAAAGTCCAAAGAGTCATTTTCACTTTTGAGTCCAAAAAAAAATCTTGAATGATCTAAGGTTAAAACAAAGCACTTCAAAGTTCTTAAAACAACACACAAAATCTCAATCTTGAATGCTCAAAAGAAAACACTTCAATGTTTAACCACTTGTCTTTGAATGCATGTTGCTAAAATCACTCTTGAATGCCATGGATTAAAATCAAATTTTCCTTGAATGCATGATTAAAACAAAAAATCCAATCTTGAATTCTAAGGATCAATTAACCATTTCAATATCAAACACTTCATTTGGAGCTTCTAAAAATTGAACAAAACAAATCTCTTTTCCACATGCAATCTAGGTAAAGTTTGATTTTTGGACATTTAAGAAACCTTGTTAAGTTAAAATACAAATTTGCAAAAATCGATTTGAGTAGTTCCTTGGACTCACCTCTTTTCTAATCACCCATCAAATATTAACCATTGGTTGCAATCTCAGCGCCATTTATGGGGATGGGTCTACTTGAAAAAGGTGTTAAATGTTCCACAATCTAACTCACTCACTTGATCTTTGAATGTTTGCTTTAACTTTATCAAAATTCTTAAATGATCAAAACTCTAGATTAAATCGATCACACTTCAAGTTTGGGCACTAAAATTGAACAACAACTGACGTGGAGAGCCTCCGGGTGCGCGCTTGAAATTGAATCTCACACACTTTTGTTTTGGGCTTAAAACAAACTCACACTCAATCTTGAATGCCTTAAAGAAAATTAATCGATACTTGACGTGGAGGGCCTTTGGGCCGCGAGTTTACTTTTGTTGACCCTAACTCTTCTTATTGTTTGCATTCTTTGATCGATTTACTTTTGTTGGCACTTCAAGTTGGAATAAACATTGTATCTTAAACATGAGTGCTTGCAAAGCCTAGATCAGAAAACTTAAGCGTCAGTTGGTAAAAGAACAAGCGTGTTTTTTAGCCCAAGGTCATCCAAGTCTTCTCTCCCCTTGTCGTCTTTCGAAGCCATCTTGGGTGCATAAGATTAGGATCCAAAACCTTGTTTTTTTTTAGGAGGCTTGCTTGGGGATTTCATCACCCCTTGGATGACCTCAACTCCAACGTTCTGGCAGAGTATAAGAATCAGAAGGTGAATCGAAAGACACCTCTCTTGGGATCAAGATTTTGTCACTCAGGCTAAGCCTCAAGGAACTTTATACCCTTGAGAAGTGAAAGAGGAGAACTGGGTTACCACTCCTCTCGGCTGTGTGACATCTTTTTGATCTCATCTATGGATTTGGGCCTCACGTACCTTGGGCATATCGAGGACTCCTTAGCTAAACCAACTGTTAGCCTTGTAGAAAACCATCTAGGATGTTAATGTGTTTGAGGTGACTAATCAAAATATTTGTAGAACATAAACACTCCTTGGCACAAGTGTCACTTTCTGAGAATCAAAAACTTCTATCTGGTTGTTTCTATCTATTGCTTGATCTTTTATTTGTTGAATGAATGTTTGCCAAACTTGGTCAATCCTAGCTTAGGGCATACTTAGCATAGTCACTACCTATTCCAGTAGTTGAACGAGTTGAAGCAAAACAACCAAGATCTCTCAAAGCCAAGCAGATTCAGGAATTGATGTTAGAGCAACCCAAACCCAAACAGAAGTTCCACAAAGTTAAACTCAAACCATCTCTAGCATACCAAGAACTTCCAGTCAAGAGAAAAGAAATAACACCAAGCCCACGAATTGCCAAACTCCACAAAGTAGAGGACAAAGCTACTGACGAAGCACTTCAAGAGGCCTGGTTAGAGTGCACCATCCAATTTAGCCAACATCTAGGAGTTAATCCTGCTTATGCCTTATCAACTAGGCATGATTTCTATGATTAAACACCCTTGTTTCTCCACATCTTCTTAGATGAGCTTCACTTTAGAGTCATCTTTGTAGAAAAGCCAGCCATCTTAGGTTATCCCCTTAAGCATTATTAGATCATCCATCTCATTTAGAATCAAACCATCTAGCCAGCAATCAAAACCTCACATCCAAGCCTTCAAAATTGTTGTCACTTTTGCCAAAAGTTTGCCACTCCTAAAATCTTCCAAATCCATCAATCTCACCAAGGTTATCCCTTTGAGAGAGCTTTGTCTAGGGTAATCCAGCTTTGTCACTTGTTATCCCTCATCACCTTGAGCTAAAGGTTGGGATCCACAAGTGGTCAATCTTGTATTCTTCCTAAAGGATCATCAGTCTATCCTTAAGTTGACACAATCACCACCAAGCTTGCACATAGGAAAGCAGACCTTTCGTGCTTTGGCAACATATCTTTGAAGTTAGAATCTCCAACCCAATCCTCCTTAGGTTTTTTCATATAGCTTTGCCTTAACCTAGGAAATCATTTGCATAGAGAAGCCTTCCCCCTTTTGCATCCATCAACATTATTGCATCTCATCCCTAGGAGCATTTTTCATGCCACCCGTCACTCGCTTAGCCAAGAAGAAAGAAACAATGGAGCCCTATCATTTGGATCAAACAACCTCACCCCCCTTGAGCACTCAGCCATCCTTTAGCCCAGAGAAAGCTATGCCATCATGTATTGACATTGAAGCTTTCATGAACCAACTAGGAAATGCAGTATTGGTAAATGCCATTATAGACAAGAACAAAGAGACAATCATGGCTAATTTTTGAAGGGAAAATGTAGGAACCTTTGACTTTGGAAGACCCCCTCCATTATCAGATCCATCTCACCCATTGTTTGGGTAGCTACCACCACCCATAGGCTCTTATGATCCAAATTATCCTCAATATATGCCAAAAGAAGAGCCTCCAGCCAATCCATATGATCCAACAGACCCAAACATACAATCATCCACCCAAGTTGAAATCTCCATGCCACAAGCCAACCCAGCCACCACCACTCCATCCTTGGTTCATACCTCTCCGCTCCAAACCCCCTTTACCCAAAACAGCTCACTGTTCACCCCCTTCACTATTGCTGTTGCTGCTCTCCAACCCATCCTCCAAATCCACCCATCTCCCAAATCAGTGCTAGCATCTTTGGCCAACCTCAGCAATATACAATAGGGATGCCACCCAAGGGGCCAAGTAATCAACCTTTCATCACCCCCAGCTTGTTCACTACAGCCCAAAGCATAATCAAATCATTTCCATTAGGTCTTGGGAGCTCAATACCATTAGCCACAAATCTACAAGCTACTACCCTCACTCCACAAAGCTATCAAATCCCACAAGCTGCTACAAATTTTCTACGAAGCTCCCAAGTGACCCCAGCCCCTGCCACCACTCTACAAGGCTTCCAAATCCAACCACAAAGCTGTCAAACCCCATCAGTTCCATTCCCAAGCTTTCAATTCCCACCACCTCCACCACCAACTAATCCATTACCTCCAATTACCAACTACTTTTCAATGCCACTTTTAGGAGGTAATCCACCACCCCAGCCAACCACCAATTATTTGCAGATACCATCCTAAATGGGGGCACAACCCACATATATTGGTCAAACCCCACAAGCTCTTCGATCCTTTCCCCAAGCCTCTCAACTATCTTATACCTTACCTCCACAAAGCAATCCATTTATCCCATAGCCAGCTTATGTTCCTCCATCCCAACCTCAAATCCCATATCAACAGCAAGCCTCGCAGCACATGCAGCAATATGCGCCACCTCCCCCTCAGGAACCTATCATCCACCATCCAGCTTCCCAAACAATGTACAATCCCTATCAGCAAATCCCTCATAGCTATCCATATTCAGTGGCCCCATCCAACACATACCTACCTCAAGGAACTCCTACATTGGGGGCACCTGATGGGAACACAACCCAACAACCAGAATAGACACAATAGAAAGGGGGAATTATATTAACTGAGAAAATAAGCTGGTACAAACAGTGCAGAGAAAATAAACTCAAAACATGCCCTGCGGGCTTACAATAGCATAAATCTAGAGAAAATTTCTCCTTTTAGCACCTCCTCTCAAGCTCCAATCCGAACTGCCTTTTACAATGCCATAAATCTCCTTAAATAGACCCCAGAGGGTTAAGGACTAGGAGTACATTCTAGAAAGTGCTAGTAGGCATCCACCGACAAAATAGAAGGTTCTGGAAGCTGCGTTAGAAGTCGGTGCAATTCTAGAAGAATCCAGAAACGGTAGCCGAACTTCCAGGAGGCATAACTTTTGAACCGTAACTCCGATTGATGAATCATTTACATTTTCAAAAATCTCTCAAAGCACTCTATAGCCCTATGGACAAGATTTTCTCGTCCCCCATTTTTCGACCCTTTTCGAGGCCATTTAATGCCCCAAACCTGACTTTGAAGCATTCTTAGGGGGTCTCCAAAACTCGAAAAACTGCAATAACTTTCAAACCGTGGGGCCTTTTGACCTAATTCTTTTTTTGGAATGCTCTAAATCTCAATTACATTCATCTAGCCAAGTTGCACCTTCTAGGTCACCAAAATGATGGTCAAATTCCATGCTCCTATTTTTTTGGGATTTTCAAATGCACTGATAGTTGAACTATGAGAGTTGGAACCTTTATTTAAGCCAAATGGGTATCCAAAAATGTAAAGACATAAAACAGAAACTAAGTCTAAGTACATTTTTTTGGGTGACACAGGATTGCCCTTATACCTCTGGATGCTCCTGCATCAGACACCCAGGGTAGATTGAAAAGTGACCCTGTCACTTTATGGATGGTAGAGGAAATCCCAAATGGGAAACCTCAGCTGCTGAAATCCAAGTTGAGTTCTCGATCGGCCATCCTTTCCATTTTACCAAATACTCTTCATACTGCCTGTTTCTGGTACTCCTACCCACACGTTGATCTAGAATGTCTTCTATCTCCTCCTTCTTAGAAGCAGGAATTGGACATGGCTCTAAAAGCAGCTCCTCATCAGCACCATCATCATGATATTCTGTCAAATCTGCAATGTTGAAAATGGGAGAAATGTGAATACCATCTGGCAGCTCCACCTCATATGCATTTCCTGAGTTATGTTTCTTCAAAATTTTGCAGGGGCCAAATTTCTTCATTTTCAGCTTGTTGTAAGTACCAACTGGAAATCTTTCTTTTCGTAAGTGCACCATGACTAGATCCCCTACTTGAAATTCCTTATGTCTTCTCCTTGCATCAGCCCTAGCTTTATACTCTTGATTCATCTTGATAATGTGTGCTTGAACCTCCTCATGTAGATGCTTGATGTGTTCAGCAAATTCCTCAGCTTTAGCACTTGTTCTCTCCCCTTGTTCTATCTTCCTCAATTCTGGTGCAGTCCTTGGGCTATTTCCATATACAATTTGAAATGGTGATTTTCCAGTACTCCTATTTACAGAGTTATTATAAGCAAACTTTGCCTGTGGTAGAATCAAATCCCATCCCTTGGGTTTATCTCCAACTAAACATCTCAGCAAATTGCCCAGACTTCTATTTACCACTTCTGTTTGGCCATCAGTCTGTGGGTGATGCGTGGAACTGAATTTTAAGTCTATTCTCAACTTCTTCCACAATGTCCTCCAAAAATACCCCACAAATTTAGTATCTCGGTCAGAAACTATACTCCTTGGAAGACCATGTAGTCTTACCACCTCTTTGAAAAACAAGTCTGCAATATGGAGAGCATCATGAGTTTTGTGGCATGGAATGAAATGTGCCATTTTGGAGAACCTATCAACCACAACGAATACTGAGTCATTACCCCTTTGTGTCCTTGGCAATCCAAGAACAAAATCCATACTTATGTCCTCCCATGGCCTTGATGGAACAGGCAATGGCTGATATAGGCCAGTATTTTGACTAAACCCCTTGGCAACTTGACAAACCTGGCAACTCTATACAAACTTCTTCACATCCTATGTAATTTGAGGCCAAAAATAATGTTCTCTAAGAATGGCAATGGTCCTATCCTGACCAAAATGTCCTGCCATCCCTCCACGGTGTTTCTCCTTAATCAAATTTTCCCTCATGGAACTCCTTGGAATGCACAATTGACTACCTTTGAACAACATGCCATCCTGAATCAAATAGTCTAACCACTTGGTTCTATCTACAGCCACAGGTTCTTTACAAGCTTTCCATGCTTCAGCAAAATCAGGATCCTCGGGGTACAAATTCTTGAGTTCATCAAACCCAACTACTTCAACCTGCATTGTTGTAAGCAACAACTGTCTCCTACTTAATGCATCTGCAACCCTGTTAGATTTTCCACTTCTATGCTTTAACACAAATGTATAACTCTGCAAGAATTCTACCCACTTCATATGCCTCTGATTCAATTTACCTTGGCTATTTAGGTACTGTAATGCCTGATGATCAGTATACAAAACAAATTCCTTTGGCAATAAATAATGCCTCCATTTCTTTAAGGCCTGAACTATTGCATAGAACTCTTGATCATAAACAGAATACTTCTTCTTTGCATCATTCAATTTTTCACTAAAATATGCAATAGGCTTACCTTCTTGGCTTAATACAGCCCCAATAGCACTACCACTAGCATCACAATCCACCTGGAATACTTTTCTAAAATCTGGAAGTGCCAACATAGGCTGTTTAGTCACCTTCTTCTTCAGCAATTCAAAACTTCTCGCAGCTGCTACAGTCCATTTGAACTCTTTTCTATCCCCTCTTATTGTATCAGTTAGAGGTGCACATATGCCACTGAAATTCTTAATAAACTTCCTGTAAAAACTAACCAGACCATGAAATGATCTTACCTCAGTAGCAAACCTTGGAGTAGGCCATTCCAAGATGGCTTTTACCTTCTCTGGATCCATTTTGAGACCTTCAGGTGATATAACAAATCCCAAATAGACTAACTCCCTTTTTGCAAAGACACACTTCTTTAGATTAATTAACAGTTTCTCTTCCCTTAGCCTTTCAAGGACACTACGAATATGCAGTAAATGTTCTTCCAAAGTCTTGCTGAAAATTAAAATATCATCCAAATAGACAATAACAAATTTTCCCAAGAACCTCTTAAGTACCTCATTCATGAGCCGCATGAAGGTGCTTGGGGTGTTTGTCAATCCAAAGGGCATGACTAACCACTCATAAAGACCCTCCTTGGTCTTGAAGGCTGTTTTCCATTCATCTCCTTCTCGAATCCATATCTGATGATAGCCACTCTTCAGATCTATCTTTGTGAAGTACTCAGCTCCACTCAAGCAGTCCATAAGATCATCCATCCTTGGCAAAGGAAATCGGTACTTGATGGTTATCCTATTTATAGCTCGAGAATCTGTACACATCCTCCACTCTCCATCCTTCTTTGGTGCAAGTACTGCAGGTACTGCACATGGACTCAGGCTCTCTCGAATCAAGCCCTTCCTCAATAGCTCCTGAACCTGTCTATTTAGCTCCTCTGTTTTAGTAGGAGTCATCCTATGAGCAGCCTTGTTAGGCAAACTAGCTCCTGGAATCAGATCTATTTGATGACTGATTTGCCTTACTGGTGGCAATCCATCTAGAACATTATCAGAGATAATATCTCCAAATTCTCCTAGTAAATCTGAAACTTCAAATGGTATTTCACTACTACCTTCTTTATCTTTTCTAGGAATCAAAGCATAGCACATGCGCTGATGTTTCATGCCATCTAAAAACTTCCTTCCATCAACAAGACAAATCCTAGCACTGCTACATACCTTTTCACCTTCCTTTTTCATGGGCTTCAATTTGTGGTGAACTCCATCCTTTGTCAAAGAGTATGTGTTTGCATGTCCATCATGTATTGCATGTCTATCAAACTGCCATGGTCTACCCAACAATAGATGGCAAACATCCATCGAAATAACATCACAGAGAACTTCATCATGGTAACTCCCAATTTTGAATTTTACTAAACATTGTTCACTTACCAGGACCTTATGATCATCTTTTACCCAAGAAATCCGATAGGGCTGGGGATGTTTCTCCCTCTTGAGCTTCAGCTTCGAGACCATCTCTTCGGATACCAAGTTATCAGTGCTACCACCATCAATGATCACATCACAACATTTATCCTCACACTTGCATCTGGTACGAAACAAACTCCTCCGTTGTCTTGGTTCATTTTCACCACTTAGTAGGACTCTTTCATTTACCAAGGTCTCTCCTCTTTCTGCATCCTCTGAATGTGATGATTGTGCATCCTCATCCACATGAGCAACCCTAGCTTGGCCCTCAGCTCTCCAATCTATCCTTCCTTGTCATTGAGGGAATTCAAAGGCACGATGACCTTCTTAATTGCAATGGAAATAGGTACCACAGAAGCCTCCTCTTCCTTGCCCACATCCTCTACCTCTTCCTCTTTGATTTCCAAAGTCTTGATCACCGGAGCGGTTGAAACCCTCATTCCTCTGGTTCCTACTAGTACTCTCATCTTCATTTTTCTTTTGAGTTTCATTGCGGCCTCCAGATGATCTACCGCTTCCCCTTCCTCCTTGACCGCGCCCTCTTTGTCTTCCTTCAAACCTTTTACTCAGCTTCTCTTCAACTCGTAGGGCAAACTGGTATGCTTCTTCAACGCTGGTCATTCTTACCAGACTTAATTCCTCCTGGATGCTAGGTCACAACCCACTGATATAACGAGAAACCTTCTCCTTATTTGCTTCTGCATGCCCCGCTCTAATCAGGAGTCGGTAAAACTCCTCTGTATATTCTTGGACTGATCTTCCTGCTTGCTTTAACCCATGCATCTTCTTAAACAGATCAAGCTCGTAGTCCACAGGAATGAACTGCTTCTTCAATTTGTCCACCATGCGATCCCATCTTGTGATCTTCTCCTTTCCTCTTCTAAGTCTTTCCAGTTGAATCTCTTGCCACCAGATTTTGGCATGGCCTTTTAGTTTGGCCTTTGCAAACTTAACCCTATCTGGGTCCCTTATATCCTCATACTCAACGTATTCGTCCAGTTCATTGATCCAATCGATCAACTCGTCTGGTTTCAAATTTCCCGAAAATATACCCACTTCAATTGTAGGTCTTTTTCCAAACCTAGAAATGGCCCTAAAAAGCCTTTCCTCTACAGGATTCAGAACTTCCCCGTCAACTTCCATTACTTCCTCTTCATTGTCATCCTCACTATTGTCATCTGCGGCAATATTTGCTCCTCTACGAAGCTCCTCTTGCAATGCTTGTACCTGTCTCTGGAGGGCTCTAACCTCCTTAGGATCAATAGCTCTAGCCCTTCCACCATGCTCTCTTCATGGAGGCATCTTCTAACTCGAACCCACAACCACACAGTCCTGGTGCAAACTGCCTCACAGTCGGTGCTCTGTCTACACACTCAGGAAAACCCGCTCTGATACCACTTGATGGGAACACAACCCAACAACCAGAATAGACACAATAGAAAGCGGGAATTATATTAATTGAGAAAATAAGCTGGTACAAATAGTGCAGAGAAAATAAACTCAAAACATGCCCTGCGAGCTTACAATAGCATAAATCTGGAGAAAATTTCTCCTTTTAGCACCTCCTCTCAAGCTCCAATCCGAACTACCTTTTACAATGCCAAAAATCTCCTTAAATAGACCCCAGAGGGTTAAGGACTAGGAGTACATTCTAGAAAGTGCTAGTAGGCATCCACCAACAAAATAGAAGGTTTTGGAAGCTGCGTTAGAAGTCGGTGCAATTCTAGAAGAATCCAGAAACGGTAGCCGAACTTTCGGGAGGCATAACTTTTGAACCGTAACTCTGATTGACGAACCGTTTACATTTTCGAAAAGCTCTCGAAGCGCTCTATAGCCCTATGGACAAGCTTTGCTCGTCCCCCATTTGTTGACCCTTTTCGAGGCCATTTAATGCCCCAAACCTAACTTTGAAGCATTCTTAGGGGGTCTCCAAAACCTGAAAAACTGCAATAACTTTCAAACCGTGGGGCCTTTTGACCTGATTCTTTTTCTGGAATGCTCTAAATCTCAATTACATTCATCTAGCCAAGTCGCACCTTCTAGGTCACCAAAATGATGGTCAAATTGCATGCTCCTATTTTTTTGGGATTTTCAAATGCACTGATAGTTGAACTATGAGAGTTGGAACCTTTATTTGAGCCAAATGGGTATCCAAAAATGTAAAGACATAAAACAGAAACTAAGTCTAAGTATATTTTTTTGGGTGACACAAGATTGCCCTTATACCTCTGGATGCTCCTGCATCAGCACCCCAACCATCACCTATCAATTCAGAATGGGAGCAAATGAAGATAGCTCTGAAAGCCATCCAAGAAGGGAATGATCCAAAGACATTCAAGTTTGAGAATGTGTGTCCTTACCCATTTGACAGAGCCATTACCATGACACCATTTCCCTAACACTTTGAGGTACCCAAATTTGACAAATTCAGAGGAAAAGGAGACCCTATCACACATATCAAAGAATTTTACATGCACTACCAGGACATAGCATATAATGATGTCTTCCTCTTGCGCCTTTTTCCCAAAAGCTTGGCTGGACCAGCTCTTGAATGGTTTTATAGAATCCCCTATGGCACAATTAAAAACTTTGCTAAATTATCTGAGGCATTTGTAGCCCAATATGCCCATCTTGTTGAAACAGAGCTATCAATAGTTGATCTTGTCCACACCAAGCAAAAAGGTGGAGAAATACTTGCCGAATACCTGCAAAGATGGCAAACCCTTACCACCCGCATATCCTGCACCTTGCCAGAACGCCATGTGGTGAAAATGTTTATTGATAATGCCCATCCTAGCTTGGCTCACCACATGACCATGAACTGTTTGCAAACCTACAAAGATATCAAAGAGAAAGGAATGATCCTTGAGAAAGGACTCATTAAAGATGGTGTGGTCAAGCTTTACAAGGAAGCCAACCAAAATCAATCACATTCCAATGACAAGTCTAGGTATTGGAACAAAAACAAGCACGTTGCAACAGATGGCATCACTAACACCAGACATGTGAATATTGTTGGTCCTTCTCACAACCAGTCCAACCCACCATACCAACCAAACAATCAACAAGCTATCAACTACCAACAACAGAATAACCAAAGCTATCAAAACCACAATCCAAGATCCAACTTCCAAGGGTCTAGCAATCAAGCTAATGCCATCAATGTAGCTGTAGGACAAAAGACTAGATTCCAACCTACACCTAGAAACTATACACCCCTTGGTGAGCCATTGGATGTCATTTTTGAGAAATTAGTCAAGGAAAACCTCATCAAATTTCCTCCTACCCAGCAAATTGACCCAAGCCAATCCAAAGCTGCATGGTACAAAGATAATGAGTACTGCAAATTTCATAGGGTAAAAGGTCACACTACCCTCAGATGCATGAAACTGAAAGACTATGTGCAAGACCTCATTGATCGGAAGGAAATCACTGTTGGTGCCCAAACCTCTCCCAATGCAGGCTTACAGATCTATCAAAATGCTTTTCCTCCACACCACAACCAAAATCTTGGAAAAGCACCTATCCAAACCAACAAAAACAACACCAACAACCGTCAACCAAACCAACAGCATGGGAAGAACAATGACCACACTTCATCCTATATAGACTATGGTAGCCTTATAGGTTGTATATCTGAGAAAGAGCCTTCTGTCAATGTTATCAATATCCAAGGACCAAACAATGAGTGTGCAGTCACCACTCGAAGAGCACAATTTAACATTGCAGGCCCACCCATTCCACCAGCACCATCAGCTCCATCAAAAAGCCAGTACAATATCTTGGAACACCTTGGGAAAATGCCAGCCCAAATCTCCATTTTAGACCTTCTTCGCACTAGTGCAGTGTACAAGAACATCCTTGATAATGCTCTCATAGAATCCCATGTCCCTTCTGATATCAATGCTACTGATTTTTGTAATCTTGTTGGACACCTCTCATCCTCATGTGCCCTATCGTTCAAACCTACCGACATACCCGTGGTTGAGCCAGATCACACCCTTTCGCTTTGCATAGCCATCATGGTATCCAACTTCGCTGTGAAAAGAGTAATGATAGATAATGGATCAGCCTTGAATATTTGCACCCTAAAATTCATAAAACAAGCTGGGTATACTGAGGCAGATATCATCAGTGAGGTTATCACCATCAAAGCTTATGACAACTTGGAAAGAACCACAGAAGGAACTATTTTGCTGCCAATCAAGGTTGGGCCAGTCATCCAAGAGACACTCTGCCATGTTATTGATCTAAACCTACCATTTAACATCCTCCTTGGTCACCCATGGATTCATGCCATGAAAGCCGTTCCATCCACTTACCATCAGTGCGTCAAATTTCTGCATCAGGGCACTAAGGTAACCATCCATGCCGATCCAGAACCCTTTGCTTACTGCAATGCGGTTGAAGCTTCATATACAAACCATTGCCCTAGAATTGATATCGGCACATCCATCGCCAGCGCATCCCACACTTATAATGACCCAGAAACCATCCTTGCCTCTACCCTATCTACCGTGAAGATCAATAACAAAGGTTGTGGAGAGTATAGTCTGTCAGATGCATTTGCGGTTGGGGCACTCCCACTTGATCCACATGCCCATGGACGACCAACATATCACAAAGCTAAGGAGATTCCACCTCCTTGATACAAATAGTTTGGCCCAACAACCTTTATATCCTTGAAAATCTCTCTCCATGAGGAGCTCACTCCAGATATCAACAAATGGTTACATAAGGATGCACCTCAAAGAAATCAAGCATGCCTTGATCACTTCAACCAAAAGTATCCCCAAGAACATAAGCTCATCATTGACAAATGGAACTATCAAGGTGGTGATCTAGGACTAGAAGAAAGAGGCATGCAGTGCCCCATTGACGCACATAAGTGGGAATCGAAGTCAGGTCTTGGCTTTGGCATACCCACAACTGGGGGCACCAATGAGAACGGTCATGCTTTTTCGAACATTCACCGCAACCTTGTCAAAATTGAAGACATTCCTGAGGAAGTTGAAAAGAGAGCCTACGATGATATCCTAGACCAAATCTCCCTCGGAGACTCTGTTCTCCAAGAACTATCCATCCACCTCATTGACCTACCACTCGCCCATCCACAACTCATAGATTGGGACCAACCAAGTGTCATACACATCGATGAGTTCACATCAGAGAAGGCACTTCTAAGATTCATGGGAGCTAAAACTCCTCACAAGAAAACAAAGCCAGATTCTACCTATATCTACAAGCAAGATCCCAAGGGGTATTTTGGAGAAAATCCCCAACCTAGTTTCGATACACCCAAAATTGGAACTAAGGTGAATCTGAGACTAGCTAAGGCAACAAAGAGAACCCCTCAGCAAGAAAATCCAGAGCCACAAGAAGAACATGAGGATTTAGCATTGCCTCCTCAAGATAATCAACCAGAGGTGTCTTCTATTCTAATTGAGGATACTCGAGAAGTCAACATTGGTTCTTGAGAGATCCCCAGACTTGTTCACATTGCTACATCCCTATCACAAGACCAAGCTGACCTACTCTTTGAGGTCTTAAGAGAGAACATTGGCCGATTTGCATGGTCATATCAGGACATGCCAGGAATTGATCCAAAGCTTGTAGTTCATCATCTTGCAGTTGATCCAAAGATCAAGCCCGTCAGACAAAAGCTTAGAAAAATGCACCCCAAGGTGGCATTATTGGTCAAAGCTGAATTAGAAAGAATGTTAGCTGCTAAGGTTATCTAACCTATTGACTACTCAGAGTGGATCTCCAACATGGTCCCTATCACTAAACCTTCCAGTGACATCAGAATCTGCACTGATTTTAGAGATCTTAACAAAGCTTGTCCCAAAGATGATTTTCCCTTGCCCAACATAGATATGATTGTAGATCTTACAGCTGGACATGAAATTTTGTCCCTCATGGATGGATTTTTTGGGTATAATCAAATCAAGATTGCAGAAGAGGATCAGCATAAGACAGCATTCACTACCCCTTGGGGAACCTTTTGCTACAACATGATGCCTTTTGGCCTAAAGAATGCTAGGGCTACCTATCAAAGAGCTATGACAACCATTTTTCATGATCTCATCCATAGCATTTTGGAGGATTATGTGGATGATATCTTGGTCAAGTCTCATACCTTCATGGATCATCTTGCTGACTTGGAGAAAGTCTTTGATAGGTTAGCCAAATATCATCTCATGCTGAATCCCAAGAAATGTGTCTTTGGGGTCACTTCTAGAAAGCTTCTAGGCTTCATAGTTTCTAAACAAGGTATAGATATCGACCCCAAGAAGGTCAAGGCTATCTTAGACATGCCTCCTCCCCAGACACTGCGACAGCTTCGCTCTCTTCAAGGAAAGCTCCAATTTGTTCGGCGCTTCATCTCCCAGCTTGCAGATAAGTGTACACCATTTTCACATTTACTAAAGAAGGATGAGAACTTCAAGTGGGATCCTTTATGTCAGCGCAGCTTCGACCATCTCAAGAAGTATCTCATCAATCCCCCTATCTTGGTTCCACCAATTCCTAGTCATCCCCTGATTTTGTACATATCAGCAACACCTACTGCTCTAGGGGCACTTCTAGCACAGCTTGATGACTACAACAGAGAAAGAGCCATCTACTACATCAGTAGAACCCTAGTTGGTTATGAACTCAATTACACTCCTATGGAAAAAGTTTGTTTGGCAGTTGTTTTCTCAACTCAAAAGCTTTGCCATTACATGCTAAGTCATACCATCCAACTAGTCTCCAAGATTGACCCTCTCAAGTATATGCTCTCTAGAACAACACTTACAGGCCATTTGGCCAAATGGGTTATGCTCCTTAGTGAATTTGACATCCAGTATGTGGATAGAAAGGCAATCAAAGGGAAAGCTATAGCAGATCACCTAGCTGATGCACCTCTAATAGATGCTTATCCATTGATCACAGAATTTCCAGATGAGCATATCTATCTAATTGAAGAACAACCCCCATGGAAACTTTATTTTGATGGCTCATACACATCTCATGGATCAGGGGTAGGAATATTGTTGGTCACACCTCAAGGAGATTACATTCCAAAAGCCTTCAAGCTACGATTCCCTAGCACCAACAATATAGCTGAATATGAGGCCCTCATAGCAGGATTAAAGATAGCTGCAAAATGGAACATTGTTGAGCTACAAATCTTTGGCGATTCTCTGCTCATCATCAAGCAAGCCCTAAATGAATATCAAACCAAAGATGAAAAGCTATTACCCTACAGGGAGCTGGTTGATCAGCTAACCCAACATTTTACAAAGCTTCAGTTTACACAAGTGCCTCGAATACAGAACAAAGCAGCAGATGCTATGGCTACTATAGTCTCGCTCTTGGAAATTCCCCAAGTAGCTACACAGTATGAGTTTTTAGTGGAGCATCTCCTCACACCCGCCTATGCGAATGAGGATTCAAACCGTGTTTGTATCTTGGTTGGTCCCCAATCCCCTTGGTACCATGAGATTCACGCTTACCTTAACGATGGTATCATATCCCCTCATCTCACATGTACCCAATGCCAGAACCTCATCCGAAAATCATCCCACTATGTTATCATAGCCAATACCCTATATCGTCGAGGTTATCACGATACTCTCTCTCAATGTTTAGACCAAAATGAGGTTGCGATGGTGTTAAAGGAAGTACACTCTAGACTTTGTGGTGCCCACACGAGTGGTATTGTCCTAGCACGACAAATCCTTAGAGCAGGCTACTATTGGCCTACCATTGAAGAAGACTCCTATGAATTTGTCAAAAGGTGTCTCCCATGTCAGTAGCATGCAAATCTTGTGCACGCTCTAGCACAAGATCTACAGCCTATTGCACCACCTTGGCCTTTCGCTTGTTGGGGCCTTGATCTAGTTGGAATTATCACACTCCTCTCATCTGATGGACATAAATGGATAATAACAGCTACAGACTATTTCACTAAATGGGTGGAAGCAGTCCCCCTAGTCTCAGCTACAGGAGTTCAGGTCTCCAAGTTCATCTTGTACCACATTGTTTTCCGCTTCGGCATCCCATCCACCATCTTCACCGACCACGGAGGTAACTTTGAAAATCTCAACATGGAAGAATTATGCACTTCCCTTCACATCCATCACCGCTTTTCTAGCCCATATTTCCCACAAGGTAATAGCCAGGCAGAGGCAACTAACAAAACCCTCCTCAAAATTCTAAAGAAAGTTGTCAATGATTCCGGCCGTGATTGGCACCTACAAATAAATCCAACCCTATGGGCCTATCAAACTTCCTTCCGTACATCCACAGGCACAACTCCATACTCCCTAGTCTATGGTGCCGAAGTGGTACTACCTATAGAGGTTGAACTTCCCTCCTTGCGCATATCTTTGCAAGGGCAAATATCAGATGAAGAATATAGAGTAGCTCGGCTCACCCAACTAGATCTCTTAGACGAGAAGCGACAACAAGCCTATGATCATCTCACAGTCTATCAAACTCATCTCAAAAGGAATTTCAACAAGAAGATGCTTCCATGACACTTTTAGCCAGGTGACATGGTCCTTAAAGAAAACATGAAAGTCCAAGCAGATCGAGAAAAGAAAGGCAAGTTTGAACCTACATGGCTTGGTCCTTATGTTGTCAGTGCTTCCTTTGGCTCCGGAGCCTATCAGCTATCTACACTGGAAGGAGAACTCTTGAATGATCCTACTAACATCATTCATCTCAAGAAGTTCTATGCTTGAAGATCCTTGGTATACCTAGCTTTTGAAAAAAAAAAAAAAAAATAGTAAAGAGAAATAAGCGTCCAATGGTGAAAACTTGGCAATTCAAGTGCCTTGGATAGGTACCTTGGTGAAAACCTCGTAATTCAGGCACCTTGTGTACTAAAGACTAATCCATTATCTATCACTATCCTATCCCTCATCCATTCACCCACCATCCCATTAGACACACTTGCTTGTTCCCTTGGTGTTCCAACTAAATATCCAAAATCTGATGAAGCTTGTAAATACCTCCTGTACAGCTTGTAAAATCTTGTACCAAAGCTTGTATTATACCTTGTAAATCTTGTACCATACCTTGTATATCCAAATCTTGTCCAAAGCTTGTACCATACTCCAGCTTGTAGATAATCTTATATCCTAGCTTGTATCCTATCACATGCACCCAAGGAATTCCATTTTCCTTAAGCTTTTCGCAAACCATCTACCTATCCACCTATCAACTATTATAGACATCCCATCCTTCACAAACATTTCCATCTCACAAAAAACCAAAACATGAACAAACTTGTACATTTGTAACATATCTTGGTCGGTCAACCTGTACATACTCTTTAACTTAGTACCATTGTATCTATCCAGGTTTCGTGTCATTTCATCCTTGATCAGCATCTTGTACACACTGCACAGCTTGTTTAGCTATTTCAATGCATCCTTTAGCTAGATCTCCTATCACCAAAGTGTTATCCTTCTTAGTTTAGCTTGCCAAACGCACCACTCATCCCAATCCACCAACTTAGGTGCTCTCCGATAGGTCCTTGCAGGATATAGCTTTCCTCAAGTCTAATCTTGGTCCGTTAGTACCTCGTCCTACCCATCTCGTTGGCAAACGGATCTTTTTTGGATTTTCACTTTCTTTTGATTTGGAATCTCCCCTTTTGGGTCTTGAAGTATCTTTTCCAAGAAATCTCTTTGTTTCCTCCTCAAGGTTGCCACGATCTTCCATATCATGGTATGCTACGAATGGGGCAATTAGAGCGTAAGGTCTTGATCAAGTCTTTCTTTTGCTTTTCTTTTCTGCTTGTGGGTTACCCAGTGTCGATTCCGCACTACTTCCTCTGGGATTCATGTGTGATGCTCGGGAAACCCTTGCGTGTTTGTTTCGAGTCAGTTTTTCAGTCCTCTAGACAGTTGGTGAACAGGCCTTGATGTTCTTGGTAACCTTGGCAATTAACCAATAGTCCTATAGCAAATCTAGTGCTCAACTACATGGTGGTACTTCTCTTTGAAGTATCCCCCCGCTCAAAAAGCTTCAATGGTTTTCCTTCATCTCCATTATCCCCCATCCATATCCAACATCTGTCTCTCCTACCCTAGCCTATGCATCAGTATCTCTTTGAATCACTCATCACTCTTAGCTTTAGGGATCCACAATCCTAGTCTTAGGGATCCACCAATCTAAATCAATCCACCAAGCCTCATCTTTCGAGATCCACAATCCTAGTCCTAGGGATCTCCGAAACCCATCTTCCACCAATCTGACTCTTTGAAATCCTATTGCATCAGCTTTATAATCCCCTCATCCATCTCCCTATCCTGGATTCCTTTTTATAGCGCTCTACTCCTTCATCCTCCACCTTCCCTAAAGTCTTAAGCTTGCTTCCTCTTCTGGATCTGATTCTCCTTTATCATTCTCCCATAGTGAGAGTTTGAGCTAATTCAGCCCCTTCTCTTTGCCAATCTGATTTTCCTTGCTCATCCAAGATTCTTGTACTTTTCAAGAAGCCATCGAGCCTCGCTTTCTCTCCCCGCTACCTTCTTGAGGGGGCATCTCACAGTCCATTCTCTCCTCTTCTGCTCTAGCCTTGGGCATCTTATTTTCTTATCTTTGATGCCATGCCACTTGTGGCATTACATCAAAGAGGGACAAAATGTAGACACCTAAAAACCTTTAGAAAATAAAGTATTTTAATTTTCTGAAAAAATCCTGATGACATCATCATTTATTAATTAATTAATTATTTAATTAATTAATTAATTTTTATGCCATTAAATCCCTTTATCTTAATTAAAAATATTTAATTAAGGAATCCCTCCCAAAAATGTTTAAATCTTATTTAAACATTATTTCCTTATTTATTAATTATTTAATTAATAAATTGACCAAAAATTCCAAAATAAATAATTTATTTATTTTTTTCCCAAAAGTTGGCCAATTTCCTTAAGACCAATAACCTCTTCCAAAATCTTCTAATCCTTCTTTAATTTCGATTAAAGGCTAATCTCATAATTTCCTACCCCTAATCCCAACTCAAAATATTTAATCAAGATTAAATATTAATCCTCATGTTTATTAAAAATATTTTAATAAATATCTCCTCAACCCAAACCCTTGAAATAAATAAAACTTTATTTATTTCATAAAATCTTATCCTAGGAAGTTCTAGACTCTTCTAGAAAGTCTTCATCCTCATCCAAAGCCTAGACTCTTCTAGAAGATGTCTTTAACCCTAATCCTAATCCCCTCCTAACCTTGTCACATTCCCTAAACATGAGTTAAAACTTCCTAACCCAAGCCAAAGTTAACAAATATCTCCTCCTTCACCCACCCTCATTTAATGCCATCCACTCGCCTATCCTTAAGCTAATCCTAAACCATCCTAATCCATCCTCTAATCATTTGCACAAGCCTAAGCAAGCTTAGAACCTTCCTAATCAAGTCCAAGTCAAAATTGCTCTCATCACCATCAAAATATCTCAACCATAAAACTTTATGAAGTCCACTAGGTCATAAATGACTCTTATAAGCCCTTTTATTGCTCTTACAAGTCATTATGAGGGTCTTTATGAAGATTTTATCCCTTGAGTCTCCTTTGTTGACTCATCCTTCCCCTTTCCTCCATCCTCTCACCATGTGACATGTGTCACTCCTTGATTGGCTATAAGGAAGCACAATCCATGTGCTCTCCTCTCATGCAATCTGAGCCCTCCATAAGCTTTTTCCCATCCTTGCATCTTAGCCCTCAAACCCTCAAGCCTCTTGCCTATAAATTGGATCCTTCCCCTTTGCAAAATAACACAATCCATGAAGTAAAGTTATAATGCTATTTTGAGAGCCAAATCCATACTAAAGCCATCTATCCACACTAAAAATCCACAATCATCCATTGAAGCCTTTGGAAGCATATTGAGCATACATCCTATCCATTTAGATAAAGCTACTCAACAAGAGAGCTTCTTATTGAGAGAGTCCATTAATGGCTCATATTCTTAATTGAGAGCTCAGCTTAGTCTATCTTAAAGTTTATGAATTTTGTTTAGTTTGTAGAAGCTTTATTTAAATTTGGTTTCTATTAGCATACTAACATTTCTCATATACACAAACAACTCAATCAATCTCACAAAATAGCTTTGTCCATATAGCATTAATTCAATAATGTATCATTCTTCAACTTTCTATTTTGTCTATGTGTGTTGACTAACAATAAATAAACAATTATAAAAATAGCATGCATAAAGTAACATCCACACATGTAAATAACACTTTGAGACTAGAATTTAACATGGAAATCAAATTTGGGAAAAACCACCAAGTAAAATGCTACCAATTTTTCACTTTTCTGAAGTGAGCTCAGTTAAGAGCCAACCCTATTAATTCTATGATACTTGAAATATTATTTAATAAAAATACATTTTTTATGAAATATGTAGGAGTTAGAATGATTTAGAATAACTACTCTTGAGGGGGGTGAATCATATATCCTCAAGTCTAGATGTACCAATTCAAGTTTTACTAGTCACAAACAACTCAATCAATCTCACAAAATAGCTCAGTCCATATAGCATTAAATCAATAATGTATCATTCTTCAACTTTCTATTTTGTCTATGTGTGCTGACTAACAATAAATAAATAATTATAAAATAGCATGCATAAAGTAACATCCACACATGTAAATAACACTTTGAGACTAGAATTTAACATGGAAATCAAATTTGGGAAAAACCACCAAGTAAAATGCTACCAATGTTTCACTTTTCTGAAGTGAGCTTAGTTAAGAGCCAACCCTATTAATTCTATGATACTTGAAATATTATTTAATAAAAATACATTTTTTCTGAAATATGTAGGAGTTAGAATAATTTAGGATAACTACTCTTGAGGGGGCTGAATCATATATCCTCAAGTCTAGATGTACCAATTCAACTTTTACCAGTCACAAACAACTCAATAAATCTCACAAAATAGCTCAGTCCATATAGCATTATATAAATAATGTATCATTCTTCAACTTTCTATTTTGTCTATGTGTGTTGACTAACAATAAATAAACAATTATAAAAATAGCATGCATAAAGTAACATCCAAACATGTAAATAACACTTTGAGACCAAAATTTAACATGGAAATTAAATTTGGGAAAAACCACCAAGTAAAATGTTACCAATTTTTACTTTTCTGAAGTGAGCTCAGTTAATAGCCAACCCTATTAAAGGTTATACAACACAATGTTACATATGACCTTGTTAAAGGATTTGATCACCTTGGTGGAGGACTTTAGACCATTCCATTAGAATTTCACCTTGATTAAATAATTTACAAAATGAATGTTAGGTCAACCTTTATTAAAGGATTTTGACTATCACAATGCTTAGAATGTAATAGTAGGTTTGAACTATAAAATACAACTCACTTTGCAAATTTAAATCTCCATTCTATCATCTCTTGGCTTATTGATTGACCTCCATTATCATCTCCATCACTAATCTTCTTGTATCCCTTCAAGAAATCATGCTTCATCAAAATCTTTACACTTCTCCTCTACTTCTCTACTCCTCACAACTTCTCCTTAAGATTTTCAATCAACAATGAACCAACCTTGAAAAACATCACTTATGCCTCTTTAAATAGGCAATTTTAATCTTTTATTGCTTAGACATCATCATAGATCTTAGGGTTAGGTTAGATTCATCAAATCCTTCCATTTTTTTTATACTTCTAGAAACTTCTAATCAAATCCTTTCCTTTGATCATATTAAAAATTCTCTTTATGCATTAAATACTCTAATTTATCAATCCTTATCATCTATGTGCTTTGACAAATCCAAAATTTAAACTCTGCCATCCTCAAATTCAATTATTTTACAAACTATACATTTTTTTGTCACTCTAAAATCACCATGTTGTTCTTCTTAGTCATCACTATGTAGTTCAACATTCATTCGTCCATTCATCCATTACGACACTCAATCACTACTAACCTTCCTTCATCAACTTGTTTGGGAATAACTATCACTCGGCTTAAACTTTTTTGTTTGGCTTCTACTTAAGTTCCTTAATCATCTATTCCAATTCCTTCATTGAGTGACCAAGTCTAATACTTGGTCATGCTTAGAGTTTAACTCAACACTTGTCATTTCACTTATACATCAATTTTAGTTGTCTTCTTCACTCCATGTATTGATTAAAAAAAACATTACCTTGTTAGTGACTAAAATATCAAGTTCCTATTTTAATTCCATGATAATTAACTTCACATCACTCATCAACAACACTACCTCATCTTTCTATCTCTTATTTTCAAATCCTTTTCATCAATCAAATGATATGACACTCTACACTATTAATAAATGCATCTCCAATGGTTAGACAATGTCTTACTAGTAGGTTTGACATCAATGACAACATATAAATTATTCCAATTATAATTTCAAATAATCTTCCTCTTTGGCATTGACAACAACACTTATAGTTACGATCCAATCCAAAATATTCATTATGTCAACTTCTAAACTTGTGCTTTTAGCTCTCTCTATGTTTGTTCAATCTTTTTTTTTTTCCTTTTGATTCTCATTCAATGCAATCTTTGGATGCTTCCTCTATCATCAACTGTAGTAGTATCAACTATATGATATTGCTCCCTCTATCATTTCAACACATACATTTTCTCTATCATACTTTCCTCTTTTGCTAATAACTTCAACACTTTGTTGAACTAATTTTAGTTTTCATAAGGTAGTGAAAAAATACTTCAATCATACTCTATAAGAATTATAGTGTGAACCAAGTGTAAAGAGTAAGCCAGGCATAAGTTTCCAAACAGTGCATGTCAAGCAATATATTTAGTTAGTGTCATGCACCAGTATGTATTGAGCAAATAGTATGTGCCAAGTCACTCAAGGGTCAAGCTAGTCTATACATGTCGAATGATTCAGGTTTCAAGTAAATAGTGTATGCCAAGCCATTCAAAAGTTGAGTGGCAACATTCAAAATGTATTGATGGCCAAACATCAGAGCCTTCAGGTGCCAAATGAGTTATTTTTGGCATAGTTGTTTGTAATGGAACAAAATTCTATGTAAACTTTTTTGGGCTAACATAATGATTGTTTTATGATTCTAGAAGATAAATATTAAGGTATATTATGAATCGCTATGCATGACATACAACTAATTAGAAAAAGGGATGAAATAAGTGGCAATATGGATCAACAACAACCATTGATGAATCTCTAGCATATCCATGAAAATTATTATATAAGGGGGAAAACCCCTAAAAAGTTTGCATGTCCAAGGAGATGAATGCTAAGAGATTAGAGGGAATTCATGGTGGCTAAGGCAATTGAGATAGAGGTATGACCTGCAAAATCTATTAGAGAGAGTAGAGAAGAACAAAGAGAGCATTGAAGAGATAGAACTGATTAGAAGGATCAATAGACATCCAATATAGAGAATATCTAACATCAAGCAATGATGTGCTAACCAAAGGATCATGGTGTTGAATCATTCTAATAGGTGATACAAAGAAAATCTCTTAGCATAGTAGTCCTAATAGGCTTGTATAAAACTCCTAATAGAGTTTTTACTTCATTGTGAGTTGAAATCCTCTAATAAGGTGAGACCTAATAGTCTTTGTAGCCTTTGCTAGGGAAAATACCTCATAGGGTAGATCATAGTTTATGATCAAATGCTTGTAGACATAACTTGCAACACTTTACAATTATAGTAGTGATGTTTTGTGGGTGTTATCCCCACCCCAAGTTTACCTTCTCTTTGGAAGGTTTTTGGTTAACCGATATCTTGTGTCAAATGTTATTTACATTATGTTATAGATGAAATGTATGGATATCTACTTCAATTTACGTGTTAGATTATGAGATGGATGTGTTCTGAATATTTCATGGGTAAGGTTTTGAAGTTTTGATGCATGCCCCCTCTCAGAATTCACTTTTCATTTAGTAATTCCAACAAGTGATATCAGTGCTTTCATTCTCTTGAAGGAAATCTTGATAGCTTGAGAGGAAAGATCTTGAAGATGGAAGTCTACTTATTGGAAAAGAACATTGACAACTAGAAGATTCAAATACAATGTGTTCTAAAAATTAGTTGAATGAAGAAAGAGATGTATTGTATAAGTCATTGAAGAAAAGAAAAGAACTAGCCATGCAATAGAATAACACACAATACAAAGAGATTGACACCACAAGATTATTTGCAATGGGAACTCTAAAGAATTTAGTGCAGAAATTATAGATATAATGGAAAAGAATGGAGCCCTAAATGAAGAAGTCAAGAATCTCAAAAGAGAGATAGAAATGCAATCAATATTTCTATGTGAGATGACTAAAAATAAAAAGAAATCAAAAGAAGACAAAGTCATGATTGAAGAATTCAAAAGGATATTGAATAATAGAATGAATGAGAAAACATCAAACATATAAAAGCTTTGTAACATGCAATTGGATACAATGAATTAGTTGATGATTGCTAATCATGAATTAAATGGAAAGGATATTGAGATCACAACCTTGAAGTCACAGAATGACCTACTGTAGATTGAATTGAGAGCTAAAAGAGAAAAGGTTAACAAACCAAGTGAAGCCATAAAGTATTTTGAGAAGTTGGTGGAATCACCAAGACATATCAATGATACTAATAGATTGAGTTACACTACTATCAAAGATGGAGAATCATCAAGAAGTGGTGAACAAAGGTGATGCATGATCATCTTGGGTGTAAGACCAACCTTGCATCAGCCAAAAAAAAATATTTTGTCTTTTCTATTTTAATAAGGACTAGTAGACAAGTGGTTACTATTTATGAGAACTTGCTATTTTTAGTAAGTTTTTCATACAAGCTTGAATGTTCTCATTTTATACATGAAGGTTCATTTTAGACTTATAAGCCTACCATAAAAATCTCATTGCTCTAGCTTAAGTATCAAAGAAGTTATTACGGTTTTTTTAGTAGAAACATTTGCAGAAAAATTCTTTAGTTCATCGATAGAGGCCTTAGAGTGCTCACATGAGGTCTAAAAAATTGATGGAAGGGTGCTTGCATCATTTTGAGTCTGTAGATCAGGAGCTAGCATTTCCAAAAAGTGGTTATAATAGCCAATCGGAGTAGCAGTTTGAGAGTTATGGCATTTCAAAGTTGGGCTACCCAAAATATCTAAAATAATTGTCAATGATGTATTTGGCCAAATCTATATGTATTGTTAGGGTTTGTCAACCCAATGTATTAACTTTTGATGTTTAGAACCTTCTCAAGTGGCATGAAATTACCTTTTTCAAAAAGGTTTGAACATTGTCTAGGACAACTCTAGGTTGTAGTTTGCAGCTTAGTCTTCAAGTAGATTATTGTAATAAAGGTGCCCATGTGGGTTAGCATATTGTACTTGTGAATTTTTTAATTCTACATTTGTTGCAATAATAAGAATTCCATATTTATTCTTGCATTTTTTTTAAATTTCTTTGTTTCTATTATGAGTTTATGGTATTAAGGGGAGCACCATTCATCAAGTGGTATCAAAACTAGAGTTCTTAAGTGTGTGGATAGATCACCAACTATGAGGCAATTCGCTCCAGGACCATGCTTTGGGATGAGCATGTAGACAAATCAAAAATTGTGAGGTAGTTTCCACTAGGGTTTCAGTAAAAGTGAGAAAAATGCCTCCATAAAGAGAGCATGGTGGAAGAGCTATAGGTGTTACACCTGAGGATTTTAGAGCCCTTGAAAGACAAATGCAAGGATTGGAAGAATAAATGCTTAGAGGAATAAATCTTCCCTTAAGAGATGAAAGCAAGGATGAGGACAAAGTAGAAGAAAATGTCGAAGCAAAGGCAGTTCTAAACCCAGGGAAAGAGATGCTTTTTAGGGCCATTTCCAAGACTAAAAAAGGACCTAAGTGTGAAGTTCCTACATTTTTTGAAAATCTTAACCCAAAGGAGCTAATCGATTGGATCAATGAATTGGATTACTTTGAATATGAATATATTGATATTCCTGATAGGCTAAAGTTTGAAAAGGTGACATTGAAGGGATATGCAAAGATCTAGTAGCAAGAGGTTCATTTGGAGTGAAAAAAAAAGGGAAAGGACCAAATCACTAGATGGGTTTGAATGATAGCTAAACTGAAGTGAAAGTTTATTCCTGTGGATTATGAGCTTGATCTATTGAAGAAAATGCAAGGGGTGAAACAAGCAAGAAAATCTACTCAAGAGTATACTGAAGAGTTCTATTGAGTTCTCATTAGAATAGGCCATGTAGAAGTTGATAAGGAGAAAGTAACCTATTATCTTAATGGGTTAAGTCCAAGCATTTAGGATAAGCTGAGCCTAGTTCAAATGAACAATAATGAGGAGGCATACTAGTTTTCCCTTATAGTTGAGGAGAAATTGAACAAGAAGTTTGATAACAAGAATAGCAAAAGAGGTCGTGGTGGAAGATCTGATGAACGATCTTATGGTGTCTGTAATGATTATCAATAGATCAAGGATGAGGCTAGAAGTAGTAGTCAGGACTAGAGAGGAAACAATTTCAATAATTTCCATGATCAGAACAATAGAGGTCAGAGAGGAAGAGGTAGAGGACAAGGACCTGGAAGAGGAGGCTTCTGTTGGAAATGTTTTCTCTATGGAGAAGAAGGGCATAGAGCATTTAAATGTTCCCAACATCAAGAAAGGACAGATCAAAGAATAGAAGGCCATGTTGATGAAGATGCCAGATCCTCACATTCTAAGGATACTAAAAGAGGATAGGTCCTAGTTAATAGAAGAGTCCTACTAAGTGGTGATAATAAACCTAATCAAAGAAGGAGTTTTTTTCATACAAGGTATAGATGTGAAGATAAGTTTTGTAACGTGATCATTGATGGTGGAAGTATTGACAATATGGAGTTAGAAATGATGGTCACAAAGTTAAAGATGAAGAGATAGAAACACCTACATCCCTACCATATTACTTGGGTGCAAGATGACCACAAGATCATGGTCAATGAGAAGTGCTCAGTGAAGTAAAAATTGGAAGCTACTATCATACCTATGGACATATTTCATATGTTGCTAGGTAGGCCATGGAAATTTGAGAGGCATTTTGTACACAATGACTGAGAAAATAGCTACACTCTAACCAAGGATGGAGTGAAACATAAGTTGAAGACATTGAAGGAGAAAGAAGAAAAGGTATGTAGTGTTGCCAGAATATGTTTTGTTGATGGAAAAGAGTTTCTCAAAGGTATGAAGCGTGAGCATATGTATTTTGCTATAATTCCTAAGGATAGTAAAGAAGTAAAGGAGGTACCTACAAAAGTTGTAGATATGTTGGGAGAGTTTTTTGATATTGTATTAGATAATGTGCCAGATGGATTACCCCCCATGAGGAAGATCAGTCACCAAATGGATTTGATTCTAGGAGCCAATTTGCCAAACAAGGTAGTACATAGAATGACACCAATAGAAAGTAAAGAGTTGAACAGACAAGGTCATGAGTTGTTGTAGAAGGGGTTGGTTCGAGACACTCTAGGTCCATGTGTTGTAAGAATAGTATTGGCAAAAAAGAAGAATGGAGAATGGAGGATGTGCATAGATTCCTACTCTATCAATAAGATCACAATCAAGTACAAATTTCTATTGCCAAGAATAGATGATATTATGGACTATTTGAGTGGAGCTGAATATTTCACAAAGATAGATCTAAAGAGTGGATACCATTAGATTTGGATTAGAGAAGGTGATGAGTGGAATGCTACTTTCAAGATAAAAGATGGACTATATGAGTGGTTAGTCATTCCTTTTGGGCTAACCAATACACCAAACACTTTCATGAGGCTCATGAATGAGGTATGGAAGGAGTTTTTGGGTAATTTTTTCATTGTTTACCTAGATTATATTTTTACTTTTAGTGAAATATTGGAGGAGCATTTGAACCATATTCACAAGGTGTTTGATAAATTGAGGGAAGAAAAGTTGCTAATAAACCTAAAGAAGTGCAATTTTTTAAACAAGGAGTTGGTGTACCTGAGATTTGTAGTCTTAGAAGAAGGTCTAAAAATGGATCCAGAGAAAGTGAAGGCTATCCTTGAATAGGCTACTCCAAGGAGTGCAATAGAGGTAAGATCTTTTCATGGGCTAGCTAGTTTTTATAGAATTTCATAAGAGGTTTAAGAAATATTTGTGGACTCTTGACTAAAACAATGAGAGGGGATAGGAAAGAATTTAAGTGGACTATACGAGTAGATAAGAGTTTTAATCTATTGAAATAAAAAGTTACTGAGTAGCCTATTTTAGCACTTCCCAATTTCAACAAGGTTTTTCAAGTAGACTATGATGCTAATGGTATTGCAATAGGAGTTTTTATGAGCCAAGAAGGTAGACCTATTGCTTATTTTAGTGAGAATTTAAATGATGCAAAAAGAAAATATTATGTTTATGATCAAAAAATTTATGCTATAGTTCAAGCATTGAAGAAGTGGTGACATTATCTTCTCCCTAAGGAGTTTTTTTTGTATACTAATCATCAAGCTTTGCAATATTTAAACAGTTAACAAAAATTGAACCAAAGGCATTTGAACTAGGTTGATATTTTGTAGAGTTATACAATCATTTTGAAACACAAAAGTAGGAAGTCTAACAAAGTTTTTGATGCTCTTAGTAGAAGACAAATTTTGCGAATAGAAATGTAGATAGAGGTGGTTGGGTTCAAGGAACTCAATACTTTGTATCTAGATGATACTAATTTTGATAAAGTGTGGAACGCTTGTACAAAAAATATTACATTTTTCAAGACAAAGTGGTTGGATTTCATGATCTAGGATAGTATGTTGTTCAAAGGAAGCTAGTTGTGCATTCCTAGAAGTTTAATGAGAGAGAATCTCATCAAGGAGAAGCATAGTGGAGGATTGGCTGGACATTTTGGCAAAGATAAGACCATTGCTTTGGTTGTTGAGAATTATTACTAGCCATAGTTGTAGTAAGATGTGAAGAGGTTTGTATAGAGTTGTAGAGTATATCAAATGGAAAAAGGAGTGAAGCATAATATATGGTTGTATTAGCCATTACCTATTCTAGATAAACCATGAGAGGATGTCAACATGGATTTTTTTCTTGGACTTGAGGATGCAATGTGGACATGATTCTATTTTTGTGGTGGTTGATAGGTTTTCAAAGATGACACATTTTATTCCTTGCAAGAAGACTAGTGATGTTGTTCATGTAGCAAAGTTTTTTTTTCAGAGAAGTGGTGAAGCTACATGGTCTTCCAAAAGAGTATAGTTTTAGATCAAGATACCAAATTTGTTGGGTATTTTTGGCATACACTGTGTAAGAATTTGAAGACAGATTTCAAGTTTAGCTCATCACAGACATATGGACAAATAGAAGTTGCGAACTGTAGTCTAGGAAACTTGCTGAGATGCTTGGTTGGAGATAAACCAAATGGATGGGATATGATTTTACCACAAGAATAATTTTCATATAATAATTCTATAAATAGGAGTACTAGTAAAATGCTTCTAAATTGTGGTAGTTTGATAAAGGAGAAATAAGTAGTGCTGAAGCAGAAGAATTTGCTAAACATTTGAAGAACATCCATGAGGAGGTGAGGAAACACATTATAAAGATGAATGCATAGTATAAAGTTAAGGCAGATGTGAAAAGGAGATATAAGAAATTTATATTGGAGATGAAGTCATGGTTCATTTGAAAAGGGAGTGTTTTTCAGTGGGTATGTATAATAAGCTAAAGATGAAGAAGTTTGGAATGTGTAAGATAGTGAAAAGCAATGATTCTAGAAACTCTTATGAAGTGAAGTTTCCTACAGAGTTGAATATTTCACTAGTATTTAACATTTCAAATTTGACAGAGTATTGTGAAGGAGGTGATGGAGATGAAGTTTCATGGAGTATTCTAGTAGCTAGTTCAACTACAAAGGAGATTGAGGAGATATAGGAAAGTCATATTGGAAAAAGTACAAGGAACAAAACTTATGAGGAATACCTAGTCAAATGGAAATGTAGGCTAGTAGAAGATTAAACATGGTTAGCAAGGGAGGACATTAACCATCTTGATTTTCATCTGAACACTTGAGATGTGATAGAGTTACTTCTCAAATTACCTTGGGTGTCTGATGCAAGAGCATTCTGGGTGTAAGAGAAATCTTGTATCACCCAAAAATATTTTCTTCTTAGTCATTTCTATTTTAATAAGGACTAGTAGATAGGGTGGTTACTATTTATGGAAATTTGTTACTTTTAGTAATTTTTTCATATGATCTCAAAATGTTCTCACTTTCCACATGAAGGTTCATTTTAGACTTATAAGCATATCATAAAAATCTCATTGCTCTAGCTTAAGTATCAGAGAAGTTATTTTGGATTTTCAATGAAAACATTTGTAGAAAAATCTTCAAGCCCATCATTAGAGGCCTTAGAGTGCCTGGATTAGGAGTTGGCATTTCCAAAAAGTGGCTATAATAGCCAATCAAATCAATGGTTTGAGAGTTAGGGCCTTTCAAAGTTGGGCTATGTAAAATATCTAAAATAATTGTCAAAGATATATTTGGTTGACTCTATATGTATTGTTAGGGTTTGTTGGCCCTAGGTATTAATTATCAATGTCTAGAACCTTCCTGAGTGGCAAAAAATTGCCTATTTAAGAAAGGCTCAAACATTCTCTAGGATAGATTTGGGTGGTAGTTCATAGCTTAGTCTTTCAAATTAGTGTAATGAAGGTGCCCATGTGGGTTAGTATACTGTACTTGTGAATTATGTAATTCCACATTTGTGGCGATAATAAGAAGTCCATATTTTGTTCTCTTATTTGTTGTTGTTTCTTTGTTTTTCTTATGAGTTTATGGTATTAATGGGATCACCCTTCATCAAATGGAGTTAAAAAGGTAAGAACGATAAACCCACTTATCATAATTGTAGAAAGCTAGGTCATACAACTAATGTCTATAGCAGTAAAACTGTCAACCAAAGCCCTAAGAAGAAATACAGAGGAAACTGCTACAAATGCAACAAGCTAGGGCATCAGGCACATGAATGCAAGACCAAGACCATGAACACTCAAAGATTTGAATGGTATTTCTATAATTGTAAAAAGTATGAACACAAATCATATGAGTGCACATCCAAGCCTAAATGGTCATCAAACAAGAAAGCTAAGGTAAACCATAATGACAACTCTTACAATTGGGATTATAATACAAGGTATAACTATCACTATTGTCAAAAGTATGGGCATGCTCTTGAGAATTGCATAAGAACACATTTTAGAAGTAATTAAAATAGATGATTGAGTGAGACTACAAACTTTAGTTGTTTGAATACTGGTCATGTTAGCATAAATTGTCCAACAAGGTCACCATCACTAGATAATGAATTCAATAAGGATAAAGAGAATGTTGATGTTGAAAAGGTTAAGATGCAAATGAACAAGATAGGGAAGAAGTGAGAAGATTGAAACACATTATATCAAGATGAGGTCAATGTTTTCAATATGGTTGGATAGATGTCTTGATAGTTGTCATTTATGGCAACATGTATTCAACATTTCACTTATGCATTTAGAGTTAGGAAATTGTCTAAGTGTTAGATAGTTTACAATAGCATAGAGAAAGATGTTAAGTATATAGATAACTCATTAAATTTTATCTTATGCACAATTGAGGGAAGCTCTATGATATTGTCATGATGACATGTATCAATGTGTAGGTGTGTACAGATAATACAAAGTGAGTTATGATTAAAATACTAGTATAGGTATCTAACAGAGAAGAACATAGCGTATCATAAAATTATGTTGTATGGCTTGAGGAATTATTTTAGTTATAAAATTATTACTAGGTCATGATGAACTAAATTTATAGATACTAATCCATAAGTTATTTTATATTATTTCAAGGGTGTGAAGACATGAAAGCCAACTAAGTAGTAATTTATGAATATGTGAGGTATAAGTACAAATCTTATATTACACAGTAAATGTGGAAGATGGATGTGATTCAAACTATTATATAGGGAGCTTAAATAACATGAGAGCCTTATGTAATGTGAGATCTAATGTATGATCAAAGAAAGTGTGAGTTACAATAGTAAGAAAGTATTGTATGTATACCTACTCATGTGAAGAACTAAATTATTTAATTGCATGTTAGGGTAATGGGATCATCATGGATACATTGTATTTCTTCTACAAACTCCTAATAGGTATGAAGCTTCTAACAATTCATAGTCCTCTACAAGGATTAGAGACACTATATGTACTTCATATACTCCTAACAAGGTCAATATCCTTAACCAAATCCTATTGTTTAGTGAATCATCTTTTGGATATCATCCCTACCATGGTTTTCCCTTGGCTAGGGTTTCCTAAGTTAACAAGTAACAATGTTTTGAGTTCTCTATGTGGATGGTTATATTTACTATTCAACATTGTTGGTTTACTTTCATATGCATGTTATAAAGTAATTAACAATATTCAGTTGTGGGAAAAAGTTTGTAGAATATTGATTCACACCCCCCCCCCCCCCCCACCCCACCCCACCCCCCCCCCCCCCCCCCCCTCGAACTTCTTATAGAAGAAAGGGATAAGTTGAAAGATAGACATGAAGATTCAAAAGTGTACATTGGAAAATTGAAAGATAAGATTGATGATTTGAAATATAGCAAAGAATCAATTGTGCAGACTACTGATAGTGACAAAGTAGAAAATATCAATGAAAATGAGATCTTGAAACATGAGTTGAGAATTGTTGAACTTAAGTTGAGTCTTAAGACATTGGCAGTAAGAGTGAATTAATCTAAACTCTAAGAATATAGACCTTAGATCCTAGTTGATTAAAGTGACATATGAGTTAGATTCTATTAAGATAGAGCATGTTGAGTTGGAAAAGTACAACATTATTGTGAAAGGAGAGTTGGCACAAGCCAAACAATAGTTAGAGAAACTATACACAAGTTTTGAGAAGATTGATGAAAATATATTTCATTAGAGATCCTCTTGTGACAAGATAGGTCTTGGATAACTTATTGGAGACAATTCAACAAAGAAAGTTGAGATTAGGAAAGATCAAGATCCTATCATAGAAACCCCTCAGTAAACTGATCGAAATATGATCTAGGCATCTAAAGAAGTTTAGATAGTTGATTTGTATGAGAAATATGAAGAACCTAAGACAACAAACCAAGTTGATAAACCTAAGAAAGATAATTCATCAAAAGAAGTTAGACATGAGTTCAGAGGTAGATTTTTCATATATAATGAAGTTGGACATATGAAGAGAGATTGCACAAGTAAGTCTTATAAACCTATTATTAATTTATATTGTTATAATTGTCATAGTTATGGACATAAAGAAGTAGATTGTAAGAAACCTAAGTTTGATGGTAATAATAAGAATAGTAGAATGTTTGGGAATACTAACCCTATAGGTAATGAAAGAGGTATATCCCAAAGCAATTCTAATGATGGAGAGAGACTTAATGGTGAAAGAAAGTAGATCTTATGTTACAAGTGTAACAATCGTAGACACATTGCAAGGAATTGCAGAGCACTTGAAGGTTAAAATGGAACCAATCAAAGGATAAATGCATCTATATGTTAGTTATGAAATAACTTTGGATACATAGAAAGATTCTATAGAATGGACAAAAGGAACTTTAACACGAATCCTAATCACAAAAGGAACAACAATAGAAATGATAGAAGGAATAAGAATGGAAGTGATAGCAATTAGAAGGAAGTAGTTATGGAACATGTTGATGAATTCAAGGAAGCATTTGTGAAATCTTGTAATCTAGAAATTTTTTATATAGTTTTGGAAAAACAATACTTGCATGTACCTAAAGGGAAGTTGAAGTCATATATTTTTTGTGACTCATCCTACTTGAATTAAGCAGTTCTACTAGAGACAAAGAATCAGTTGGTCAAAATTAATGTTAGAGAGAAAGTTGGAAGTTATAGTTAACAAAAGGTATAAGACATATAGAGGAAGCAATAGTCAAGTGTGTAATTCTAGATATGATTACAGTAAAGAGGAATTGAGAAAACAAGTTTACTAGTAAATAGAGAAAGTATTTGAAATGATTTAAGCATCACAAGAAAGATTGTGTGTACCATTTATTCATGTGAAGTGTCTTGAGCAAATTGAAGAGTGATTTGACAGAAAATTAAAGTGCAAAGTGAAGTTTGTGAAGTGGAAAGTTGCAAAAGCCCTAAATCACAAATTTAAGGTATATTATGAAGTTTGAATCCAAATTTTTAGTGCTTATAGTTATTGTTAATATGGCTAGTCAGACAATACATGATGTGAGTGAAAGACCATGACATGCATTTAAGAAACATCCACATATTTCACTATGGGATGATTTGTTCGGCATATTTTCACAAGTTCAAAAAAATGTGTTACATCTTGATGACATTAGAGCATATTTTCACTACAAGATAGAAAGCATAGGTGATATTGATATTTATCAAGACTTAGGAGTCATGTGCAACAATGACCTATCCTTGAAATTTGAGTATGCGCACCAGAAGGTTCAAATCTAGTAAAGTATATGTTCTATACTGAGTTTGACAATCAAGATTAGACCTCAATCATTTTGAGTAGGGTATACAATGATATGTTGTGGCTAAGTGATGTGTGGATTTTTATTGACAATGACCTAATTCATAAGGTCATAGGAATAATTAATGAGGGCTACAATCATGTTAGTGAGAATAATGTTAGGAATATGGTGGAGACAAACCTACATACAAGGTTTGATGGAAGAAACATGGAGGTAGACTCCATTCAAGATAGAGGAGTAAAATTATCAAGCAAGATATTAGGGTACAAGTTCAACCATGGATCAAGGGTTAACTTAGTACCAGCTAGATTTTTGCATTCATCTTGTGTAGTGGTAGTTCAAGGAAGAAAATTTAATCTATGTGAGATTATCATATTGCAACTATTGGATAACATTACAAAGATGAAGAAGACCAAGAACATAGTTTTTAGATTTGAGTCCCTACTAACTCATTTACTCTCCTATGCTACAATAAAGTTTCCTGGAATGAAAAATTGGGATAGCAGTAAGTATGCAATGAAGATGGTAACTTAATGCTATAGATTTAAGTTGGAGAGTGTCAGACACTATGACATTGATAGAATGATGAGGAGTTTATAGTCTGAAATGAAATAGAGGATTATAATACCTCCCTCAATGGTAAAAAAGTATAAATAAGATTTATGTATCATGGTGGAAAGAGATAACACCTGTATGGAAGTTGTAGTATGAAGGGTTAAATTTATAGATCCCATGGGATATGAAATGAGTGTCGAGCTCATAGAAGGGTATGCATAGATCATACTCCAATATGAGGACACAAAATTCCCTAGATGGGGAACTTAAGAGGAAAAGATGAGAAATAAGAAAGTTGAAAAGGCTATTGATTCTATCCTTAAAGAATTAGGAATGATTAGAGAGGAGTTTAATCAAGTAAAAGGCATTACATTCATAATGAAAGAAAGTAGGAAAATTGAAGTGATTACAACAACTCATATTGTTGTTGTAGGACCTTTAGAAGGTTCGACAATAGCACAACCATGTTCCCAAGCCCCTATTGTGTCATATGTAGTTATTGTGCAAGTGCAACCAATAAAAACCAAAAGTGATTAGCCTAGGAGGCAGCCAGAGGTGGAAGCAACTAGTGTGTAGAGAAAATCACAGAGATTGGTGAAGGTGAAGCAAGAACCCACACCATCAACCAAGAAAAGGGTGAAGAAAACCACCAGTGGATTAGGTAAAAGGATAAAGATAATGCAAGTGAGTGAATTTGAGATTTTTGAGGATGAAGCTAGAGACAAACATATAGTGCAAGATACACAGGTAGCTAGAACAATAGCTAGAAAGAGAGCATGAAAACCAAAGGTAGAGAACCTAAACATGCAAATAATTAATGATGGCAATTTTGAACAATTAAATAAGTATTATAGTTTGTATAGAAATATAGATAGAAGGTAGTTAGAAAATGTAATTGTGAGAAATATGATTATGTGGTATAAGAAGTTTAAGAACATTCAGAATAAGATACCTGAGGACCTATGCAATAGGTTAATAAATAGGAAGATGAGAGTATTAGAAGAGGATCTAAATTTGAGGATCACTATGATAAATATACTATGTGATGTTGACTCCAAGGAGGAATTAGACAGAGTTTTGAAGGGTATTCAGACTTTGCTAAGGAATAAAAGAAGAGAAATTCTTATTATGGTAGGCAATTATGAGGATGTTAGGAAAGATGTAGAGGATGCAATTATGAAATACATGACCTCAATTGCAAAGGTGAGTGTGCAACCCAAAGGTTATAGTTTAGTCTATGTACAAGCAAGTACAGCTTCCAATGAAGAGGAAGAAGTAGAGGAGACACAAAAAGCACTTTCACCACCACACATTGTTATGGATGTTGAATCCATGCAAATGGACAGTACACATATCATTGTGGATGCAAAGGAGAATCCTTTTGTAGTATTTGGCCAAATCATTGTTGGCAATATCATAGCTTACACCATCTTTGATGATTATGGAGAAGAGGAAAAGAAGAAACAAGCTAAAGAAAAGAGGAAAGTATAGGCAAAGATGAAAGAAAAAGAAGGAAATAAAAATAAAGAAGGGGAGGAAAAGAAAAAGAAATAAGAAGAGGAAAAGGAAAAGGAAAAGAAAGAAGAAGAGGAGAAGAAAAAGAAAGAAGAAAAGGAAAAGAAAAAGAAAGGAGAAAAGGAGAAGAAAAGAGGGAGAAAGAAGAAGAAGAAATAAGAGGAAGAAAAGAAGACAAAAGAAGAGGAAGAAAAGAAGAAAGCTGAGGAAGATGTAAGGAGATAAGTAGAAATATTAGCTGAAGAGAAGAAGAAAGATGAGGAAGAGAAGAAGGTAGAACAAAAAGTAGTTACATTGATTCCCACAATAACTTCAGTCGTAACAACAGTAGCAGCATCAACAGTAGTATTAGTGTCATCAAATGATGAGGATCAAAGAGGATTGATGAGCTCATTGAGAAAATTGTTTGGAAAGAAAAAATTAGTAAAGAGTTTGGAGAAGACATTAACTAACATCTTGGACAGAATTTAGAAAATAATTACTACAACTATAGAAAATCTAGACTTGTATTTGAAGGCCAAGAAGTTGATGAAAACCTTTGATGAGCACAACTTTAGTAGAGGTAGCTTTAGCAAAAACACATGCTAAACATGATGCAACACTATTTGATAAAGTGTGCACAACTATGAGGAATGATCTAAAGGAACTTGATGGAAGCATCAAGGGTTTGAGAAATGATATTGATGAAGGTAAAAGGTTGTATGGATAGTGTTCACTATCATACAAGTACCTAACAGGCTTTGAGAGTAAGATAAAAGGTAATTTGAGTGAACTTGAAACATTCACTACAAAGTTACAACTCCCAGAAACCAACATTAAAGACTGTGGTAATGAAGTAGAGAAAATTCATAGTGTGATCAGAAGCTTGGAATCTGATGAGGAGAATGTAGCAAAGAGATTCTCTAGTCTTAGAGAAATTTTGTCACCCAAGATCAACTTTTTTGTAGAGGTAATTGGAAGAATGTCTTGTAGCAAAGGCTTCCTATGATAAATTTTCTTATACTAACTTGAGCATAGTTGAAGTGGCATCTTATGCACTATGTGCACTAATTAATATTTCTAAGATAGTGAAGGAAGACTAAATGAAGGAAGTGGACAGGTTGAAACTTTTTTATGTAGGTTTTTTTCAAGGATAACAAGTTGATCAGCAATAGCCCACCTAGTTTTTGTGATTACAGTTTTGACAACTTTGCCATTGATGTCAAAGGGGGAGTATTATGTAAAGGAAAATTGTATGATTGTATATGTATATTTAATGGGGAGTATATCTGTGTTTCAATGTAAATGAGTGATAAGGAATATAATGATCCATCAAAACATGAATAAAATTGTTGTGTTTTAAAGGCAAGTGTAATGCCCCACCGGAAGATCCTTGGAAACAAGGATGAAAAACAAGCCATAATATATATATTTTAAAACAAAGTGTAAGTGCACATGATAACAACCTACACAGATCATAAAGATAGCCATGAAAGACTGTCACACCATCCAACACCAATGGATCTCCAAACACCACTACTACCAAAACCATGAACATGAAATCATAAGAGATCGACCAAGCTAAAAGACCAAAGAAAACTCTTGAAAATTGGCTAAGTCTGAATTTTAAAGCCCTAAAATTTCCTAGAAACTTTACCTTAGCTTGTAGAGGTCTGAAACCCATCTCAAATGATTTTTCGCATTTATTAAAATATATCTTAATTATAAGGAACTTATACTTAAACGATATATTTTAAACCTCGAAGGACAACAATGGAAGACACAAAATTGGAAAAGAACAGAAACAACCTGGATCCAAAATGTGACACCATATGGTTGAAGAACACCAAAAAGGGTATCCAAATCAACTCTCAAAAAGTTTGGATCAAACCAAAAAGTGCCTCCTACCAGGTTGCATAAGTTTTTACAAAACTCATACGATACTTTAATACAACACTAAAAAGTATTGCACGACATTTCTTACAAAGGAGGCAGACACTTTTAGAGTTTGAGCTATACTTTTCTCAAAGGCATGCAATACTTTCTAGCATCACGTGACATTTCTCCAAGAGGCATGCAATACTTGCCATGTATCACACGCCAAGAGAAACTATGTCGGATGATACTGGAAAGTATTGCATGCCTCTTGGAGAGATGTCATGTGACATTGGAAAGTATCACACGCCTTTGAGAAAAGTATCACTCAAACTCTAAAAGTGTCACCCTCCTTTATAAGAAATGTCGTGCGATACTTTTTAGTGTTGTATTAAAGTATTGCATGGGTTTTTTAAAAACCTATGTAGGCCAGTAGCAAGCATTTTTTGGTTTGATCCAAACTTTTTGAGAGTTGATTTGGATACCCTTTTTGGTGTTCTTTAACCGTATGGTGTCGCATTTTGGATCCATGTTGTTTCTATTCTTTTACAATTTTGCATCTTCCATTATTGTCCTTCGGGGTTTAAAATATATCATTTAAGTATAAGTTCCTTATACTTATGATATATTTTAATATATGTGACTAATCATTTGAGATGGGTTTTAGACCTCTACGAGCTAAGGTAAAGTTTCTAGGAAATTTCAAGGCTTCAAAATTTAGACTTAGCCAATTTTTAGGAGTTTACTTTGGTCTTTTAGCTTGGTTGATCTCTTATGATTTCATGTTTGTGGTTTTGGTAGTAGTGGTGTTTGGAGATCTATTGGTGTTGGATGGTTTAACAGTCTTCCATGGCTATCTTTATGATCTGTGTAGGTTGTTATCATGTGCACTTACACTTGTTTTTAAAAAATATATATTCTAGCTTGTTTTTTATCCTTGTTTCCAAGGATCTCTAGGCAGGGCATTTTAGCAAGTTTGTGCAGTTACTTTTATTTAGTTTGTGTTATGTATGACATCATTTTAGGACTTAGCCAATTTTCTCAAGTGTTGCCATCAATGCCAAAGGGGGAGATTGTTGGAAATATGATCGGAAGATGTCTTGATACATGACAATATTTGGTATCAAATTATGATGGCAATTTGCAATGGTGGTGTAATTTGTGGTGATTTTTATTTTATTTTTTGCAATTCTTCCCAATATCATTGCAATACTAATGTTGGCATTACAATTGTGAAGCCCTTGTATGCATAAACAAAAAGAAAAAGAAAACATGACATAATTCATTTTCCATTCATTTTTATTTTAGAGAGTTGTGTGTGAAAGAGTTGGAGAGCTACCAAAAAGGGTGGAGATCTCCAAATGTTGTTGTACCCTTGTGATCTGTGCATTTGGTTGTTTTTTCCTCATGTTCTTTGTATTTCATTTTCATGCCCTTAATTTATGATTTCATTGTCTTCAGTGCCCATGCTCTATGATTTCAATGTCATATCATGCCCTTGTGATCTATGTGCCCTTACTCTATGATTTTCTTTAGGGGGCAAGAAGAGGTACATATGTAAATGTTTTTTTATTTTCCTTCTAAACATGTATGTCTTTATATTTCCATCTAAAGATGTATCTATTTATATCATCAGAGAGATCTCTTTTGAGGTTCTTATTACATATTATCTCACAAAAAAAATTGATCCAAATGTATACATATTCTAGAATCTAAATAATAAAACAATAAAACTCACTCAACCCAAGATAAGTGACTTACCTTGAGATCCTACACAAAAATAATAAAAACCATGAAAAATGGGCAAAGCTCACAAGAAATTTTACAAAAACATATCATAGTAGATATTTTTAAATTGAAACAAGCCATAGCCCAGTTAAATTGGTCTAGTTGTTGATTAGCTAGGTTAATTACAAGTTCCTATAGAACCGTCATTAGATTAGGTACAATAAAACAAACAATCATCTTTGCCAGAAATGATCCAACTACATATATATTCTAGAATCCAAATAATAAAACATTAAAACTCTCTCAAACTATGCTAAGTGACTTATCCCAAGATCCTACACAAAAATAATGAAGAACATGAAAAATGGGCAAAGTTTGCAAGAAATTTTACAAAAAGATATCATAGTAGATATTTTTAGAAAGAAATAAGCCATAACCTAGTTAAATTGGTCTAGTTGTTGATTAGCTGGGTTGATTACAAATTCCTGTAGAATTGTCATCAGATTAGGTACAATAAAATGAACAATCAACTTTACCAAAAATGATCCATTTGCATACATATTCTAGAATCCAAATAATAAAACATTAAAACTCACTCAACCCATGAAGTGAATTACCTCAAGATCCTACACAAAAATAATGCAGACCATGAAAAATGGGCAGAGTTCACGAGAAATTCTACAAAAACATATCATAGTAGATTTTTTAAAAAGAAACAAGTCATAACCTAGTTAAATTGATCTAGTTTTTGATTAGCTAGGTTGATTACAAATTCCTATAGAAATATCATCAAATTACATATAATAAAATGAACAATTAGCTTTACCAAAAATGATCTAGCTATATATATATTCTAGAATCCAAATAATAACATAATAGAACTCATTTAGCCCATGCTAAGTGACTTGCCTCAAGATCCCGCACAAAAATAATGCAGACCACAAAAAATGGGCAAAGTTTGCAAGAAATTTTACAAAAACATATCATAGCATATATTTTTAGAAAGAAAAAAGCCATAACCCAGTTAAATTGATCTAGTTGCTGATTAGTTGGGTTGATTACAAATTCTTGTAGAAATGTCATCAAAGTAAGTAAAATTAAATGAACAATCATCTTTACTGAAAATGATCTAGCTACATACATATTCCAAAATCCAAATAATAAAATAATAAAACTCACTCAACATGTGCTAAATGACTTACATCAAGATCCTGCACAAAAATAATGTAGACCATGAAAAATGGGCAGAGTTCGCAAGAAATTTTACAAAAGCATATCATGAGATTAGGTACAACAAAACAAACAATGGAAGCCAAGGATGGATTTGAAGTAAGAGTACTATATTTTTCTAATTATATGATGATTATCTAGTTTACTATCTCATTAAATAGCATCAGACACAAATTATTTATTTAATTGAACTCCTTTTTGAGATTTTTATTCATATATTTGTAACCACTTTTGTTAGTGTTATCCTAAGATGATATGGGCTTTTATATGCATCATAAAGACATGGAGAAAGAAATTAAAAATATATTCTACAATATATAACAATAGAGAAATAATATAGGTGGGAGAAGCAAGGATTTAGGCTAGTTGAAGATGGAAAAATAATTTGAACAATCAGTTGTTCCTAGCTAGCAAGATCAAATACAATTTTTCAAGGTGACAAAATTGCATATGCAAATGGATCACTTGAATGCTAGGAATGAAGTGCATTCCCCAAATTATAACAAATAGGTGGATATAAAGGCTCCATAAGCTAGCCAAACAATGGAATCCAAGGATGTTGAAGAATAACTTTAGTGAAGAGTTGGGTGAAAGGAGTTGAAGAAGCAAGTTTTTCTTTTGTGTAAATGACATAATCATGAGGCTCATTAGCTTGCATAAATATCTACCATAATGACATTACCTATAAACCTGTAAACATATTGAGAGACATTTTTTTTAAAATATTGAGGCCCTCTCAAATGATGATCAAATATGGCTCTAAGGTTCAAATGTCTTGGACATTAATTTGTTCACCCATGATCGTGATTAAGGACTTCAAAGTCATGAGGATGAACTAGGTGAGATCACTTCCCTAACATGGCTATCAAAGTGAATGTGATGGAGAAAAATAATAATAGCCCAACCCATTAGGAGTTATCAAGGTAGACCTAATATCAACACCATGTTCTTACTTCTAAGCTGACAACTCTTCAGGTGCATTTTATTGTAAAACATTAATTTTGTTGAACAATACTCTTAGAAAATGCATTATTTTTTACCATTGATAGGATTCCCTTGAAAAAAATCAAAATGAAGAGGCATAAATACACAAAATATTTCTTTCAAAACCATATGTGTAGATATCAACATTAAGTACAACATGCCCAATATTTTTGTAGATATACACATTAATTACACCAAAAATTTCTTTCAAAACCATATGTGGAGATATAAAAATTAAGTACAAGATGTCCAATATTTTTGTAGATAAAAAAATTAATTACACCAAATTTTTCTTTCAAAACCATATGTGCAAATATAAACATTAAGCAAATGATCCTCCTAATGCAAATGATGTTGCTACTGATCATGATGATGATGCTTCTACTGATCATGATGATAAGGAGGAGAAGGAGGGTGATGATGATGATGAAAATATTTTACTATGTATAATTCATATGTGATGCTAATATCTGATGTAATTTTGAGTATATGTATCATGAATGTTTTAGCTAACATAAGACAATTGATTTACTATTACGAAAACATGGAGCCCTTTCATAAGCATCCCACACGATCTCATGGATCATCAAGTATAAGTCAGTAAACCCTATAAAGATTAACATATTTTACCATTTTTCAAATATCTCTCTCATTTCCACCTATACTCTCTTATTTTGTGCAGTGTAGGTACTACCAAATAGGTATTTGTTAGATTTGTCTTCTATGAGTGAGGAAAATGTAGGAATGGAAAAAGAAAGTGAGACATTTAGTATGTCTAAATCAAGGAGATCAACTTGAGATCAAAATATCAGAAAGAAATTCAATATGCACATAAAAAATTTCCTTGCTCAAGGGGGGTCATGTTCTTATGATGATGAGAATAAAGGTGACTCTGATGTGTCCTTAGGTACAAACTTCTATAGAAACAATGGGTCTCCAATGAACTTCCTCCAATAAACATTGATTTTGTGTTGTAGAGAGGATATATTGCATAGCACAATCCTCATTACATGGTTTGGGCCTATTTCCCATGGATGGCATACAGGTCTCTTACAACAAAGTTGTTGAATTAATGGAGTATGTAGGACCTTGCTATGATTATAGTAGCTAGATGTAGATTTTTAGATATATAAAAAGTATGTGTAGGTATGCACTCACAAAAAATTATATACAACAAAAAGTTAGTGAAAAAAGTAAAACACTAGCTATATACATTGACAAAAGGCCAAAAACATTAGGGAATATTGAAAGTTTTATAAATAGTACATGACCTACATCAACTACAAAGTGACCCAATTACATATTTGAGGCACACAAGAGAAATTGTGTATTTATATGTGCAATAAAATCAATATGTGGAGGTGAAGAGCTTCTTACTGATTACAATTTGAATCACATAGATACAAACAAAGTCACTATCATGGGCAAGATGTTATGTACTATGCACATTTAAAATTAACTCCAAACAATGAAGATAAACACACCATTAAATTTGTATATATATTTTACTAACTTAGAATAATAACACATGTTTTAACATGTCTCAATGATTTTATTTTGAGATACAAAGCTCCAATATGGATTAATAGCCACAGCATATGCATTGTGGTGATGGTTCTTCTTCCTGATAGGTAAAACTCATTTTTGTTGTACAAATTAGATACAAGAAATATGTTAATGTGTATTTTTTATTATATTTTATTCTTCACTACTTTTTTTTAATTTATTTTAAATATAGGGATAATAATATTTCTCTTGCAAATGAGTGTTGATCAAGACAAGGGAAAGGGAAAAGTAATCCACGAAGATGATGAGTTGCATGATGAGCTGGCTGAGTTTATTATTGATTTTGATTCAGCCCCTGATCATGTGGTTCCATTGAAAATTTTGATTAATGATATAGGAAGAAAATTATCACAATTGGCATTAACTCAACCTCGTGAATTACAAGATATGATTGATAGGTTGGTGAACTTAGTTCACACATATATAATAATTATTAATGTAGTTTTTAATTATAACAAAAGTTCAATAACAATTTTTATATTATACTCTTTTAATTATGTCATTAAATAAAATGCATGCGTTATTTTTTCAAAGGATTTTAAGGATGTTAAGGGGTGATCCCCTAGAGGATGATACTTTAGGTAGTTCAAGTAAATCACATGTTCTATCCTACACTTGTGTTTTGCTCAAAAATATTTTTTAATAGCTCTAACAATTTTATTTTTTCGTGCTCTAACAATATACTTTTTCTACTCCTACCATTGATCCTCTATTCACTACACTTCTTTCCACAAGGAACAGAACCAAAGAGGCACTGTCAATTGTAAATTTAGCAACATGTAGCTCGGTGATAGATATGGTGGCACAGCCTATTGGTAAGTCGATTCCTCTTTTTCTCTCTCATTTTTTATTTGTTTATTTCACTTGAACTATTATTTCTTAGGGGGAATTTTGTAATGTTGGATTGATTTTATGGAGGAGGTGATGAGCACATTCCTAGGCATTCCTGTATTAGATGTACTAGAACATTAAAGAATTATGATCAATTGCTTGTTAGTGATGAAGATGATCTTCCCCTAGAAGTACCCCAACTTCCAAGTACTTTAAAGATTGATCATTTATTATACTATACAATCTTATACTCACAATCAAATGCACTAACCCTTCGTGCAGTCCCTTGCAATAACTACTAATCACATTATTATTTTATAGGGAGTAATATATTTTATGAAAAACTTAATGATGAATGTTTGCATATATTTTGGCTGACCATACACACAAGGTACCATATTTTTATTTCATTGCTAGATCGTATTTCCTTAATTTGATCAATTTCTTCAAGTGAATGAAAAGGTAGCTTCAATTCATTTATGAATCTAATAGTTATTTTCTTTTCTTAAAAGGTAGAATTGCAAGTGAAAGAGTTAAAGAAGCAACTCATTGATACCATGACAACACTTTTTGGACCCAACATCTTTCAAAGCATTAGGATCCTTGAGAAAGTGAGCCAAGATTTGAAGTATATTAGGTTCAACTACAAGACCCAAATGAGAAAAAAAGAAAACCCTTTGTTATCAGTGACCCCCCTATACTCCCATTATTGAGTGGGAGAATCTTATAAAGGATGTCAGTATTCAAAAAACATTAGATGATGGGGAAATGGTACCACCCAAGGAAAGAAGGTATGTCATAATATTAAGAATAAAATTACATAATAATTACTCTTAATACTTATGTGATCTAACATATTTCAAACTTCACATAGGTTGCCTAACACATCAAAAGCAATCAAAGCAAGAAAACATAAGCATGGGAAGCACAAGCTCCACTCAGGTGGATATTCAAAACTTTCTACATGAGTTTGAAGTATAAGTAAATGAAAAATTATATGAAAATATTTATAAATTGTAAAAAATTTGGTCTTGATGAATTGATTAAAAAAAAAATTCATGATACCAAGAAAAAATGTAAGTCATGGAGTTTTAAAAAATAATCACTGAAGAGGACAAGAAGTTAGCCTACACAAAAGGCTATACAACTGTGGCTGAATGACTCCGAGCAATGAGTATGCAAGGTTCTTCTGCTGGATCTATCAATGAGGTAAATAATTAAATTGGTTTTTATTTCAAATTGAATACTTTAGCAATTACTATATTTGATATTAAGTTTCAAAAAATATAAGTTGTTATATTTGTTTAAAGTAAGGAAACAATGATTATATATTTGTTTAAAACTTTAAAGTGAATATATTTATACATAATAAAATGAATGATTAAGATTTCTCATTATTTGTCTTGTATTTATATGTATATATTGTTGATAAATGCACTAATTATTTACATTAGATTGCAAATTGCCAATCTTGATACATTAGTAGAGCACCATGGAGGTGGCGATTTGAATGTGGATCCTAGTACTCAAGGTATATATTTTCTATTTGATTTTTTATTTCTGAGTTATTAATACAAGTAAATATTTTTAATTGAATTTGGTGTAGTAATAAAAATATAACTATAACATGTATTAGGATTAAGAAAACATCTTGTATTACATTTGCAGGGGATGCAAAGGTTGTTCCTAATAAGCATGTTGAGGTCCAAGCTAGTGGGCAAGATGATGTGGTTAGACAACGTAAAGAGCGCTACAATGTTCTTTAAAATATTTAAAGTCTCAATTATTTTTAAATTTAATCCTTTTATTTGTTATTATAGAGGACCTTCCTTTGCAAAGGAAAGTGAGTGCACATTCATGGCTGAGAAGAAATATCAATGACAACATGGATATGCCTCTACAAAATATAGGAAAGGACAAAAGGGGGGTGGGGGGGGGAGATGATGCATGTAACTCATGCATCTTATTTGACAACAATTGATGTTTTATGTATGTTCTATTGAATGTTCATGTGAATGTTCTAATGAATCTTATGTTTCAATTTATTGTGAATGTTCTAATGAAACTAATGCATTAATGAATGTTATCATGTGATAATTCATGAATGTTACATTTTATTAATAGAATCAATGAATTTTAGATGTTAATGGGGAATTTAGATTTTTTTTTTTTTTTTTTTTTTTGGGGGGGGGGAGGGAATGAGCTTCCACCTTCACATGGTTGACCCTGATTAGTAGAGAATATTATAACTATTCTCAAAACCAAGTGAAGCTCAACATTAACCTATGATTGCATGACAACTATGTGAATCTCTTGGTTTCAAGCAAAGTAGAAGGATTCCATAGTCAAACTCATTTATTTATAAAATTTTATTACAGTATATGAAGTATTCAAAAGAATGGCTTACTATGGGATTGCCTCAAATTATTCCTCTCTATTTCTATTTATCTACAATCATGTTTAATTACATTTGATAACTTTTTTTGTAAATATGGAGACATGAAGAAGAATTTTAATATTGGAAACAAATGATATTTTGTGATATATCATGCTTTTCTATTGGTTAATTTGTAGGCCATTCTAGTCATTTTCTATTGTCCATGATCATTAAACATCTTGATCACAAGAATGTGGTACAAAAACCTCAAATGCATATTAATATCATAGAAATTTCTGCTATCCTTGCACAATAGTCAAAATCACAAGATTTTCTAGAAATGGTTGGTGCCATGTCTAATTTGGCTTCCAATCTTAGTGATGGTATAAACAACTAGAAAGTTTTTTAGGTTGCAATTGAAGAGTGTCTGGTGCAATTTGCAAAAAAGGTGAAAGTTTTAATAGTTCTTTTCCTTTCTTGAATGCACATGCTTTTAGATGATACATATGAAATTAGCATTAATTATCCACTAATATGTAAAGTTGGTCAATATAATGCAAAGTTCAATTTGTTTAGATAAAATCCTAAATAGGTGCCAAGAAATTGTCTAAAATAATAAGAAATGCCTATAGACAAGGATAGTGGAGTTTTTCCTAGGAAGACATAGATATTAGATAGTAGAGGAGTTTGAACCTCCTAACCTCATCATCCAAGATCTCTTCTAATGTAATGTCAAAGTCCCTCTAAATGATATTTTCCATATGATAATTTAGATATTTTCAGTCCTTGGGATACCACTTTCTCCATTAGCTAAGTATTGAAATAAGAGTATTGCATTATGATATTTAGTCATTGTGTTGGCATTTGATATTTCTAGAAATAATGATTTTTTGGTGAACATACCAAACCAATCACAACAACAATGGATTTGAGACCAATATGATGTAGAGGGGATTGTGGTTTAACTAACCAAACACATTTTTTCTTAACAAGGTCTTAATGACCATCCAATAGTCAACTCATCAGTCGCCTTCTGAAAGAATCAACCAAGACTTGTCCTCCACCTTCCCAAGGTATTTAACAAGAAAATACAATAATTCTTAGTAGAGTTACAAACTCTCCAACCAAACAAACCTTGAAACATTTTCCTTCCTTAGGACTACCTTTCCACAAGCACTTTACAAACTAGGATATCATCAAAATAGAATTTCTCATAGAGAATGAATATGTTTATATTTTACTTAGACCCAACATGTAACGATAGATACTTTGTTTTTTGTCCACGAAAAAACCCATAGTCCAATTTTCTATAGTAAGGGCTAAAAGAGACATGATAAAATTAGCCCTCCTAATGAGGTATTTGAGTTTTTTCTCCTACAAATCCTAAATGGCCCCCAAATTAAATTGCATATCTTGAAACTCTTTTGATGATATGGAATAATATTAAAGAAAGGGAATTTTTTTTCTCCTAACTCCCTTCACCTAGATTGAGCAAGATTAGGCCTAATTTACAGATTTAGGACCAACTCGATCTGTAAGTTACTATTGAAAATATTTATTGGACATCTTTATTACTAGGTACAACATCCCATAGCCTTGATGGTATGATTTTTGTATGTTTTCATTGTTGGTCAAAATCTTTATATTATGTTGTATGACATAAGGAGAATTACTATCAAAGAATTGTTATTGATATACTTATAATCTGGTCCAACTTCCATTAACTTATGATATAAATAGATCACTAGATTATTCATCTTGTAATTACATTCTTATTGGGGCTTATTTTTAGTTTTCTACTAATTTTTCACCATTATATTTTTGAATTTTCTTCCAATGTATTCACATCATTCTTTCTTTGTTTCTACCCAATTATGGAGTAATATGTTTACAAGAACAAGAAATAAATCCTTGTGTTGTTGCCATTGTGAAAAAAACATTCATCTTTGGTCTCACACAAACCTTGATCCAATATTTCCTTTTATCCCCCAAGTTTTTGAGATGGGGAGGATGGTAAGGGACAAGAATTAAAATAAGGAAATTCATACAAGTATAGAAAAAATTTAGTTATTAACAACACAACATTGTTAAATCATTCATCATTAAACATAATGAAATCTTAATTCATAACATTATACTTGAATTGAGATTTCACATGAGAATTGACAATCAAATCAACAAAAAATGCTTCTATTGTCAATATGCATAGATCTCACATAACAATTACAATAACAAAATGCCCAAGTAGACAATATTGAGGCTTAAATTTTGGGTAGCGATATTAGCTATGTTTCTACTAGAGGAAAAGATGGTATTGGTGTAATGACCCTTTCCAATAGGCCACTAAAAAAAAAACCCTAAATTTAATACACTACTAAAAAGTAGATTGTTGAATTAAAGAAATTGTTGTGCCACAGATCTACTTAAATAATTGATGTAAGATAGTTCCAATGTATTCATTCATTGATAACCAAATGTTTTACATATGATATGAAATTTTCAGCATCAAAACATTACAACATGGAACATTGCAAAAAAAACCCTAATTGGCTAAATACAACTGAGAATTTGTTGTAACTACAAACTGAAATGAAGAACCTGGATTGAGCAAATGTTGGAAACTGAATACTAAAGATGATATGATGAAATGCAACTCCAATTGAAACTCCAAACCAGCAAAATAACTTAGCCCTTGGCCACCAATTAAGCACAAGTGAAAGAACTAAAATATCCTTCCCACAGTGGTAATAATTCAGGTGATGTTTCACACCCTCAAAATTGCTATCATTGGGAGTTTTTGTTCTCAAAGTCAAAATGATTATCTGCAGACCCTTGGCTCAACAAATACATAGGAAAATATCAATAACAAATTCAGATGTCGAGAATGAAGCCCAGGATGCCTATTTATTCATTTTCCTCAATAGTTTGGCCTCCCTCTAGAACTTCTCAAGTCACCTTCTAGAAGGAATATTATTTTATTTTATTTTTCCTTCGCTTCTTCCACAAACTTCTACAACATTATTTTATTAAGTGAATTTATAAAATATTTTATAATTCAAGTCACTTTATTAAATTCAATTAATTAAATCAAATTACCTTCAAAATGGGGACATTATAGTCCACCCCTCCTGAAATTGCTTGTCCTCAAGAAATTCACCACCTGGATCCCACAAGAAGAATTGCATAATGTCCCTCTCATCACCAAAAAACTCCTGCAACATTTTCTCAAACCATCGATTGTTCGGTCGTACCAACTCAATACCATCACCAAGTGTTGTAGAATTATAGGCCTCAAGTGGAAGCAAGCCAAGAGGCTAATCATCCTTGCCTCCAAACTTCATGCAAGATAAACTATTACCCCAACTATTTAGCACATGCACTCTTGAATTGTGCATCATGAATAAGTCATTTACATGAGAATAAAAAATGAAGCTGTGAGCATTCCTCACCATGTAAACCTTTGAAATCTCCTTTATGGGCCTTGTTTGCAATCTTGATGCACTAATAGGACCACAAATACTATCAGCAATGCTCATCTCAAGACTGGAATCAAGAGAGCTATCATCATCCAAGCCATAGAGTGGATTTTCATATGACCAAGAAGCTTCCACTTGGAACAATGGATTGAGAATCATCTGATGTTTCTCTTGAATCACTTTTTTCTTTCACATACTGTCCAACCCTCTGATAAAATGCAAGCCTCCATCTGTAATCCCCCTCAATACATGCCTCTTACCATCAACCTCAAAAGACATTTCCATCTTAGGTACATTAAGGGTAAATACTCCCAAGTCCTAGAGCCACTTCATTCCCAAAACTATGTCCATCTCTCCCATGTTGACCACATAAAAATTTGAATGTAACTCATAGTTGTTCAATCTCAAGGTTAGATTAGCAACCTTTTTGGTGCATGCGAGAGTATATCCATCTGCTACTCAAACTCTATATCCACCAAAATCCTCAACCTAAAGTCTGCACTGAGCTACCAAATTCCCATTAATAAAGTTATGTGTCACACTAGTATCAAGCATAGCAATGCAATTCTGTCCATCAACTATCCCCTTGAACTTGAATGCAATCTCATCCTAAACATTAGCAATATATGTCATGGGAGCAAAAGTTTCCTTACCCTAATCAAGTTCCAAAATAGCTTGCTGATCAACTTCATCAGAATCAAAGTCCTCATAGTATGCCCACATGAAATGGTTTGCCTTGCCTTATCCACAAAGGGAAATCATGACCTTTTTTGTAAGGCTCCTTGCACCAATAGCATAATTTCTTCTTCTTCAACTCTTCTTGTGTCTCCTCATCCATCATAGGTGCTGATTTCTCTTTCTTGTCTGATTGTTGGAGAGTTTCATTGCTTGTTGAAGGGATTTCATCATGCAAGGTCTTGCTCTTTGGTGCTACAAAATCCATACCCCTAGCCTTCTTCATTGCTTCTTATAGTGAGGGAGGATCGAAAGATTTCAACCAACCCTTCAATGGCTCCATCAAACCTTCCATGAATAAGACCACCAATCTTCTTTCACTGATGTTAGGAACCATGACCGATAACTGTTGGAAGTCATTCACATAAGCATCAAGGGAACCATGTTGTTTTAGTTGTGCCAGTTCATGAAAAGTCACCTCAGGATCTTTGACATCAAACCTTTCAATCATCTTGTTAGTAAACTCCTCATATGTAGTGATAAGGTTGTTTCCAAGAGTGACTAACCCAATATACCACCACTCATGAGTAGCTCCTTCAAGATGTAGTGTAGAAAATCTTATGGCATCCTCTTCAGTCATTGGTCTCAAAGAAAGATAATTATCAAGCTTTTGAACCCAAGACCTAGCTGTGCATTTGTTACTTCCATCATAGTAAGGCATGGAAATCTTACCAAGTGTTTGTTGATAGTCATTTCTTGGAGTGTAGTGATCATTCCTTCCTCCTCTCCTATTCCTTTGATTCATGAATTGATCAAATGTCCATATTTCTCTCATATTAGGAGGGAGATTGGTATACTCCAAGTAAGCCTGTCTAGCTTAATCTTGAAAAGAAATAGGTGGAGAAGCATGTGGTTGTTCTTCTCTTGGTATAAAGGTGGGAAAAAGAGGCCTAGAGGCTGATACTCTAGTTTCTTCAACACGATATATAGACCTTCCCTCATTATTTCCACTGTGTTCAGCTGTGTTTTGATTTTGAGTGGTTGTGTTCTGATTTTGAGTGACTTGCTGATCCATTTTTGCTAATAAGCATGACAACATATCAAGCATGCTATCAAATTTATTTTTAGCTCTTGCATCCCTATTTTCTTCTTTTGCCATATTTTGAACTATTTTTCTAGTATCTCTTTCTCTTAATGCTATTGAGGATGTATCCCCTTCAACCTGTGGATTATGATATTTTTATTTCTGTTGTTCCCTGTTATAACATCTAATTTCTCTCTCACTCATCTAATGTTTGACTTATCACAAGATGGTAGGATGAAAGCTTTGATACCACTATAATGACCCTTTCCAATAGGCCACTAAAAAAAAACCCTAAATTTAATACACTACTAAAAAGTAGATTGTTGAATTAAGGAAATTATTGTCCCACAGATCTACTTAAATAACTGAGGTAAGATAGTGCCAATGTATTCATTCAATGATAACCAAATATTTTACATATGATATGAAATTTTCAACATCAAAACATTACAACATGGCACATTGCAAACAAAACCCTAATTGGCTGAATATAACTGAGAATTTGTTGCAACTACAAACTGAAATGAAGAACTTGGATTGAGAAAATTCTGGAAACTAAATGCTAAAGATGATATGATGAATTGAAACTCTAAACCAGCAAAAGAACTTGGCCCTTGGCCACCAATTAAGCACAAATGAAAAGACTGAAATATCCTTCCCATAGTGGCAATAATTTAGGTGATGTTTCACACCCTCAAAATTGCTATCATTGGGAGTTTTTATTCCCAAAGATAAACTAATTATCTACAGGCCCTTGGCTCCACAAATACATAGGAAAATATCAATAACAAATTTGGATTCCAAGAATGCAGCCCAGGATGCCTATTTATCCATTTTCCTCAATAGGTCGGCCTCCCTCTAGAACTTCTCAAGTCACCTTCTAGAAGGAATATTATTTTATTTTATTTTTCTTCGGTTTCTTCCACAAACTTATAAAACATTATTTTATTAAGTGAATTTATAAAATATTTTATAATTCAAGTCACTTTATTAAATTCAATTAATTAAATCAAATTACCTTCAAAATGGGGACATTACAACTGGTGAGCTGAAATAATTTTCCTAGCAGATTAAGGATAGCAACTTTTTTTGAACCAAAAATGGTTCTTAGTAACTCATGCAAATTGAAATTTTTTTTAATAAAAAATAGCTTGATGGCACAAAACACAACCTTTAATGGCATGAAAATAAATTGAAGTCTCAATTGATTTTGATTTGGTGGAAGCATCTTGTTAGTTCTCTATAGTAGTCTTGTTATTGTCTTTTGCTTGTTAAGTTATTTGCTAGATGGTTGGCCCTTGTTTTCATTCAAAAATCCATTTTCCTGCATGTTTACCCCTTTATATTTATTTTGGCCCAATTATTATCATGTATGCCATGGAAACAAAATAATATCCTTCATAAATGAATTATTGTGAAAGGGGGAAAATGCAAGGTTAATTTTGGTGACTGTGAACCTTAACATGTGCTCAACTCATCACCTTTTATGCCTCTCACACTCTAGTTCAAGATAGTTTTTTTTATGTTTATTTTATCTCACTTAAGCTCCTTTGAATTGGGATCTCATTCTGTTTATGTATTTTATAAGCCTTTTCTTGGGTTTTTGTTCTTCTAGAAATTTGATATGTTTAGTAGATTTGAGCTCATACTATTGGTGTTTTGGAAAAACTACTAAGCAACAAAAAAGGTCAATACCAAAATGACATCACTCACACAATCTAAGGATTAACCAATTCCTATTAACAATTATATGTGCAAACCATTTGGATCCAACTTCAACAAAACCAAGGATGGTTTTCTACTCTTTAGGCTCTGCAAAACTAGGCTGGGTATACCCAGGGATGATTCAAGACTGGGAAAAATTGTATGAGGATTATTTTAGTTTCATTCTAATTCTCATCTCAAATCCTAAAATACATGCATAACTCATGACAATTTTCTAAACACATCCCATATAATAGATCTGGCTGAAATTCTTCTATAGGTCTATAGGTGTTCTCAGCACTAGTGGCTAACAAAAGCTAAAACATTCCATGCAAACAAGTACTAGCCAATTTTGAAGATCTATAGGAAATAAAAGTAAAATTGATTATAATTCTACATTTGAAAACCATTTATGACATATTTCTCTTTGATCTGAATCAATTTGACTAGTGCCTAATCCATTGGGGTTTAGAGTCTACAACAAATCTTTAGACCTAATTTGTTGCCTTAGAAAAAATATTATCAACAATTCTTATCAAAATTCATCATTCAAAAAAATTCCTTTCTACTACTGTAACAACCTTATCAAATTCATCAAAGCTTTTACTTAATCCATTGAAGTAATAGTTGCGATGAACAGATATACAACCTAACTGGATTGCATTCAATTGCATAAGCTTTTACTTATACAATATCAAGATAACCAAGTAATCAAAAGGAGACAAAATTCAAAAAGAACTAATATGGGGACAACTCATAATTTGTATTCATTTTCCTTGAAAATTGTATACATTTGTAGTAAACTCAGAATAACCATAAGAAGAAACACAAATATCATTCTATATTCATGTATTCTCAAGTACTAACAGAGAAAATACATCACAAACTTGCTCAAATATTGGATCGAGAAAAAACTAAGTATATCACCTAGAAATAATAGAAATTAGACCCTTTCTCTAGCCCTAGAATCTTACTTATATAGTGTGAGATGCAACAAGCTTTAGGCTAAGAGAAAATGATAGGTGTCCTTTACAAGAAATATTTACATACACCTCTCACAAAATGACAAAATGTGAGTAACAGAAAGACTTTTACATCAAACATTCCTTTTTGTGGGCCCTTTTTGTTATATCCTTTGGAATCAATAGAGCACAATAATTTGATTCTTTTATCCATCTGATTTCTTGGAATAAGTGACCATGAGGCTTGAAAGTGATGTGTCTTCTTCAGTTACCTGCAAGTCTACTTTAACTTGGGGATTTTCTCTGTCTTTATCATCAACTCTTAAAGTAACAGTTACACTTGCATTATCTTCTACCTTTTCTTCTTCTAACATTTTCTTTTTAGACATAAATTTATCTTTCCACTCATTATAAGTAGTGTCATCTGGCTAATCAAAATTCAAGACTTCTTTTTGTACAGTTATCAAGGAATTCACAATTGCCTCCATATCAACCAAATCTTTTCTGATGGAGTTATAGAATATCTGCACTTTAACCAACTCCTCATTTTTCATGGCCCACAACAAGTGTCCAGTTTCATTTACAACATTATTTATCCTTTCACAAAAAATCTTATCTAACTCTCTTTTCCATTCCTCCTTTTCCTTCACTTTATCAAGAGTCTTTAGTGCACAAGGGAATAAATCAAACTTTTCTGCAATATACTTGGAAAAAAAAATAGTTAGTCTTTTTTGAAAAGAATTCTTCTTATCATCAAATCATTGCAATTTATTCAAAAAATCAAAGATTTTTTCTATTTAATCACATGGCAGCTGGATGACAAATATACACATAGTAGTGATATCTTCATTTCTTTATGTCCACTTCTGCACAAGGGGTCTGAATATAGCTTCATCTCTCTTCAATTCATCCCTGATGGATACAATCCTTGCCAGTAAATCCAAACATGATGACCACTCAATTCTGTCTACTAAATACATTATACCCTATGTTATTTTCTCCTCAAGCCAATTATTTAGTTCTACATACAATGCATTCAACTTATTCTTTTCTTCTTCAAAATCTTCTGTAGTGTAGAACTGTGGCATTTCAGGAGTATTTGGTACCTCATTAATTGGAGTGGACTTGAAAGGTTCAATAGGTAGCCTAAGAGGGTATATAATCCTAGGTTTGCTAGATTCTTCTACTTTTCTTTTCCCAAGGACCTTCTCCATTTGAGATACTTTGTTTTCCAAAGACTATATTTGCATACCCCTTTCCTAACACGCTTTCAAAATTTATTCAAACCTAGCATTGAGTTGGGAAAATCTATCTTCTTCTTGGCCAGATACAACACTACCAAATTTTAACATCTCTAAGGCCATTCCTATTATCTACTTACTGCCTACCTCACCAGCCTTGAAAGTTGTCAATGCACCAGTATGTTCTGCAGTGGAAATTTCCTACATTTTGGTCTTGTCTCTTTTTTCAATTGGCCAAATAACAAGGGCTTGGTGGTCATCACTAAATTTGACTCCTCTATGAGCATGTAATACCTCTTCTTCAATTTTAAAGTAGACATCCTGTTGTTTCCTAATTGAATAAAAAACCATGGCATTCACTATATCCCATTTTGGCAAAATAAGAACTCCAGACTCTCTAATTACTTGCCTACTGGCCTCAGGGGTAAATTGAGAAAAATCTTTCAAAATTTTAGACTTTACCTCCTCCTTAATAGCATAATCTAATTTATCAAGTTGTTCTGCCTTTATTTTTTCACAAGTTTTCTTAAAATTTCCTATATTTAGCCTCCAAAAAAATTGTGAAAATGCTCTAGACTTCACAAAATTTTCATCATTAATAAACCTCTCAGAGGCTTGGGAAACTATAGGGTCAGTTTCCTTACCTTGGTAATCAGCAATAGTTAAATCCAAGGAAGGTGTTGGTGGTTAATCTCCAAATCTATGGAGGTAAAAATCACATCTCCCTCTCCACTAATTTGTCTGAGATGTTCCCTTAGAGATGTTTCATCATCAATTCTGATTAGAGACTGGCTTGGGGAACATTGCTCCACTTGGGAAGAAGACCCTTGCTCTAACTTTTATCTTTTTGGAACACTGGTTGTAGATGGGCTTTTTGGCCTTGGTCTTTGCTAAGGGGGAACCTATTGCACATTCTAGATCATTACACATCTTGCCCTTTTCTACAAAGTGTACTACCTAGGAGACACCACATTTCTACTGTATATTCTCTTCTACAACTCTAGAGCCTTGTCTGGATAAGCCTTAACATATGCATCCTTCTTCTCATTCATGGCTTGTATTATCATAGAAAAATTATTCATTAATGCCTGCATCTTGGCTCCCCAATATTTATTTTCCTTCAATGGATCATAATGGAGGTCAAAAGCATTAATGAATTCTAGGGTTTTGTTATATACTATCCATTTCTCCTTTCTCAATTCCTGTTCTTACAGAGTAAAAACATTTTTTATCACATCCTCCAGATAGTATACTTGTTGCACCATGTGGGAATCTTTTATTCTTTCCCATAAGAGATCATAGAATCCTTCAGGGTCAATAAACTTGGCATGAGACTCTGCCATGTTATATTGGTCTAAGAACAAATTCAAATGCTTCCACCCTTTCCTTACAAAAACAAAATCATGTGCCACAGTAACAAGTGGAAAAAATGTGCCTTTCTTAGGCAATTCTCTCTCATCTATAGTGCCTATTTGCCATAACAACTCAGCTATTCCTATCTTCAAAATCACATGAAATGGAAGCACATGAGGCTTTCCCGGGAAGCCATATACTCTTATCACTATTGAAACATTATAGGGAATGATATCCCCCTAGTTATGACTAACCAGTATCCCCTTTGTACGGTCCTTGGGTCTGACCAATTCTAACAATGTTTGTGGAATTCTAGTGTTGTTTCCTCTCAAAAGAAATCTAATCTTAGATGTAAAATATCTATCAAATGTCACATAACTAGCACCTATGGCTTCTAAGGTCATATCCACACTCCACAACTGTACAGGATTCCTCTCTCCATTTTGAGTTGTCTCCAGTTCCATACCCTTGGAGAAAAATGTGAATCCCTTGTACAAGCATATATGCATGAGTAACTAATACCAATAGAAAGGTTTATCCACTTTTCCCCTTACTATCCCTACCAATCTGTTGTGAATTTCTTTTGCAAGAAAATTAGCAAAATCTAGAATAGTACTCATTCCAAATTGAAGAGTTTGAGCCATTATGAGAACAATTGAGCTTGGAATCTGCTCAGCTTCATCCATCCCAAAAAATTTACAAAGAGAAGTATATAATGCCTGAGCCCTAGGGTTAAAATGTCCTTTCAATAATGGCTCGGGTGTATTAGCAGTAATCACAGACAAAGTTCCAACTTTAGCAGCATGCTCCTGCAATGGCCCTGTCCTCAAGTACATTCTTTATGCATCATATCTTGCTTGTAAATCATCCATATGAATTATTTCATGTACATCGTGGTTAGGGTTAAGGTTGAAAACTTCACTAAATAGCTTAGGGAAAACCCTAAAAAGATTGACTCTAGAATGATTCTTCACCCATCCCATTATAGTATCATATTTCTTAGCCAGATCAGTCAATAGATCACTATCAAAGAAAACTGAAGGGACTATTAATTTTCCAATGTCAAATTCCCAGACATTACTCATGGGGGTGTCTAAATTCCATTCTGAGAACCATTTTTTGAACAATTGCAAACCCTCGATAGAGACTTAGGCGTCTCTTACCGAGTTTGCCCTATCATAGAAACCCTCAGCCACAATTACCCTAGGGTTCTTAGGAATGAGTTCCCTCCCCTTATCTCATTTACTGATAAGGGAAACTATTCTAGGAAATCATCATGCACAACCCTTTGTAAATAATCAATTTGCCTAGAAAATTCCTTTCGTGGAGTCATTTTAAAATTTCACACTCTTACAATAGAAAATTCTTGATTTTTACAGGTTATAGATTCCTTACCCGCTAAATTTTCCCTTCTTTCTCTGCAATTTTCTCTACAAATCCATTGAAACCCTTGAGAAATTCTATGCCCTAGCTTTGGAAATCTTTTTCACTCTGAGAAAATCTACAATTGTGTGCTTCAATAATGGCAATTTTTCATATTATACCAGTGCATTGAGGTCACACGAAGGAAACTATGAGTCATATTAATTCCTATAACCATTCGTTTCATGTTATATTTCAAATTTGAATCCGACTTGTCAATCTCCCAAAGATCAGACGACTTTATTTCAAAAGTAAAATGCCTTTAAAAAATCAAGCCCCCTACCACATGTCAGAAGGGCACATGCTCGCATTACTTAAAATTCCTACAGCTTCTTACTATGGGCATCCATTATCCGACGATCTTTCCTAGATTGATGGTGGGACAAAATCCTTTTCTCTAATGGCCCACTCAGCTAACTTAACCAATCAAATATCATCCTTTTACAACATGCTCTGATAGATTTGAAAATAGCATTTAAACCTTTAGCATCCATGACATCACTGCGTTCAACATGGCATACCTGTCATGTTCCACCAATGAGCACACTTTACTTCATCTGACCTTTCCAGCATGGCATAACTCAACATTCCCTTTAAGTCTTGGTCCCATTGTGCCCGCTTGCCCACATTATTTAAATGTTGAGCAAGTCCATATTGCAGGGAAGCACTAACCTTGGATCTTATTCAGATTGATGGTGATCACAAATCTTCTATGACTATAACATCTAGTTAGCTAGTCAAATCAATGAGACACTTTATCTATACTCTAGCTCATCTAACAAGTACCACATAAAAAAAGTTGTTATTACCTTCTGAGCAAGGTGGTCCCATGATGTCATACTATGCCATGCATCTCATTTATGCTTCCCTACAATATTTAACATTTGTGCACTTAATTATTGCAGGCATGTGCTAGCCCACGATTCTTTGCAAGATCAATGATCAAGATCTCTAAGCTATAAAACAATACCTTTATTAAAGAATGGCCCAATGATATTGTAAGGATTTCAAACATGCACAAGGAACACTAAAAATTCTACAAAAAGGTCTGACTAGCTTTGACAACCATGAACCTTTTTGGTGCACTGAAAATGAAATGTCAGCAAGGGCTACATGTTGAAAAGGTGCTTCCCCACAATATTTAAAGACCTTGCAGCTCTGAATTGCAGGAATGCGATGGTCGTTGATTTGATCAAGATCAACGGTCACACAAAGCATGTGTTATATAAGACCTTTTCATAATAAAATAATACGGTTTAGGAAAATTTTATAAGGTTTATCAAAAGATTAGAAAGGTTATTCTTTCATAAATAAACCCTTAGGATAAAAATGGTCCTGCCAAAATTTATTTGAAATAATACTTTTCTAAAGTTTTCAAAGGCTAGGGCCAAACAAGGCAAGGCGCAAGGTTATTCAGTGAATTTTTTGCCTAGGATTATTGACCAAATTTCAAATCACTTGAGTGCACATTTAGGTTTTTCACTAATGAATACAACAAAACAAAGGTGGTGAAAAACTAGGCCAACACATACAAACACTTGAGGAGAAATGTATTGTAGCTTTTGTGCTTTTAAGTTATAATACATTTAATATAAATTTTGCAACATTTGTGCAAGCACATATGACCTCAACTACCTTTGGTATAGCTTAATTGTCAGTTGTGATAGTTTCAAAAAGCTTGAGAGCTTCTTTCTCAACATTGCTTTCATCCACTTTAGTGTCAAGTTGGTCATGCTTTTCTCGTCTTCTTTTCAACTAAAGAGGGGAGTCTTTGGTTGAGTAAAGAGGATAGGAAGAATGGCTAGGTCCCTAAGGATCAACTTGCACCAACAATTTATTTTATATCTTGGATCGCTTTTTTTCCTATGTGGAATTTAAGTTTTTCCTTTTTATAATGTATCTTATTATTCTAGAGTAGATTTTTTAGATATGGTGTAGAATATATATTTTTTGTTTTAAAGTTTTAATGAATTTTGTTTACAATTGGAAGATAGATGTAGATCTAAACTATTGTCGATAGACAAAATTTATCTATGCAAAATCATTGTGAGAAGAAAATTAGTCGCAACAAGCAAATAGGAAATTAGTAAATCAATAAGTTTTCTTTTGAACTGAGAACAATTCCTTCATCCAAGCACTAAAATCAAGACCAATAAGTAGTGAACAAATTGTAATATAAAAGCATTCATTTTTTGGCCTAAAAGCAATAGAAAAAGTTAGTTTATTCAATCATTACTTTGATGTACTTATTTTTCTTCTAGTTTTGATTTATTTACATGTAAGTACAAGAAGGGAAAGATTTATTGTTTTTTTTATTTTAGAATTAGATTTCTTTTTTGGGTTGTAAAGTGTTTCCTTTCATGAAAGCATGAATATAGAATATCAAAATGAAGAGTTTCATTTCTTCATTTATTTTAGTTGTATAGTGTATTTAAAAACTTTTTCTTTCAACATCCAAAAATCTTCCAAAAGTAAAACTCTAAGTTAGTATCCTTTGGTTTGAAAGAGCTTTAAACATGGTCAAATTCACAATCTCTTGAACAAAGTAAAATCCAACTTCCAAACTCAAAGATCAATAAAAGACAAGCAAAAATACCTTGCAAATGCCCATAACTCATAAATTAGTCAAAAATAACAACAATGAAAAAAGTTCACTTTCAATACAATAGGCATCAAAGTGATTTCAACATCTCCTATTTATTCTAGTCTTGGTATGCATCTTATATCATGGGTTTAGGAGGGAGAGGATTAGGTAGAAATTAGTTTGGGAGGGATAAGAAAGTTTTTTCCAAATCCTAGAGTCACTAGAGTAGCTAAACATAATGAAGCTCTTGAAATCTAAAGAGAGCATGCCCTTGTTGCAAGCAATTGATGTTGCTCGCTTGAACAAAATACTCAAACAAGAGATGACCTTTGGATTCTCTCTTTGATTTTGCATAATAGAATCTTCATGTACTCTAAATAAGTCAATGAATTAGCTGAAAAGCTATTTTATTTGAAAAGTCTTCTATTAGAAGTAAATTCCTCACACCAAAAGATAAAAATGGTGTTGGTTAAAGTCACCCTAACCCGAAATTCCACTTTAGACATTTTTCTATGACATCTTTATATTTTTTTCACCGACATTCAGTCTTCCAATGGAAAAAATGATCGTCAAAGTCCCTAATGTGCTCGGCCATTCTCATGGCTTGGGTGATATTCTTATCTTGCATGTTCAAACATTTTGTGCACAATCATGATTGTGGACCAAAAATTCTGAAGCAAACCAATTTATTTTTTGTTTTTTTGACAAAAATTAATTGATTCTCTTGATGAATCATGATGAAAAGGATCTTTCAGAGTGATGAATTTGGTTCCTCTATGGAGTAATAGTTGGTCTTTGGAGAATACACCAACAATAGGTGATCTAAAGGATAGGACCAATGTTCTTTTTTTCAGCCTTCATGCATGTTGAAGATAAAATGGAACACAACTATTTAAGGATTTTTCAAATGTTGATGAAACAAGCCAAGTGAAAATTGTAGATTTTTGTTGAAGGCTCTATACTTGGCTATATATTTTTAAAATACCATCATCTATAAATTGACACTGATTCTCATTAGTAGCACTCAAAAAGAAAGGTTTAAATCATAAGTCCAATTTAACTTCAAGTCATAGATTTCAAAAAATTCATAACACTAACCTTCAAATAGTTATCAATTTTAGTCTTGAAGATATACTTAATGTTTACTAGATCCATAGTGAAAAGGAGTCTAAAACCTGTGGGGCTCACCTTGAAAGTGACCATTTGCATTGTAGATCTATGGTCCAATCCTTGAAAACTTCATTGTTTGAAGGGTCCTCCTCCACTTCCTCTTCTAGTAATTTTTTGTTGTTTTAATGGTTAAGTAGGCCATCACAATTGCGATGGCTAGATACAATAGATATCCATCACACCCATGGTACTACTATCACAAACATCTCAATTTCAATGTAAAGTTTGATGGATGATCATTTCCCTTTGAGTATGAGCATCATTATTGTGACAACATAGTGAAACTGTCTAACATCATAATTGTGATAGTAAACTATTGCAATTACGCAATGTGAGGAAAAACTCTTGGCTTTTTCTCTTGTGAAATTGTGACAACTTTTCACATCACAATTGTGAGGGATGATCTTGCCATCATAATTTGTGATGCAAAAATTCCAACACCCATCCAACAAGAACCAATTCTTGGTATTTTCATTTGGGTGACAGAAGGAAGTCACAATTGTGATGGCTTGCCATTGCAATTTGGGTCCAAATGTAGTAGTGATAGTTGTCATTTATCAAAAGATGTATTCAACATTTCATTTATGAATTTATAGAGTTAGGAAATTGTCTAAGTGTTAGACAATTTGTAGTAGCACAACAAAAGATTGTATGTGTCCAAATGACTCATTGAGGGTTAGCTTAAGTGAAATTGAGAGAAGCTCTATGATAGTGTCATGATGACATGTACTAGTGTGTAGGTTTGTATTGATTGTACAGAGTGGGTTATGATTAAAATACTAGTATGAGTATCTAACAAGGCAGAATAGAGCATATCAACAAATTGTGTTATACAACTTGAGGAATTATTTTGGTTACAAAATATTTAGTTATGGGAAAAAGTTTGTAGAATAATGATGCAGGAGCATCCTAGGCTTTCTTGCAATCCTACATGTTTGGAGAGATTTTGGTTAAGTGTTGAGGAGCAGCGAGCTTGGATTTTGATGGAGCTATGTTTTCATAGTTATGGATGTTTTAGAGATAGATTGGGGAAACTTTCCTCATGATTTCATGGAGATTGAATAGATTGAGTTGAAGTTTGAACTATTTTTACCTTGCTACTAGAAGTGTGTTTTTTCTAGTTTATGGTTTCTTGTTGTAGAGAATGTAACTAATTATCCTTAAAGACTGAGAAGCTAGAAAATTTAAGGATTGAAGAGGTCCTAGATTAGTATCTCTGGTTAAAGGTAAAAGTTCTAATTCATTATAGGTTTGGAGATATGGTAATTCTCCTGGAGTATCAATCTCTGGCAGTTTCACACAATAGTTTGTTGTGGGTAACTTTCATAATGGATGCACACTTTTATTGGAGAATCAACTTTTGTGAATTTAAGGAGTTATAGAGGACCTATATTTCCACCTTTAATTCAAATCATGAGTTCTAATTCAATCAGATCTAGGAGATATCATGATTCTACTCTGATATCAATTTCTAGACATTTAATTGTTGTTGCGGACCAACTTGTGGCATTTAATTTATGTATTTGTATTTAATTTGTGTTTTTGGCTAGCTTTTGGCTTAGATTGGTATAATTAGGGTTCTTTTGGAGTGTTTTAGTCATTGAGCTAAGATGGAATGAATGATAGATTCAAATTTGAGGAGCTAGAGTTGCGGCTTAGGAACTAGAGGATCTCTTGGTGGACCTATGGGTACAAGTGTGAATTCTGCTTGGTGTTCTTATTTAGTTGTGTATCTAGACTAGCTAAGATTAGTTGTAAAATAGATCTTATTTCATCTATAGAACTAATTTTTTTGCTATTTTTATTTGGCCCTAATATGGAAGGCCTTACAACTAGGCATATTGCTTGTAATCAATTATATATCTATGAATCAAGAATTGTAATTTGGTATTAGATCTTGCATTGTTGTTTCTTGGTGTTGTTTTTCATTGTGTGGTTATATTGCTAGGGGCTAGGACATATTCTTTGAGGATTCTCTTGCCTTGAAATATGTTAGGTGGTACCAGAGTGAAGGTTGTTCCTAAGTGTGTAGACAGATCACCAAAATTGTGGTAGTTTGCACCAGGACTTAGGTTGAAGAAGGTTGATCTTGTGGCTGATTGATCTTCTAGATTAGTGGATTTGTTGCTTAGGGTTTGCTAAAATTTTGGAAGATGCCTCCAAAAAGATTGGAACCTAGGACAATTTTTAATCTTAGTGATGCTATAGAAGAATGGATCTCAAAAAAGGTTAAAGCAGATTTTAGATCTAAGATGTAGGAGGTTAAAGCCAATTTTAGATCTCAGACTGCATTGATGAAGAATGATATGATTGCTAAGATTGTAAGTGCTTTAGGTAGTGTACCTAGACATGTTGGTACTGAAGGAAGTTATGAGGAATTTTTTGAATACTTTGAAGCTACTGGATCTAGTAGTGAGGACATAATTGATCATGTGGAGAGACCTATTGGAACTAGGGCTGGTCAGTTTGCTAGGCTTGGATCTCAGTTAAAATTAAAGCATAAGGTGGTGGTTTCTAATTTTTTCAAGTACTTTGAATCTTGAAGACCTGATTGATTGGATTGGTGAATTGGAAGACTACTTTAAGCTTGAGGATATTGAGGATCCACTTAGCGTAAGGTTGGCACAAACTAAGTTGAAGGGACATGCTGCTCTTTGGTGGAAAGAACTAAAAAGAGATAGAGAAGAGGAAGCTGAAATGAAGATCAGTAGATGGAAATTGATGGTGACTAATTTGAAGGCTAAGTTCATTCCTACTGATTATGAACTTGAGTTGTTTAAAAGCTTGTAGAATATGAAGTAGAAGGATATGATTGTGAAAGATTATATAGAGGAGTTCTACAAGTTGACTATTTGATCTGGGCATAGAGAATTTTTGAAAGAGAAAGTGGTTCGGTATATTAATGGCAAGATTCTATATTTAGTATGAGGTTGGTATGATAAATATTTCTTCAAATGAGGATGCTTATTAGTATGCTTTGAGAGCAAAGGAGAAGCTAAAAAGTAAGAATCAAGGTAGTTCCTAAGGGAAGGAAAGGAAAGATAGTTCAACACAAGCTAAACCAAAAATGGAAGGTAAACCAAAACTTGTTGATCAAAAAAAGAGGATAGGTGGAGGTGGGTTCAGAGTTAATTGTTTCAAGTTTGGTCAAGAAGGGCATAGATATTTTGAGTGTCCAATTGTGAGGACAACTATTTTTATGAGTGAGGTTCTAGTCCAAGATATTTAGCCTAAGCAAGGAGAGAGTTTGTGGCTCGATGAGTATTGATTGGTGAGACGATATTGGATTCTTACCAAAGGACTAGTTTGTTTAAAATTTGTTGTAAATCTAGTGGTAGAATCTACAAGGTGATTGCGGATGGTGGTAGTACTAATATCCTTGTTGCTGAAGACATGTTTCAAAAACTTAGTTTGAAGAGAATGAGACATCCTTATCCTTATAGGATTATCTATTTTCAAAGTGAGCATGCTTTGGAAGTGAGGGAGCAATGCTTTGTTCATTTCTAGATTGGGTAGTATAAGGATCAAGTGTTGTGTGATATCATGGATATGAATAGTTGTCATGTGTTACTTGGTAGACCTTGGCAATATGATTATAGGGTTGTGCATGATTGTGTTAGAAATGTGTTTACTTTTGAAAAAGGTGGTAGGAAGTTTTCCCTAATTCCTTTGTAGAATGAAGAGTTTGATAGGAGGAACCTGAGTAATGGTAGCCAAGTTGAGTTGGTAGATTCTAAGAAGTTTGGAGATCAACATGGAAAGCAGACTTATGGAACACCTATGTTGGATGTGAAGAAGAAGAAGAAAAACTAACTCCAAGAAGATGTTCTTTTAGTTACTAGAACATCTTTTCAATCCTGGGATGTTTGATGTAGGAGCATCCTAGGCTTTCTTGTAATCCTGCATGTTTGGAGGGATTTTCATTAAGTGTTGAGGAGCATCAAGCTTGGATTTTGGTGGAACTATTTTTTCACAGTTAGGGATATTTTGGAGACACATTGGGGAATCTTTCCTCATGATTTTATGGACATTGGATAGATTGAGTTGAAGTTTGAACTGTTTTTACCTTACTACTGGAATTGTGTTTGTTTCTGGTTTTTGGGTGCCTATTGTAGAGTGTGTTGCTAACTATACTTAATTAATGAGAAGCTACACAATTCAATGATTAAAGAGGGCCTAGATTAGTATCTTTGGTTAAGGGAAAAATTTCTAATTCATTATAGGTTGGGAGATATAAAAATTCTCTTGGAGTATCAATTTCTAGAAGTTTCATGTGATAGTCTATTGTGGGTGACTTTTAGGATGGATGTGCACTTTTCCTTGGGGAATCAACCTTTTCACATTTAATGGTTTGTAAAGGACCTATATTTCTACCTTTATTTTGAAGCATGACTTCTAATTCAATTGGAGCTAGGAGATATCATGATTTTACTTAGATATCAATTTCTAGGTCCATTTAATTGTTGTTGTAGGTTGACTTGTGGCATTTAGTTTATGTATTTGTATTTAATTTGTGTTATAGGATGACTCATGGATTAGATTGGTATAATTAGGGGTCTTTTGGTGTCTTTTATTAATTTATTAGAAATCAAATTAAGGATAGATGTGAATTTGAGGACCTAGAGCTGGGGCTTAGGAACTAGAGAATCTCTTGGTGGACCTACAAGTACAAGTGTGGATTATACTTAGCATTCTTATCTAGTTATGTATCTGAACTAGCTAAGATTAGTTGTAAGTTGGATCTTTTTGGATCTATAAAACTAATTTATAATTTCTATTTTTATTTTTCCCTAACCCGAAACGCCTTACAACCGAGTGTATTGTATGTTAGTCAGTTATATATCTATGGATCAAGAATTTTAATTTGGTATCAGATCTTGCATTGTTGTTTCTTGGTGTTGTGTTTCTATTGTGTGGTTATATTGCTGGGAGATAGGACATATCCTTTGTGTATTCTCCTACCTTTTACTATATCAAATAATGATTCACCCCTCATCTTAGTATTATCTATTTCTAACAATTCATCCCTACTAGGGTTTTCCCTTTTCCAAGGCCTCCCTAGTTAACAAATAATGATGTTAAGAGTTCTCTATGTGCATGGTTATATTTATTGTTCATCATTGTTGGTTTACTTTCATATTCATGTTATAAATTAATTAATAATATGTAGTTGTAGGTAAAAGTTTCTAGAATACTAATTCACCCTCCCCACTCTCAATATTATCTATTTCTAATAGTCACTTCATCCAAAGGATCACCTGATCATATCAACCCCAACTAGGCAATCAAAAGGTATATGTGTTACTGATATTGAAAGGTTACATTATACATTAGTTCTGAGAATCTAAGATCCAGAAAGTGCATATATGCATGAATTAAGATACAATGGAGTGATTAGAACCTAGAGAAAATCTATAGTTTTATTGATTTCCATATTGGTGTCGAGCATAGAAGATATCACTATTGATGCCAAGTTATAGAATTGTGTTAGTATGGCTGAGCTCTCTATGTTAACTGAGCATACTAGGAATCATGTTGTAGCCAAGTGAATCGAAATTACTATGATAGTCAGGCTTACAATTGTGTAAGCATTAAACATTTATTGCCAAATACAAATGGTTATATAGTCAATTTTTTATTCATTTTCACTTACTTGATTTTTTAGAGCACACAAAAAGTAGTAAGGTGAATTGAAAAATGAAGCTCTAATGATTATCAAGTGGATTTAGCTACTACTCATCATCATTCATTATATTTGAAAGGTATTTAACTATTTCCAAGTTACGTAGTTTGAGTTTTTTACAAACCCTAAATAGTCAATATGGCATCTAGCTCTTTTGTATGTGTTAGGAAAGAGGGGAAATAAGTTTTCAATGTCCATTTGATTAGTAATGATGTTAGACAATCCCCTTTCCAAGCTATTTCTGAGATTGTGTATAAAGGAGACTCATCTGGTGCATTATCTATGATACCACCAAAGGTATTGATGGTTCAAGATGTTAGGTGTTGTTATACTTTCCAAATCGGTGAGGTAGGAGATATGGAGATTAGGGATGTCTATAGTAAACTGTGTGATAATAGAGTCTTGAGGGAAGAGAACAAGATTATCGAGAGAAAGGGGTTGATCCATGCTCTAGATTTCCCTCAAGTGTTTAAAATAGAATGGATTAAGATAGTGTTGAGAATGATAAATGATAACTTTGAATGGTTAGAGAATGGATCTACAAAGATCACTAAGAGGATCATAAATAGAGTATTAGGGTACCATACTCTTGATAAACCTAACAATAGGAGAAGTGATGCTAAGGAGGTAATTGAAAAGAATATAGGTGGAGTTTGGAATAAGAGGGGAATGCCTATTGATACCATATCAAGCCCCTTAGTTTCATTTGTTGTTGTGAGAGTGATTGCTCACAAGTTCTTTCAGTCTAGTTAACTGAATAGTGTATCTTGTATGGTAGTGCATTTGGGATACAATATAGTAAAGAGAGACCAATCCTATGACTTTGTCAAGTTACAAATGTAATAGTTATTAAAAAACTTGGAGGCCATTAAAAAAGCAAAGAGTGCATCTTACAAATTTGGTTCTTTGTTGGTTTGCATATTCTTTTATGTGTAAAAAACATTCCCTAAATTTGGTAAAGTGGTGTGGAAGACTAATAGGCCAGTCACGCATCAAATTACAGAGCTTATAAAGAAACTTGGGGACAACTTTGAGTTAGTGATGACTAGCTATTTTGAGGATTTTAAGAAATCCATGAAACAGAGGTTAAGGATACTTATGTTATTGGTGGAATAGAATTACAATGATATTTTCTTCCTAGTGGATGTAGATTATACATAAGTGCAAGAAGTCATACCTAGGGTCAAATGGATGAAACCCTTTCCATATGAGATAAACGTAGATGAGGCATCTATAGCTATTATAACTTTATTGGTAGAACATATTGACAAAAGTGCCACCTCATTTGGAAACTATGAGGAAGCCAAGTCTAGAATCACAATTGACTTGAAGATAACTACAGTAATAAGGAAGAAGAAAAAATTGATTAGGAAGCTGAAGGAGAGATTTGGTGAAGGGGGGAAAGAAGAAGAAGATAATGATGAAGAGGAAGAACAAGGTCAAGCTCCATTGGCACTAACACAAGGCCAAGGAGAGGATCAAGAAGAAGATGCAAAAAGTGTTGAGGAAGAAGAAACCAAGGAAGCACCTAAGGAGGCTAAGAAGAAGAGAAAGGTAAAGGAGCCAGTAGTGGAAAAGCCAAAGAAAGTTGTGAAAATTATAGCTATATTCATTAAATCAAAACATCTTCATATTAAAAATTAAATTAAAATAAAACAATAATAATACTATATTGTAATAAAGATTATAACCTTATACAATAAATTATTTTACTTATACATATATTTTATTTAAAAAATAAGGTAAATATTTGATAATCCACTCCTATTTTTTTCATTATTCACCAAAACACTAATACAAATAAATAATGTGCCAATATGCTTTTTTGTGCGAAAATGCTCATTGAAAAGCAATGTCTTATGCTAGCCAAAATAAATTTCAGTTTAAAAAGTGCTAAGAAAAACCATTAATAAAAAAGTGAGGAAATCAACATCTTTGGTGTATACTCTACATTTGGGTGTCTCGTTAGCAGGGAAAAAATAAGCCAGAGAATCCACACTACCACTCAGACAAAATTCCTGAGGTGCAAATATTAATACGATTATAAGAGATCTATTTCTTTCAAAGATTTTGTATTAGGAACATCATTGAAAATTTCATTAGGAGGTGACTTCAATATGGATTTTTGTTTAATAATATAACCCTCTTTTATATTTAAGCTGATAGGCTTATTGTGCGAGATTTCTCTCAAAAATTGATATTTTGACCAAAATATTGTAAGACCTCAATTTTTGGATTTGTTGATTGATTTTCCCAAAGTCATTGTAAAAACTTTTTTTTTAATGAATAGTCCTTTTCTATTAATAATTAATATACCAAGATTACAATTCACAAAAAAAAATTGAAATTAATAAAAAAAATTAACTATTGTTATATAAAGAGTCTAAAGAGTATGAGTAGAAATCCTTTTCTTTCACATGAATAAATGACTCCTATTGGCTAATCGTTGGGTGTGCATAATGACACAACTCCTAGTAATAAATATTTTCTTTAAAATTAAAATAAAAGTGCCATGTGGCTTGTATTTGCCAAACGCTATAATAGCTCAAGATTAAAAATTTAATAGTTAGAAAGAAATGGCTTATGATGATAATATTTAATAGTACTTAATCAATATTTAATTAAAATTTCATGTAAATGCAATGCTTTTATTATAACTGATAAATTATTCAATATATTTTATTTTTGTTTCATAGAGTAGTAAGATTCCGTTGGTTATCAGTTTGTTCCTCTTGCTAACTTTGCTTTACCTTGACTGTAGATGCCTAGAATATGAGGAAACAAAAGGATGTCACCAACAAATGGGTCAGTGTATGTGTTATATCACTACTCTCTAAATTATAATGTAGAACTCCCTTATATACAAGATATGTAATGACTTGCGTCTTTAATAGATCATTGAGATATGGGGTATGCTCTTAACCTAAGAGTAGAAGAGGATAAACTAGGATGCTCATAACTACAAACACTCTAGATAGAAATATATTTGGGCAACCTATAACAGCTAGTGGAATGGATATCATGAGATACCTTGAAGTTCTTCTAACATCTAATCCTAATTCTAAGTGCAGATTAGTCCTACTAAAATGTAATCTAAAGATAGAGCAAAGATACATATGAAAGATGAAATGAAATCCACCTTGATTGATAACTCTCCACTAAAATGGAATCTAGTACGATATTACCAGCTTCAAATACATTTTTTCTACAATCCCATAGAAAACCATTCTAAAATGCAAGGCTAGTTCAATTGAAGGAGACAATAAAAAAAACATTAGAAATGTTGATCTCAAATGGAATTAAGACTAGTAAACATCTAGTTGTAGATATCAATCAAATCCTCCATTTCATACAACCTCTTGATTCTCACTCAATATCTAGAAATACATGGGGAGAAGTTGCATAAAATTGCCAATCCTTTCTATTAACTTAGAAAATTACATATATAGGCTCCTATTTCAGGGTTCTTGGCCAATTACAAATTAATTAGTTACATTAACAAAGCACTTGAATTGCTCAGAAATCCAATAGTCATTGGTTTCAATTTAATATATCAGGGAAAGAAAGCAAAAATGATTAGAAACCCTCAAAATGGTTTAAATTCCTATCTAATCTCTAGTAATCACATTGTTGCCAAATCCATATAATTCATATTTCAATGGTCACCATATTTTTGAATTTCCATTTTTGATCTCAAATCAATGGTCAAGATTAAATCATGATAAACCTTCTTCTTTTTCCCTTTACAATTTTCTATGTGGGTCCCTCTATGTATACGTGTCGTGCACTCATATTCTCACATTATCTAAACCTCATGCATATTTGAAAAGAGAGAATACAATAGACATTGATATCTTCAAATTTTATAGTTGAGATTGAAAACCCTAAGCTCTCTTTCATACCATATTTTCAAAACTATCATTCATTCGATGCCTTCATTTGATGCAATGATGCGACCATGGTATACTGATGCTTTGTCACTATCTTGCTATGTTGACTCAAGGTTTCATCTAGCCTTTTTCTATCATGCAAGGCTCAGACCTTTAACTATTATGGTTAACTCCTTATTGAAAGAACAAAATGCTACTTCTTTCAACACCTTTACTCAATGCAATGATACAGTTAACTTTAATCATTTTGCTTGGTCACAACTTAACATGTCTTTATTCTACTAACTGTAGAGACTTGGTGAAAACTACACATTAACTGTGATTGCAATTTCACAATATTAAATTGAACTGTTACTTTTAACCTACAATTATGTGATGACAATTTGTAATCAACTATTATTGTAGTCACCAGGTCCTAGCTTAACATTTCTTGAATTCCTTCTTGCCTACAATCATGTGATGAATAACATTTTTCTACTTGACAACTTTAAATGTAACTGGCATTTTAGATGTGTCATAGTGCGATTAATCATGCTTTTACATCTTTGTGACCTTGACCTTGAGTTAATTTGAACATTCTATGGAAAAAAATGACAAAAAAATGATTACTCTTTTTGTTTTTTCTTCGTCATTGCCTTAACCGTAAGTTACCTCTAACCACAAGCAACCATGTGATTACTGAATTTTGCTCCATCATGTTACTAACCCCAAGTTACCTTCAATTGCAAGTGATTCTATGAAAATCATTGATCTTAAGCTTTGGAGGGCTGAGATTCAAGAAACTTTAACTATTCAATTTTCTCTATAGAATGGGCCCATTGGCTCCATGTATCCAATCGTCACTTTCTTAATTTGGTTATTTCATGCACATCTTTAAAAAGTGAGAAAATGAGAGAGTTTTTTATGATGTTGATTTGATGGTGGCAATAAAATATCTGAACTCTCTATTTGTTTTGTAGTGCAGGTCCACTTTCTATATATGCACATTGTTGGAAACAAGTTTAGTACTATTTCATTACTTGGAAAATCTAATTTTAGAATATGATGGGCCCATAGAGACATGTGGTGGTCTATCATAATGTCACTTTGGTTATCTTTTACTCATCTCTAAAAAGTGAGAATACAACAAGTGTAGCTCTTTTAAGATTTGACAAACAAGGAGATATATCTCTGAGTGCACTTATGATTCCATCTTAAAACACTATCTGTCAATCTGGTCTTCATCTGATGATCTAGATTTAGTCTCTGGGCCATTTGAATTATTAACTTTGTCACATATATGTGTGGATTAAATATTAACCATTGATTTTATTTTAGAAAGAATCATACCACCTTTGACCAGGTTCTTTCACCATCTTTGCATCTTTCAATGTGCACTCCGTATCGAATTCAATTGTTCTTGCTTCTAGCCTTTTCTCACAATCTACATATCATCTTTAAGTCTCAATCCTCAATTTTTTGTGTTGTATTTTATTTTGAATATGAGTATGATCTTCCCTTTGAATGCATCTTATCTTCACCATGAACTCTTTCTTTAAGTATTAAGGTTTCTGAAAAACTTTCTTCTCATCTAGGAAATGAAACTTACCATCCCTTTCCTAATCACCTAATATGAACCAATGCATTAGATTTATTTTGAATGACCACCTAGGTGTACAAAAATGAATAAATGAGAAGAGAAGTTCCTTAAAGGAAATCTAGACATAGACATGACATCACATTGACTTGATCCTAATCCTAGAAGTTTGAAAAATATAGCGGACTAAAATCATGGTAACAACAAGCTCTAACTATGGAATTAGGCATGTTAGTGCCTGGGAAGGAACCTAAAAATCTTTGGTTTCACAAAAAGTTTGGCAAAAATACACAACAACAAGCTACCTACTTTATTTATTACAAAAACCACCAAATAGAAAAGATCAGTGCCTTGGTCCATTGGGTTATGGAGTCTAAAGTAACATAGGGAGATGTTATCCATTTGGGTGGTGGGGAAGTAGGACAACCAACACAAAGGAAAGAAAACACACAAAAAGCAGGAAAACAAGGAAAGATAACTATACTAAACACACACCAACCTAATGTATTTATATAGGTGAGATGAATCTCACCTTATGAAACCATCATCAAAAGACACTCAAGTGAAACCACTTACTAATTGACTAAAGTAGGATCCCTTCCTCCATAATTGATTCTTCTTTCTAAGTAGGATTCATACTTTTAGTAGAAAAAACAACATAGAAACTCCACATGTTTCTTTGATTATATGCAGTAACTTCCTATATATCCATTTAGGACCAAACAACCATGCCTAGTCATATACTTCATTATCTCCCTTTGCATTTTTCATGTCATTCTCCTGATGGTCTTTTGTTGTGTCAAGGAGGGGAAGAAAGGCATACACTTCTTTTAAGAAAGTGAGCTTATTTTTGTAGTAGTCTATACTTTCTTCATGAGCCTAAGAATAATAATATGTCACTTCACCATGGAATCCATTAGTTGATGGTCAGTCACGTCATTTTTTTGAAAAACTAAGTTAATTTCATTCTTCCCTCTTTCAATTGATTATTACTACTAAACACAATTTGAATACATAGAAAAGAATAATAAGCCAATGACCTTTCTTCAAGTTTTAGTTTCATAGCTAGGTCATCTTGAGAGGGTTCATCCATTTGGAAGGGTGACAAGAAACCATAGACAATCTTCTCTTCCTCACTATAAGGGAAAGTTATTTCTACCAATGGAATTGATTCTTCTACAAACTGACAATTGGTCTCAAGACTCTTTTATTCAATCACATCTTTAACAAGGATAAGAGTCTTACTAGTGGGTTCATGAAGTTCCTCCTCATGCTGAAACAACCATTCTTCAGGATGAACTTCATTGCTTCTTTCTTCAATTGGAGTAAGATTTGTAGTTATTGGTAGATCACAAGTGGAATGCTCTTGTGCATAAATATGATCATCAAAAGATTCTTCTTCAAAGGACTCTAATGGATAATTTTTACCTTGATCTGTAACATCAAGAATAGCCTCTTGTCTACCAAAGACTACAATAATATGAGAATTGGAATCAATTGACATTACACAGGAATTTCAGAATTAGGTGTAGATGTTATCTTCAGCTTTAGTTCCTTTCTCTTATCCTTTTGTTGATCCTTCAACTGGTAGAAGTGGTTGCAAAGGTGATACCATATCTTCTTTTCTTTGGGGTCATCTCCTTTGTTGAGACTCTCTGCAAGATTCAACAAAATCTTCTAAAAGACCTTGTCCTTAGTTGTATGGAGTTCTTCAAGAGTAGGTTCAGGTCTTGACCTTTCCTTGGTGCTCACATTAGGAATATTTATCTTCTCCTTAAACACCTAAAAACCATAAGGAATAGAATTAGGTGACCTTACCAATGATTTTCTATGTTCAACAATCTATACTTGTTTCAACTTCCTTTTTTCACTCTCTTGAAGATCCTTGAGTCTTCTGGGCTAAGAAAAGATGTGATTCCAAAATATCTTTGACATATGATCATCTTCTATATTGATGTTTTCTCGGGCTACATAGGAGATGCTTTCTCTATACTATTCAAAAATCTCATGAAGTACTTGGTCATTTGTGGCATGAATTTCTTCAAGAGTAGGAATGAGTTTTAGCTTTGCTTGCCTCAACTTCATCTTTTCTCTTTACATATCTTTCAACTTTTCGAATTTGGAGCACACACATTTCCATAGGGAGGTAGAAACATGATCATCTTCAATGTTGAAATTCTTTTGGATAACATGGGAGATGTTTTCTTTATATAGAAGCACAAGCTATTGCAATAGCTTGTCATTAATCTCATTAAGTTCTTGGAGAGTGGGCTTAGGCCTTGGCCTTTTCCCATTCTTTGAATTTGGCATGGCCATTGAATTACATTGGACCTTCTTAGACCAAAGAAAAAAAGGCCCTCATATAGAGTCACCAATCTTCACCCTAGGAAAGACACCTTTAGATTTTTGAGAATAAGAAACCAAACACTGGGCTTAGTGCCAAAAACTGATGGTTAATAGTTTTCCCTCTTGCTAACTTGGCTTTACCTTGACTATAGATGCCCAGAATGTGAGGAAACAAAAGGATGTCATCAAAAAATGAGCTAGTATATGTGTTATATCATTTCCCTCTAAATTACAAGATATAACTCCCTTATATGCAGGATATGCAATGAATTGTGTCTTTAATAGATCATTAAGATAGGGGGTATGCCCTTAACCTAAGAATAGAAGAGGATAAACTAGAATGCTCATAACTACAAACACCCTAGGGAGAAATAGATTTAGGCAACCAATAACACCCAGTGGAATGGATATCACAAGCTACCTTGAAGTTCTTCTAACATCTAATCCTAATTCCAAGTGTAGATTAGTCCTACTAAAATGAAATCTAGAGATAGAGAAAAGATGCATATGAAAGATGAAATGGAATCTGCCTTGACTAATAACTCTCCACCAAAATAGAATCTAGTATGATATTACAAGCTTCAAATACATTTTTTCTACAATCCCATAGAAAACTATTCTAAAATGTACGGTTAGCTTGGCTAAAGGAGACAATAAAAAAAACATTAGAGATGTTGATCTAAAATGGAATTAAGACTAGACAAGACCTAGTTGTAGATATCAATCAAATCCTCCATTTCACACAACCTCTCGATTCTCACTCAGTATTTGGAAATACAAGAGGAGAAATTGCATAAATTTGTTGATCCTTTCTATTAACTTAGAAAATTACATATATAGGCTCCCCTTTTAGGATTCATGGCCAGTTATAGATTAATCAATTACACTAACAGAGCACTTGAATCGCTCAAAACTCCAATAGTCATTGGTTACAATTCAATATACCAAGGAAAGAAAGAAAAAGTGGTTAGAAACCCTCAAAATGGTTCAAATTCCTATTTTATCTTTAGTAGTCACATTGGCACCAAATCCATATAATTCATATTTTAACGGTCACTGCAGTTTTGAATTCCAATTATTGATCTGAAATCAGTGCTTATGATTAAATCATGATAAACTTTCTCTATTTTTCCCTTTGCAATTTCCTATGTAGGTCCCTATGTGTACATGCATTATGTGCTCATATCCTTTCATTATCTAAACCCCACACATCTTTGAAAAGCATTAATTAAATAAATGTTGATCTCTTCAAATCTGACAGCTAAGATTGAAAGCTCTAAACTCTCTTTCATATTGCATATTCACAACTATCATTCCTTTGATGTCTTCATTTGATGCGATGATGTGATCATGGTTTACTATTTCTTTGTCACTATGTCATTATGTTGACTCAAGGTTTCATCTAGCCTTTTGTGATCATGTGATGCTCATAGCTTTAACTATTGTGGTTAACTCCTTATTGAAAGAATAAAATGCTACTTCTTTCAGCACCTTTACTTGATTTTGCAAAATTAAACTTAATTTTTACTTTTAGCCTACGATTATGTGATGACTATTTTAGATTATCTATTATTGCAATTGCCAGGTCACAACTTAACATTTCTTGAATGTCTTCGTACATGTGATCATGCGATCAATTGATAACTTTTCACTGCTTCACAACTTTGAATGTAACTGACATTTCAAACCTGTAACAATGTGATTAATCATGCTTTTTCATCTTCATGACCTTGACCTTGAGTTAATTTGAAAATCCTATGACCTTGTGATCTTTTTGTTTTTTTCTCTATCACTACCTTAACCATAGGTTACTTCTAACCACCAATGACCATGCGATTACTAACTTTTTCTACATCATGATACTAACCCTAGGTTACCTTCAACTGTAAGTGATTAGGTGACAATAATTGATCTTAAGGATTAGACGACTGGGATTTAGGAAGCTTTAACCATCCAGTTTGCTCTATAGCATAGGCCCATCAGCTCCATGTGTCCAATTGTCACTTTCTCACTTTGGTTATTTCATGTACATATTTAAAAAGAGATAAAGAAAGAGATGTTGATCTAACAATGGTGTTAAAATATCTTAACTCTCTATTTGTTTTGTGGTGTAGATCCACTTTCCAGATACACATATCATGGCAGATAGGTGACACCATCTCATTTCTTGGAGAATCTGACATTGGAATATGATGGGACCATAGGGAAATGTAGTGGTCTTTCATAATGTCACTTTGGTTATCTTTCACACATCTCTAAAAAGTGAGAATACAACAAGTGTAGATCTTTTAAGATCTAATGGCCAGGAAGATATATCTTTGAGTGCACTTACATGATTCCATCTTAAAATACTATCCATCGATTTGGTCTTCATTTGATGATATGATATAGTCTCAGAGCCATTTGACTTATCAACTTTACAATGTATACATGTGAATTAAATATTAACCATCAATGTCATTTCAGAAAGAGTCGTACCACTTTTGACTAGGTTCCTTCACCATCTCTGCATCTTTCAATGCTCACTCTGTATCGAATTCAATGGTTCTTGCTTCTAGCTTGTTCTTACGATTTTCATATCATCTTTAAGTCTTAGTCTTCAATTTTCTCTATTGTCTTTTGTTCTGAATATGAGTATAATCTTCCCTTTGAATACATCATGTCTTCACCATGAACTCTTGCTTAAAGTATTAGGGTTCTTGATCAACTTTCTCCTCATGTGCGAAAATAAACTTACTCTCCCTTTCCTAATCGTCTAATATGAACCAATGCATTAGATTTCTTTTGAATGCAAACCTAGGTGTACAAAAAGGAATAGATGAGAAGAGAAGATCCTTAAAGGAAATCTAAATACAGTCATAACATCACATTGACTCGATCCTAATCCTAGAAGTTTGAAAAATTTAGGGGACTAAAATCATGACAACAGATTCAAAATCTATGAACTAATCAAATTCAAGTAAAATAATTTGATGATTTTAGAAATTAAAAATATCACATATAAACATTCAAATTAAAACTTAAAAATAAAAAACTAAAATAGAAAGCATTTTAATTATTATTAAATTCAAACCCTAACATATAAAATGGGAATGCTAGCTCTAAGGTAGCAAGAAGGGTGCAAAATCAAAAATATAATTCATATGTTACTATATTTATTTTATATTTTTATAAATATTTCATCTACATATTTTGGGTAGTGCTTCCAAACCTACTCCTATCAAAATTAAAAATCATACATTTAAACATTATAAATATCAAAACTTAAAATTGAAAATAAAAATACTTACTTTGATTCGCTGAAGTAGAAAAAAAAATCACTAGTTACAGATAAGTGATTACAATAGTATTGGTCTAATAAAATACAATAATATAAGATCTAGTATTTGTGATTTTGAGAACATAGGTAAGAAATTTGGGAATCCCATTGAATGAGAACTTGAGAATTATAAGTGTAGGAAACAATTTCATGGAAATTGATTTCAAAATGGTAAAAAATGAGGAAAGGAAAGTTTTTAAAATATTCTTTTATACACAATAAATGAATATTTGTATTGTTTGTCATAGAGATGACATTAAGAGTGTTAACCAAGAGTAGATAAATAACTATTGGTCTCTGCAAGTGTTAATTTCAGTTTGAAAATTAAATTTGCAGGTGTGTTGATTTGTTTGGACTAGATACATTATCATGAATTAGTATTCATTATTTGGCAGGCTAGTTTTGATTCATTATTTTAACTTGTCTTGACATAAATTTGAAGTCAAAGATGCAATTAAACCCTATTTACTTGGTGTATAATTAGTTAAAACACTAACCTTTTTTGCTTTCAAAATAACTAAAAGGAATCATCAACTATGAAATGGAAACAAATAGAAGATTAGTACATGTGTATTGTTTTTCATTCATACTATTTATTTTTAGTATATTTATAAAGATTTTTCATACCTAATTAATACGCATCACAATAGTAATATTATGTTTTACTTCAATATATTCTTAATAGCATTTATTATTTTAACATATCATAAATAATTAAAAAGTATATTTAATTTTATAATAAATTTTTTATTAAATGATTAATAATATATGGTAAGCTTTGATTGACTAATAATAAAGGTTTTGAATATTGTTATTAAATTTTTTATGAATAAAATATATCTATGTAGAAAATATATATTTATATTATAATATTAAAAATGAGAAATAACATATAGACATCTAATCAATTCATATAGAGAGAAGCAAAGGAATAAAAAACAACATAAGAAGAAGAAGAAATCATAGTAGTAGAAAGAGGAGGAGAAGAAGTAGAGGATGAGGAGGAGAATGGAACAAAGAAGAAGACCAAATGAAAATAGGACAAGTTAATCTCCAGAGAAAATGCACTAAAGACAAAACAAAGTCAAACTTTTTTTTTCCAGATTCATGAAAGCGTAGTGATTTTTTTCCAATTTTTTTGTTGTTTTCGACTACAAACTATGCGAATCATGAATATCAAATGCTGAAATTTTCAAAAAAATCCATGATGTTTTCAATTTTTTGAAAATTGGTCAACTATATAGTTTGTAGGGAGGATAGTTGTGTCCAATGAAAATAAGGAGGAGGAGAAAGGAAAGACAACAAAAATGAAGTAAAAAGGAGAGACAACAAATTCAATAAAGCCCTTTTTCATATAGATACCATCACATCCCCTTCTAGTCGACACAAATCTAGGTGTTGGTGACAGCTAAGAGGAACATCCAATTGTGCATTATTACCTCTTCTCTTTCCTCAAAGGACCTCTAATTTCTTATTTTCAGAATTGGATAAACTTGAACTGATTTTGATTATGTTCTCCATACTCATTGTGCTTAGGAATGCATAGATGATCTATGTTTGCTAGAACTAGGCCTAATTCTCTAATGGCAGGACTTTTGAACACCACCCTACAGAAGTCCCTAATTGTATCCTTATCCCTATTTATATGTAGGACAGTGGCTACAAACATTGCCACAATGTCAATATTGTGCTTCTACCTATCCATAAGCTTAGAGCATTCACCTCCTAAAATGATCCTAATAGCCCTATAAACTATCCCATTTTTATCCTTTGACATTTTCCTTATCCTTTAATCACTGACTTCCTCCTAGAAGGTCATTTCTCTCTTCCTAGGATGCATCTAAATTGGTGTGTCCATACCTTGCCTGCAACATAATACTACAAACCAATCTAGCACGGAGCTCTACCTACACAAATATACAAAAGAGGCTAGCAACTTTCAATTGAATACAAAGGATATTGCTCCCTTGAATAGATGAATTGCTAGCATGTATGTATTATAGGGAAAGGAAAAAGCATTAATTAGTTTTCTTCCTTACCAACCTCAATTCAAGTCGATGAGCTAAAATGATGATCATTGTTGTACTTCACTATCTTTTGGTGTCTGAGGGGTTATCTTAAAATGATTTTAGAAGATTTTTGTGCAGAGTCACTAGATTCACATGTGTAGACAAATAATTATTAAAAACTAAGATCACCAAATCCCTACTTCATAATGCTTAATTTTGAAAGAATAAAACTTGAGATTAATGTCAAGTAAAGTGTTTACCATATCATGTTTTGTAAGGTTTGAGGATAAAGTATCAAACCAATACTATCATAATTAATGTTTTAATATTGGAGTATGCAAATCTAATAAATTTTAAGGAGAAAGTCTTTCCCATCTATGCTTAAATTAGCTATCTCATCTGCTAGTTAATTGCCCTCCCAATAGATATGTTGAATCTTAGTTTTGAGACTATTACACATAGAATTTTGAAGGTACATTGTGAGGCCATTTAATATATATAGCATGATCATTGTAACCCTTGCACCCTTCATAGGTGCAAGTGATAGTATTAATGGTTAAAGAGCATAAGCTTTATATGAACAATTTCTTTTCTTGACGCAAGTGTTTTTAAGTTCAAATTCTACATAAAAGTAATATGTTTAAATGTGATAAAATATTCTCATGTTTAGTTACTTTTGATATAGAATAAAAATTATCAAAGCATATATAAGTATGTGAGCATGCACACCAATTTATAGATCTTAAGTATTTGTCCCCTTCTATAGTTTTTAACATTGTAGGAATTAAAGTTTAGACGTTGGAAAACTATATTATCCAAATAGAAAAAGTATTAACTCGATATTTAGTAGGATGTGTTAGTTAGGAAACTACTTTTGATATATCTAGATGATTTATGCACAATCTAGAAAGGAGATGAGTAAACAGGGTTCTTTACTATGTACTCTAATTAGGAATATTATACTTTTCTATTAGTTATTAATTATGATTAAGAATGACATTTCTTTTAGATACAAAATCAAAGGTTAATGTACATGCTTTAGGAAGAAAATTTTATGTAACTCTCAAGAAGAATTTTTGTGAAAATATATTTTTTACCAAATTAATAGAGTTTCATGAATGTCATAGGTAATTGATAAGGGATGATTTTTTTTTTGTACAAATAATTATTTAGTGTAAGTTTTTTGGTGAATATATTTATCACTATGATATTAGCTTGAAAACTACGACTTATACCCTATTATGGACAATGACAACCCTCCCCATAATTGGAAAGATTGTAATATAACCACTATCTATTACAACCTTCCTTTGCATTTAAGAAGGGAAACTCCATTGTAGGATAGGTATTCTTGGTATTTTTGTGTACTTTGAACTAGAAAGTACAAAAAGGAGAACATTAAACTATAGGGAAAAGAACAACAAAAACCTAGGTAGCAAATTGAAGTGGATTTGTATTTTTTACATGTGTAATGTATTGAAGTGGTTTCTCTTACTTTTGTACGTGTTTTAGATTGAAAACTAATGTGAATTATTTGATCTTTTGATATTGTAGGGTTTGAATTTGAAGCAAACCATGTTAATCTTGTAAGAATGTTGCACTAATGGATATGGATCTCTTATAATGTATGAACCTATTGATGTGGGTGTTGTGCATTTGGTTATGAGCGAGGGTGATTCAAGTTACATTTCTCTTTTACCATTTGAATTTGCAATCGCTCTAGAAGGATCCCAATGCAAAAGAGGCTCTTTAGTAGTACCTGAATCTAGAAGGACATTAGTAATACATAAATATTGTGTTGTAATAAATCTACATTGCATAATATGGTACATGCTTGAACTTTATTTTCAATGGTAAACACAAAAGTAGAAAAAAATTAATACACATGTTCATATATACTTGTAAAGCTTAGTTCTTAAAAAAAATCAAGTTTCAATATCAAATGAAAATATTTATTTATATTTTTTATTCATTCAATAATATAAACTAATAATATGATTTCATGTATAAGAAAATTCATGAGTTTTTATTAAAAAAAAAACATTTAAATTTTTATATTTTAAGTTAAATTTAATTTTACTTTTATTGCTTAAGTCTCATTACTATAAGAAATTTTATTTAAAAATAACTTTTTATACAAAAAAATTTAGTATTGACATTTTTTATAAGTGGTAAACATTTTTATTAATATAAAAGATTAGACTCTTACAATTCGTAGAAAGACCTACAAGCCAGATGTTATACGATGTTATACATCCTCTGCCATATCTTTCCAATTTTCATTTAGAAGCCCTATTAAAACTCACCTTAATCCATCCTTCCTCTAAATTTCTTATAGCTTTTTGTCCAGACACACATTTGTGCAAAATGTGAAAGAAAAAGAAAATCCTAGTACTAAATTCAAAATTTTCTCATAGACTTTGTTTAGGCTGACAGACATTAAACTTTTCTTTATTACTAGTTAAATTTAAACCTAACCTTGCTGACAATCAAACCTAACTAAATATGGCAACGTCTATACAACCACGAAAATGCACTTCCATATGAAGGAGAGGACTTAGTCAATTTTTTAAAAAGTTAGAAAAAAGTGCATTTTTGTGGCTGTATAGCCACGGGCCTCCTGCTTTATAAAATTGACGTGTATTGAAGATTGAATCGTATGTCATTTAATCTACTTGACTTGACTTCAATGACTTTAGTTTACTTGGAAAAGTATTTCTTTGCAACAAAGATTTTGATTCTAACTACAAGACGCGATGGGTGTTGTTGTAGTTTGCATCTAGCTTGCTTGACTTGACTTGGGTTTACTTATGAAAAAAGATATCTCTGTACTCACCATTTTCCCTCCTTTATATATAGTGGACCAGAGGCATCTCTCACCAAACAATAATATCGTACAAAGTTTCTATTTATCTTCTTCAATGTTTAAGAAACTTTTGTCTCGCTCACAGAGTCATCAGATTAAATTAGCACTTTCCAATTTCAATTCATATTATGATAAAGAAAATGAAAGGAGCAAATCAATCTGCAATTTTCTAATTGAAAGTCACATAAATTAATAAAGGCCGTATAAGCCATCGAAATAATCTAACGCTGTTTAGCTCAAAGATGTGCAAATTATTAAAGAAAAAGATAAAAGTAAATGGAAGTCATTAGTCTAACCTAATGTCGTGCAAATGAATGGACAAGATGAAGTAAATGGAAGTCATTTTTATCAATCCAGTACTTTCCAACTCAAATTCATGAATAATTTAGTAATATAATATTATCTGCTTTTAGTTTTTTTTTAAACAATAATAGTATAATAACAATTTAGTCATATAATATTATCTGCAAAGTATCTCTAGAATATACAATGAATTAGCAAACAAAATCTTACATATCGTTTAATTTTGTTCATATTTAAAAACTATGACCTTCAAAATTAAAATTCATATTTAAAAATTATGACGTTCAAAATTAAAATTGATATCAAACTAACAGTGCCATAGTTTTGTGGTTGTAGGAGAATTTCAAAAGTAATATAAATGAAATCAATCCTTATGTATTTATTACAATACTACCAAATATGCAAACTTGATTGAAAGTTTTTTTATTCCCTAAAATGCCTCGGTGGTCCAAAATCCGTGATAGGTGCCACATAACATCAACCTCTCTCTCTCTCTCTCTCTCTCTCTCTCTCTCTCTCTCTCGCTCTCTCTCGCTATATATATATATATACACCATTTAGGATCAAAGGTTGTGATTTTGATTTTATTGAAGAAAATTAAATATCCTTCATCACATTTATTATTTATATTACTTTTATTATTATATAATAAACAATTAATTTTTTTAAATATTTCAAAAAAAAAGATTATTGTCTTAGAATATTCATATAAATAAATATAAATAATCTTGATATAATCTTAATTTATTTTAACTAATTAAAATATATAAACATCATGAATTGAGAATAGAATGAAAAGAAGGCAAGAGCATACAACACAATAGTAAATTATGAGCCTCTTATCGAAGAGGTCTTGGGTTCGAATCTACCCATGCTTAATAAAATAATAATTAATAACAATACATAATAATTAATCTTGGCTTCGGCCTCTTATTGATAAAAATAAAAGAAAAAGAAAATAATAGAATGAAAAGAAAAGAAAATATATTTAAAAATAATTATCCATTCATTATACATATATATTTCACATAATTAGATGAATTTTTGAAACAATTTTTTTTTTTTAAATATAAAAATATTTTAAGATTGATTATTTTTTATTTTTTAAATCCTTGAAACATTTAGGATGTCTTTTAAAATGGAAAATCCTCATGCACCATTATATTGTTAGTAAATATAAAAATATTTAGTAAAAGATAACATATATCAAATATATGAGAAAATATTATACTAATTATTACAGGCATGTGATAATGGCAATAGGATGAGTTAACATATTCAATTCACAACTTCACATAACTCTTGCATAATTGAATGAAATTTCTAATTTATGAAAAATAGGTTTACAAAATTAGAAGATTGCAAGCCACACATAGACCAAGTTAGAATGCTTAATCCATGCATTGCATGTAGTATAGTGCTCCTAGAAATTTAAACTTTATCAAATCGTAGAAAAATTATAAAGATTTTATAGTCATTACATTCTTTTAAATATAGCATTCAAAAGAATAATTTTTGACCAAAATATTCTTTAAGCATGAAGCAAAATGTCTTGTTCTAGAAAGAAAACTATAACTATTTTTATTTTGTGGCACTATTATCTGATGATACAAGGTTTGGCTCACAATTTGGAAAACAAAAAAAAAAAAAAACCAAAAAAAAAAACCATGAAAGAAATAATGCAATGAGAAATTCATTTAAGCTTTATAAAAGTGCAATTTGGAAGAAACAAATTTAACAATCTTAGATAGTGCAAAAGTGCTCTCCAACTTAAAAATCACCATCAAAACTTATACAAAATTAAAAAAAAACATGTTGGAAAGATTCAAGACTATGCCAAGTTATTGAGAGGGGAGGGGTGAATCAGTAACCTCAAAACTTTTTAAAAATTCAAAACTTAATAACATAATCCAATTATCATTGATAGATCTAATCTGCTACATGCATAAGAAACTAAAAGCATAAAACACTTTGAACACAATATTTGGTGACCCAAAAACCTTCCAAATAGAAAGTAAAACTGAGGTGGGGATGATACCCACAAAACTTTAGTACTACAACATAAAGTTGGTCGGTTAAGGCTTACAATGATCACTTCTGATGATTTTCCCTATTAGGAGCAATTAGGACTACTAGGTCCACCTTGTTAGAGGTTTTACAAACATACAACAAAGTAAGCACTTGGTGAAAAGATTTTACAAAGGACTATTAAGTCTACCTTGTTAGAGGATGTTGAAGCTAATTCACATGTTAGGATGAAATAGTGGATCTTTGACTTACAACTAATTTTTTGATAGAGATTCTTTGAAGTATTGATCACCTTTATGTGATAGATATAGCTCTGTTGCTCCCTGATATGGCCTTACAATATACTTTTTTTGCTACTAATTCACATTTGCATGCTTATATTCCATTCACATTATCTCAATTCAAAATACTTACATTCACATGGATATGATACAATACACACACACACACACACACACACACACACACACACATCAATCCAATTTACAAAATTACAAAGTTGGCTTAAATGAAGACAGTCAAGTTCTGAAGATTGACTTGGTGAAGTTCTGATACATGGTGTCCACTGTCATCACTTGACATCGTCATGCATTTGGTAGAAGTGAAAGCTCAGTCTATACTAATCATCTAAGAGTTTTCTTGAACTCGGTCTACACTTGTTGACTCGGTAGATATAGTGTCACTCTGTAGAAACTAAATTCCATGTTTACCATGCCTGCACTCAGTAAAAACTAAATATCTCATCACTCGATTAACACTAACTTTGCTTCTCAAGAACTGATGACTTGGTAGACACTATGAAGCTTGGTAACCATTGAGTTGCTTGGTAAGAACTATAAGACTTCACACTGCCTCGGTTTACTCGGTAACCACTGAACTACTTGGAAAATACTTGAACTACTCAACAAATACTAAACTATCCAAAGAGCTTGGTAACCATATAGAATTTGAATAAGTGTTGTCACTAATAACAAACTTGACTTAATTCCAACAATCTCCCCCTTTGGCATTAGTGACAAAAATACTTATTAGTTAAAACTTATATACATTATAGTGTGATACTGGCTCGGTACTGGTATACTATTTTTGAATTTTTTCAAAAATTGTCTTTCTAAGTATATACTTTCCTTTCCTTTGCTTTGCATGATTCTCCCCCATACAATATACATACTAAGTATATATACATGTTGTCTCTCATATATACTCTATTTCTCTATCATGTATACTATTTCTCTCCCTTTTTGACAACAATGCCCAAAATGTATTTAAAAATTATTTACACAGAGACACCAATGTAAGAAAGAAACTCAAAATGTACCTTAAGTGTTAGTGCTAGAGTTTTATTCCAATTTTCTTGCAAAACTTTGCATGTCTATAAAGCAATTTGCACTTTTGCAGAAAGTTCTATCATGTGATTTGCAATTGAGAATTTGTTGTCATGGACCAATTTTTTTGAGTGAACAATGTGCTTTTGCATTATTTTCATGATGGGAAGGATCATATTCTAAATATCTATTAGTGAAGACTGGATCCTTGCTTCTTCTCTCAACAATTCTGCCTACATTTCTGATAAAAATATGATCTTCATATGATGTGCAGAACTTGAACTAGGGTCAAGCTGCAACTTCTTTGCACTAGCCATCAGATCTTGATCAATCTTTGTTAGTTTTCCCTTTATTTCCTTTGTGAACTTAGTAAAATTGCATAGTTTCCCAAAAGGTGATGTTACATTTGTGCAAGAGTTTTCAAGATTGATCAAAATTAAAGAAAGCTCCACTTGCTAAATAGAAATTTTCTAAGCAATGTGCTCAAGCACCTTGTTATCAAATTTCTTTTTGGCTTTCTCCATCAATTTCTCTTAACCACTAGAGTCCTCATTAAACTTCTGAACTGCCTCTTCTAATTGAAACAATATGTGTTGAGAAGTATCAACTTCAACACCTATCACCTTAGTCAAGATATTCTTAGCACTTTCTATGATTTTATAATATTCTCTATCTCTTTCATCTCTCAATTTCTTTTTTTTTTCTTTCTTAAGGAGGAGTTGACTAGCTAATTGCATTTGATCTGCAGTGGCATTATCAAAATCTAACTTTGGAATCTCAGTCTCCTCATTTAGATCAATATCCTCCTCTATCTCCTTTCCACTCAAAAGTCTCATACATGGTTGAGCCTTGGGTTCAACCACCTTTGTACATACTACCTTAGAATTCAAAATGGAAATAATAGTAGAGATAGAAGGACTAGCAGTAAAAACTTATATAGTACCAACAGATGGAATACTAACTAGAATGATTATTGAATCCAAAACTGATATACTTACAGATGCATCCAAAGCTATAGAAAACAAAAATATAGAATCCAAAATTGTAGAACTCAAAATTGTACTTACTATTGAAGAACACAAAATTGTAGAACATGTTGTACTTACTGCTAATGCTGACTCAAGAACTGAAGAAGAGGTAGGTTGCAGCTTGGTAGATGAAGTGGTAGACACTTCCATTGATGTATTGAGCTATGGGGGAGGAAAGAGTGATTGGACATTTGATATATTTGTTATGGTCACAATCAAACTTGTTGACATTGTCTCCAAACTTGATGTAGCTACTGATTTGCATGGAGAATAAGGAAGTGATGCAATAAATTTAGCTATTATCCTCATAGGATCAGTCTCCTCGTCATCTTCATTTTCTTCCTTAGTAGCTTCTTCCTCTTTATCTTCTTCAATTTCTTCATTGTCAAACTATATTGTCTCAAAGTTTGTTCCTTCTTCCTTATCATCACTGTCATCATCCTTGACTTCTGTTGCAAAGTCACTTTGTTTATCCAAGTGATAGACATTCTTCCACATACTGTAGCATTCTTGACTACATGCTCTATGTCTTTTAACAAAATTAAACGAGTATTGAATCTAAGAGTCATCTTTTCTTCATTTTCTTCATAGACTCTTTTACCTCAACATTGGTAATGCTCAGTAATAACTGCCTCAAGGTTTTTTCATAGATATATTTTGTTTTCTACATGGCTGAGTCCCATTTTGGCTTCAATCTCTCTAATAGATCATTAGAAATCTGAGATGGTATCTGATCAAGGGAATACTTCCATTTACCCATCTTGGCCACCAATTCTTCAACCTGCATCTTCTCAACCTTTGTCTTGGTCTTATGCTTTAATAATTTGAAGTTGGTTATGCCTGCACCTTCTTCCATTTGTTTTATTCTTTCCTAGAAGGTGAGAGGAGGCTTACTAAACACAATTTCACTACCTTTCTTTCTAGATCTCCTGGTAAACACTATCGTGGATGGCTTGGGTGGCTTGGTGATGATCATCTTGCCTTTCATCTTCACTAGCTCTTCTTCCTTTTTTGATTCTTCTTCATCCTCTACTTCATCATCATCTTCTCCTTTACCTTTGGTCAACAAGAGAAGTGTGCTGGATTTGAGTTTTGCTATTCTCTTCTTGCCTTTGTTAATCACCTGTGGAAGCTTGATTTCAAGCTCTATTCTTGCCTTTGCCTCATCATATGTTCCAAAGTGTGGTTCTTTTGGATCAATAGGTTTGCGTATCAAGGCTTCTATTACATCTTTTTCTTCATCAATGTTCACCTCATAGGGAAGAGGTTGTACCCATTCAATTCTTGGTATAACTACTTGAATGCAGAGTTTGTCATTGTCTGCCATGAAACCAACATCATCTTTGTAATCTTCAACCAATTTTCTAGGAATCCTAAATTTTTTATTCATTTTCTCCTTGAAGACATCTAAGTAGTTATCAATTATGCTAACAAAATTCTTACCCATTAATGCAATATACTCATTAATCTGATATAAAACAAGCACATCCTTTCTCCATAGGACTGGACCTTTAGAAGAGAAAAACTTTTGAACATAGAAAAATAGACATGTCAATAATGAACCGAATTTGCAAGGATTGTTCTTGGATGTTCTTATACTTTTCATATTTTTGTTGAACTATTTTAGTAACAAGTCTGCAAGATCATATGATAGATTGTTCTTCATGACTTTCAATGCCAAGTCTACTACTTCACATAACACACTATTTAGATGACTAGAACTATAGATTTTATGAGCTATCACATGTATGCAAAATTTTAATTCTGCATCTATTACACTACTAATCTTCATGCCTCTGCCATCCCGCTTAGTTAGGGTTTTAGTAGCTTTGGCTTTGGAAAGCATGGGAAGGCTAGTGATATAATGAATCATCTTCTTAGCGATCAAAACTAGTTTCTCAAGCCATAACTAACTACTGTGAACTCAACTTAGGATGTATCTAATCCATTTGATTTGGAAATTTTGAGGCAAGTGGGGAATGTGGGTTAAACCCTTATTTTCTAAGTGCGTATGCTTGAGTTTAGGAACACCATTCACACATAGTTCACCTAGGGCTTCATCCATTTCTAGGGTCCCAATTTCTTGAATTTCACACTTAAAATGAGTTTGGATATCATTAATGAGTAGTACCTTAGGAGGGATCTGTGATCGTTCTCCATTTGGATTGAGGGTTTCCCTAATTACTAGTACAAGTTTGAAATTTGGTGATTTCCATTTGACTCCTTGGACCAACATTTTTGACCCTTTCTTTGCCTTGCTGCTACTACTTGATGCTGCTATGGCTACTCGGTAGGTTATGAAAAAGTTCAAGGATTATATTGCAAATTCAGCTCAAAAATGCTTGATTACTTCTGCAATTCACTTGATTGCAATAACACTTCAAGAAATTGGTGAAAAATGAATTCAATTTCTTGACTTTTGATAACAATTTTTCCATTAATGTTCGGTATGAAAGTAGTTTTGATGACATTATTATGTGTGATTGACTGTCATCCACTATCTATTTCGATCACTCAATGAATACTTCATAACTTGGAAACCAAACATGTGTGACTGGTTACTCCTAACCTTGCTTGGTAGAGTCTATGACTCAACCTTACTCGGTGATTACTGATACTATTCTTCTGTGATTCCCTTGTATCTTGAATACTGATTTGGATCTTTGCTTTCTTTCAATTTTGGAACTATTTAGATGTAATAATGATAACGCAGTTCTAGTTCTTACTTAGGAATTTAGTTGGGAATGGCAGAGTCACCCACATCTTGAGTGACATGACCATCATTGCTTGGACTAGCTTCCTTGGTGGATTTAGGAATCCATTTTTGCCAAATTTTCTTTCTGATGTTATCTTCTTTTTGTTTCTTTTCATCTTCAATTCTACTTGTATTCATGCAATTCTTGGCTAGATGACCAAGTTCAATACATGTGTAACATCTTATGGTGGTATCCTTTCTTCTCATGTGATTTCTAACACAGTTCATGCCAATGTGTCCATATTCTCCATAGTAATGACATATGCACCAGGTGTTATAGCCCTAATCAAATATTTCTTTCACAATTTGCTCTACTAGATTGAATGAATTGGTTCTGTAGCTTGATGCCTTGTGACCTTGTTTCTTGCATTTGTCTTGCTTTCCCTTAAACTTTGGTTTCTCTTTACATTCGTTAGCTTTGTGACCATGCTGATTGCAATTGTAACATTTACCATTGAATTTTTCTTTTCTATTACTCCAACATTTGTTTGATGTATGACCTATCTTACCATACTGATTGCAAGTGGGTCTTTGATTCCTTTGAGTACATTGTTGAAAGGATTCACCTTCTTCTTTGTGTCCAATTCCTACTTTACCTTTTTTTCTATAGAGATTTTACTCATTTAGTTAATTCAATTGATTCATGTCTACTTGGGATTTCATCATTGTCTCATTGAATTTCTTTTCAATGTTTAGGTTATTTTTCAATCTTTCACTCATTTTCTTTTTAGATCTCAACTAACTTCTTATTCTTTCATTGATTTTTCTTTCAAAGTTCAAATCATTTCTTATTCTTTCATTTTTAGACCTTAGACTCATGATTTCTTCATTTGCATTAGAATTTGATCTATAAGATCTTTATGCTAAAGGGATTGATTTTGAATATCATTGTTCCTTCCATCAAAGTCTTCTTTGGCTTTATTCCTCTTTTTTAAGATTTCACACAATCTTATTGATTGAATTTCTTGTTCTCTTTTCAATATCCTTACTTCTTCTTGCAAGGAACCATTCTTCTCTAAGAGTTCTTTGATTGCATCATTTGATTTATCTGAATTGCTTGAGGGAAAAAGTTCTTCAATCTTCTCTTCAATGTATTGGTAATCATTCATTTGATTTGCAAGTTCCTTCCTTCCTTTTAGGGATTGGGAAAGTTGCTCCTTAGCTTTCCTGAGTTGTGCAATGGCCATTTCTAGAACTAGCTTTTCATTTTCAATTGCTTTGTCAAGTTTGAATATCTCTATTGTCCTTGATCTTTTCTTAAGTTGTCAAACTTTATCTTGAGAATCACAAAGCTCTGATACTAGTTGTTGGAAATATTCAAGACTATGCCAGGTTACTGAGAGGGGAGGGGTGAATCAGTAACCTCAAAACTTTTAACAAATTCAAAACTTAATAGCATAATCCAATTATCATTGATAGATCTAATCTACTGCATGCATGAGAAACTAAAGCATAAAACACTTTGAACATAATATTTGGTGACCCAAAAATCTTCCAAATAGAAAGTAAAACTCGGGTGAGGATGATACCCACAAAACTTTAGTACTACAGCATAAAGTTGGCTAGTTAAGGTTTACAATGATCACTTTTGATGATTTGCCCTATTAGGAGCAACTAGGATTGCTAGGTCCACCTTGTTAGAGGTTTTACAAACATACAACAAAGTATGCACTTGATGAAAAGATTTGACAAAAGACTGTTAAGTCTACCTTGTTAGAGGATTTTGAAGTCGATTCACCTATTAGGATGCAATAGTGGATCTCTGATAGGGTATAATTTAGTGGCTAATATTCGTAAATTGGCTAATTTTAGAATTTTTTGGCTAGTAATTTGGCTAATAATTTAAGATTTGATACAACCTAAATCATCGTAGTTTTATAAAATTCAATTCTAGAATATTTAGAATCACTCAATAATTTATTTTATTAAAAAATTTAAACTCAAATATTCGCCACAATATTTGTTACATGAATAGATTTGAGTTACCTAAATATAATAGATGATTGGAGGAATTAAATTGAACTGACCAATAATTATCATACTTATTAGTTAATTTAGGGATATATCACCAATATCTATTATTCACTATTGATTTAAAGTATATGTAACGATTCTCATAACATTCGACAAGGTAAAAAAATGTTCAATTTTGATTTGTAATATTCCATGGTGATTAATGAACTTCCTATTATTATTGAGATTCATCAATATTTTATACTAAAAAAATTATGATTCAAAAATAATCGCCAAAATTAATCATATTTAGAAAAAAAAATTGAGAGTTTCGCCAATATAAATAATTTTTTTTTTTTTGAAAATAATGAAAGATTCACCAATATTATATCTTTTTTTGGAGGTGGCTTTCTTAAAGTTTACCCTGATCTTTGACTTACAACTGATTTTCTGATAGAGATTCTTTGAAGTATTGATCACCTTTATGTGATAGATATGGATCTACTGCTCCTTGATATGGCCTTACAATGTACTATGTCTACTGTTGATTCACATTTGCATGCTTATATTCCATTCACATTGTCTCAATTCAAAACACTTAATATTCACATGGATATGATACAATACATCACACACGCACACACACACACACACACACACACACACACACACACACACATATATCAATCCAATTTACAAAATTAAAAAGTTGGCCAATATACAAGTTAACACCAATATTACAAAGTCAACTTAAATGAAGACACTCAGGTACTAAAGACTGACTTGATGAAGTTCTGATACATGGTGTCCATTTCCATTACGCGACATCATCATGCATTCAATAGAAGTGGAAGCTTGCTCCATACTTATCATCTCAAAGTAGTCTCAAACTTGGTTTGTGCTTGGTGACTTGATACATACAGTGTCACTCGATAGAAATAGAAGTCCATGTTTACCATGCCTGTACTTGGTAAGCACTAAATATCTCATCACTTGGTCAACACTAACTTTGCTTCTCAATAACTGATGACTCAGTAGACACTACGAAGCTTGGTAACCAGTGAGCTGCTCGGTAAGAACTGTAAGACTTTACACTACTTGAGTTTACTCAGTAACCATTGAACTACTTAGAAAACACTTGAATTGCTCGACAAACACTAAACTTTCCAAAGAGCTTGGTAACCATATAGAATTTGAATAAGTGTTAACACTGATAAAAAACTTGACTTAATGTCAACAAAAGATAGTAACTTAGGCCTTCGACATTGTTTAATTTCCATTCTAGCCATTGTAGCTCAAATCACTATAGTGGGAATTCAAGTGGAATAGGAATATATAAATTCTAAAAAATTTGAATTCTTTGTTTGAATACATATTCCTACTCCAATTTTATTTATTTTAGAAAACATAAATTTTTGGATTAGTGAATTCCCCATCAAACTCTATCAAAACCAAACAAGAATAGGAATACATAACCCCATTTTCTATTTGGAAATAAGTATTCCTATTCCCATTTTTATATTCCCGCAACCAAATAGGCCCTAAGAACCAAGATAAATTGTCCACAACTAAAAGGCATGGTAGATGTTTCCATGTTTAGTACAAGAATCTACCTAATTCTTCAAGAAATGGTATGTTTTCTATTATTTCTCTCAAAAGTCTACAATTTGTCAGCTACATTATTAATTGAAGCAATGGTTTTATAATTACATTCACCTAAAAAAATAGTTTTAAAGAAAAAATAGGCATAACTAATAGTAAAATTAAAAATAGATTTCTTAAAATGTATAACAATAGAATTGTAGTTGTCAATGAAATTCCCACTAAACAATTCTTCACTATGTACACTTTTATATCACAACTTAATGTTGGAATAGTTTAGAATAGCTAAGAGGTTGGGGGGTGGGGGGGGGGGGGGGGGGGGGGGGGGGGGGAGGGGTGGGGTGGCATTGAATTCATTATCCAAGGTCCAAAACTCCCAATTAAGCTTTTTAGTGCTTATAAAAACTCATACATGGGTATGTGCAGGATCATGGTGTACCAAACTATGGCCTTAAGTGGCAGTGAAAAACCAGAAAATCAAGGTTATGTTAACTTGACACATAATTTTAAAGTGGTTCTAGACTTTATATCAAAAAGTTGTAAGAAAATAATCTGTAGGAAATTGAATCTAGTTTCTAAACTACAAGGCCTTATCTGGAGAAAAAATTATTTGATTGGTCAAAAGTTTGGATTTTAATGTAGTACTACAAAAATTTCAGGGAAAAAATAAAAAGTAGGTGTATGTCTGACCACCTTAATCATAATCAAATGATAATATTTTTAAATATAATTTTAGATATAAAAAGTAGACTCATGCTTGGATGTGACCCATTTTTTGAAAATTTTTATTCCAAATAAATAATTAATTATGAATTTTCTACTATACTATTTTCAAAATTAAAAAACTCTCGTGTTTGACCACCTTAGCTAGTTCAAAAAAAGTCAAAATTAAGTTTTTTTTTTTTTTTCTTATACTAGTCAAAGCATAGAATGTGACGCATCTTTTGGATTTCACAAATCTTATACAGTTTGAAAGTTATAGCTATTTTTCAACTAGTCTATCAATCAGCACTTTGTAGCTAACTCCATTAGAAAATAAGTAATAATTACTTACTAAACTCATAATTTAACAAAACTTACATTTATGAAAAGCTAAGAACATTCTTAAGAAACTCTTTTTATTACATCAAATTTTGGTTAAAAAAAAGTCATCAGCTACATGCTTGAAGTAAAAAACACATAAGAACATGCCAAAAACACATTTTCAAGATGTTTTAAAGATGACCGTGTAAGGTTGGTATTGGAAGATATAGTAGGAATTATAAAGGTATTAATTGTTTTCATTTAGTATCAGGATGGGTGGGAAAAAAGTTGGAATAGATTTTGAAATTCTTTGAGGCATTTCAAAACTACATATTTTTCAGATCGCCACTTTTTGGCACACCATGATCCTGCACATACCCACATATAACTCTTTATTATGTATCGTACATGTATCCATTATATCAATCAAAACTTAAACTTTTAGATTACTGTCCTAGGTCAAAATCACTTTATTGAAATGTAAACATGAAACATAACAAAATCATTCACACATATGACACAGGGATTTTAGGTGGAAACCTAATTTGGGAAAAAATAATAGTAACATGCTACTAATTATCAGTCTTCTGAAGTGATGCCCTATGAAAGGCCAACCCTATTAAAGGTTACAATACACACTGTTAAAGATGACATGGTCAAAGGATTTTAATCACCATGTTAGGAGGGAATCTTGTTAGAGGAATTTAGGTCTTTTCATTAGAATGCCACCTGGTTAAAGGATTTAAAAATGACTGTTAAGTCAACCTTAATCCAAAGGATTTTAACCTAAACTAATACAATTATAAGAGAATAACAGTAAGATTTGATTTGATAACAAAATACAACTCACATTACAGATTATAGATCTTTGTTTAGTCCTCCATTTTGCTTCACTTCACTTTTGATAGCTTGTTCACCCTTCAAGCATTCATCCTCTTAAGTCTTCTTACTTTACATGTCAATTATAGAATCTATAGTTTGGCCTCCATATGAAACAATGCCCTAGACCTCTTATGTTTCTTGGGTTCTCACACATGCCAACTATTGCTTCATGCCTTGTATCTCCTTATAAAGAAAATTTAGATCTTTTGTCACTTCATCTCAATCGTCCATTTCAAGATTAGGTAGGATTCCTTGAATCTAACCATCTTTCTATTTTAGCTTCCTCTAGAAACTTCCTTCTCAGTCCTTCTTGAATTTGACTCAAAATTGAATTTCGTGCCACTAGTTCATCAAGCTTATCTTCGACACGGTTCACACAATCCAAGAAATCAACCTTGTTGACTCAGATTCATCAAATTTATGATATTTAACATAATGCTATCACTCAACATTTAACTTATTTATGATGCTTGATACATATTGCATTGCTCATCATCCACTAACAATTCACTCAACATGAACTAAAGTTAACTAATGCTTGACACCAACTAGACTTAACCTAGCTTGCACTATATCACTCAACATACACCAAAACTTCACTTTTCTCAACTCCAAATAGATTTCTACTTAGCTTGCACTAAATTTTCTTGGCACCTACTATGCATTCAGTCAAGCTTAGCAAACTCAATTCTTTTTACTTGTTCTTCTAGACTTAATCAGTGTATCCAACCTTTGCAACCTTAAGTAGATAATCAATACACTATATCATCATTGTCTCAACTGATCTTTGCACATCTTTTTCATATCATAACTCAAACTTTTCTCTAGGGTCTCTTATTATCACATTTGATCAAATCATCTTCATCAATCAAATAAATGATAGTACTATGCTCAACTAAGCAGTTGTCTTACCAACATGTAGCAAGTTTGACATTAGTGACAAAACAATATTTGAAACACATTCTTATACTTGTATCAATCTTTTCTCAACAATCTCCCTCTTTGGCATTGATGGCATTGAAACACCATGTTAAAGTGGAGAATCTTTCACTGCCTTCCTTATTTTCTCTATTACTAAGAAATTTATACATCATTGATTAATAGTTAAACATTCAACCTACCATAAAATTATGCTTTTCATTTGTATTAGTAATTTTATAATTAATTAGGAAAAGATGAGTAGATTATTAAATATTTGTTAATTTATTTCATAAAATATTTTATGATTAAATCAAATATCCTATAATCTTTTTTGTAAGATAGAAACGAGTAAATAGACTATTCTATAATCTTTATTGTAAGGTAGAAATTTAAAAATATTTTTATTTAATAAATATACCTATTTAAAAGTATGAAATATCTATAGTTTGTGATAAGGTCAATTAAAAATTATTTTGGATTTATTAATGTGGATTATTTTTTTTTATCATTAGTCCTTAGGATAAATAAGTATAAAAAGACAAATCTTATCTATCATTATATCATCTCTCTTTTGATGTTTACTCATATTGATGATGGATCATGGAGAATGATCTAAAATGTGATAAAAAAATCTCTCACATAGTTATATGGAATTTTTTTTGAGTTTACTATTATTGTATTAATTAATAAATATAATTAAAATATAATCTCATGATAAAAAATTTATAAAAAAATGGATTCTTGTTTTGTTTATTTTAATTTTTTATTGATTAATAAAAATATATTTGCTTCTTAGTTTTCCTATTATGCATTGTAGTAGAGTGGGTGAGAGTCTGGTGGGATGCTAAGTTTAGGCAAAATACTAATTGAACAACCCCAAATCCAAACTAATTCGTGTTAGGAGGGTATAGAGGTGGATTGTTGTGGTAGAGTGAACCTTTAGGCATTTATGGAAAGCCTTGGAGACCATGGATATTTTATTAGGGTAGGAATTTTTCCAAGTCAATTTTTGTTTCCAAAGGCATGATAGACAAGACCATCATGTATAGATCCAACAACTTATCCAAACAATGTCCCCATATTTTTGATGTTAACCTCTAGTATTCCAATAAAACTCTCTTTTTACTTGAAAGCTTTGGTCACACGAGTATTGGGGATTTCAAAAATAAGAAATGATTTGTCAACTAGAAAGATAGATTTAATGTTTCTTAATACTAATTAAATTTTGGGCATTCAAATGGAATGGGTTGAAGAATTCCCAATATATGAAAATCTTAAACAATTTGGGGGGGGGGGGGGGAGGGAACATATAGCTTTGAGAAAGAGATCAAATACAATCATTTTCTATCCCAAATAAAAAATTCCTAGGCAAAATGAAACTTGGATTATCATATACATTCCCTAATAACATTACTTTAAGCTTTAAGCCTCCAATAAGCCCTTAAAGAAGACCAAAAATTATGAAAGGCCATTTTTTGAAAGGACCCAAAAGTGATATTTCATTAAAGAAAATCTCTTGTAGTACAAAAGGAAGATTGGTATGGGTTAAGAAGGTGTAAAGGACCATGGCTAGGAATCTTTATCGAAACAAAATTTGAAGAGTTCATTTGTTGTTGAAGAATTAGCATCTAGAAAGCTTTCAAGGGACATAGAGGAATATGGAGCTAAAAATTACCCTTCCAGAAAGAATTATTTCTCCACTCACAAATATAAGATCCTTGGCAAACAACTCTTATATTTAAGCTCTAGAGTACATTGCCAGTGAAAATAATTATTTAAATGGGTTGAAAAAAATTGGTATGAAGTAAATGATCTTTTCACAGATCAAAGCAAAGTATTCTTTGTTGTAATATATTCGATTCTAAAGAAAATAGAAATTCATTGTTTCTAAAGAAACCTTAATTCTACAATAGTGTGGGCTTTCATACATAAGCTTGGTGCCCAAATTTCAATTTTGTTAATATATGATCATCAATTTTTTATCCACATGGAAGTAGTTGCATATTTTTCTATTAGAATACAAGGATTTTTAGATATTAGGGTCTATTGGAAATTGAGCAGGTATCTTTATCATAAATGACTTTATCATTTTTGAAAATCCAAATCTTTGAGTTTTCTTATGCCTTCTTATGTATTACTACAGAGGGTTTTCCAAGATCATTGTAAATACCACCCAAGAATGGACCATGTAATAAAAAATTATGTTATGAAGAGCCAAACTTAGTTTTCAGCCCATGCCATTCATTAGATAATCCCATAACAACCTGCAATGATTCCTAGAAATTCTATTGTATTCAAAATCATGATGATCAAGATCCTTTTGAGACACTAGTTTGGAGAAAAACATCTCCTATACTAAAATAATGATTGTCACAAATTTATTTTTAGAAACAAGGATTAAAGGTTTTGAACTAGAATGCCCAATGTCTCTTGGAACCACCAATAATGAGAAGAACAACACAATTCTTCTATTTATTCATGAATTATTTCATGGAATATATTCTAACACTTTTATTAAGACCTTATTTAACCTTCATGACAATATAAATTTACTTACTCGTAAGAGGCTTAAGAGTATGTTGAATATAATTGCCAAACATTATAATTAGATTTATTGAGGGATGCCTCTTTCAAACACTTCCCCACTTATATGTGGGTAATTGTCTCTTATTTTGAGGATGATGATAGGACATGGAATTTGAGATCTATGTATCCAATATTTTCAAATGAAGAATTGGAAGCCACCATGAAGATAGCATAGGCACCCAAAATTTGACACTCTAAAAAGTTTGATTTAATTACTTTATTTTCTTCTTCATTTTTTTCATATGTAATCAATCATATCTAATAAACTTTATTAATTTCAAAAACCTATATTATAGGCTGACTAGGAGCATTGGGAGGAAAGAGCCTATTGGAGAAAACCTCCTAGAATTGCTCCAAAAAATTTGAAATAAATTTGATTAACCCTTTTTTTATAAAATTTAGGGTTAACTATGTAGAGTAAATACAAAGCTCTATGGAGTTGTAATTTACAAAGCAACCATATTTGTCAAATAAAAGTTCTTCTTTGATGCAAAATCCTCTCAATAATAGTTATAATTTCCTATTAGTATACTTGTATCATGTAATCACAAAATAGAGTATTATAAATCATGGTGACATGTTAGTACTATTTTTGTCATATTAAATCATCATATTAAAATACAATATATTATTAGAATACAATTTGTGAGAAGAAACTATAACATGATGTTTTTATGTAAAATTTTAATCCTAATTTTAGTTTATATATTTATTTAGAACATATTGAAAATTAAACTTGATTCATTGTTGTTGAAAAATATGGGGGACTAAAATCATGGCAACATTGTGCAGGTCAAGGTTGACTTTTTGGGATACAATCATGCCCCAGAGTAAGATTGTGCCCCACTATCTAGGTCAAGGTTGACCTACCCTCAAAAGGACAAAAGTGTTTTGGGTTTTCTCTATCTTGATATTTCAAGTCCAGAGCAAGTTGCAAAATTCTCCAAAACTATACACAAACATCATAAATCACCATTTTCAAGATTCATTCTACTTTGAGGTTAGTATTTTTCTTATATTCATTTAAGGTTTTAAGTACTTACTTTCTATAGTAGATTATAGGTTTTCCTTCTTTCTTCATATTCTCCATTGTTTGATTCATTTGTGCATTGATCACTTCCTTATGGTTAATCAATTTGAATCATTCCTTTCGAAGATTTTGGTTAGGGATAGATCCTATATTCTCCCTCATATCATATTCCCCCCTATACATATATTACCTCCATTCATTTTTACTCTATTCACTATCGAGATGTATATTTTTGTTTCTCATATTTGATAACTTTATCTAATGATGAATAACAATGTATTTAGACCATAAAGACATGTCAAACTCCTGAATAAGACTTCATACTTCCTGTTACATCACAATGCACAATGTGCCCATTTTTTACATACTTGCCAACTTTGGCCAACCTTGCCATGACTTAACTCAATATCAAACCTCACTCAAGGGTAAAAGCACAAAGTTGTCACCTTTTAGGCTAACTTATTAGAACAACTGAATTTGAGTATTTCTATCCAAAAATCAATTTTGTTCAAACATATGATCTAAATAAAATCATTCTAGTTAAGTTATACATGGTCTCACACTTTTCCAATTGGAAATGTCTATTAAATGCATGTTTTATACTAGTTTGTATCCAATTACTAAAGAAATAAAATTATTTTAGAAAACTAACATTTCAATAACTCTTACTATTTTTTTAGTAAGATATAAACATCATTTTATAGAGTTCAAAGTCAAGAATATTCTCATATAGAGTTTATAGTATTTTAATTAGATATAGTATATTATAATTAAAAAATTCTACAAGCACGTATTTTAACACTTGAAAAGATTTCAATTTTGAGAAAGAAAAAAATATGAAATCATATTAAAAATAAATAAAAATAATATGATGTTCTAGAGGAGAGAATCCTCTTCGAGAATGTATAAATTTTATTTTTGGTTAAAATAGATTTATTTTGAAAAATGTAGTGGGAGATGAAAACTATCAATTTGAGGTGAGTTGAATTTTGAATCATTATAAAAGAGAAAATATAGGTCTAAAGTCAATTTTTATTTTTTGTTGTTCTAGCTATATATGTTATCTATAACATAGTATGAGTTCAAACAAAAAAAAGTTTATTTCCATATAGTTTCATGGTGGAAACTAAACCCCTAATTTTCAATGTTTTTCAGCAACTAAAAAATTGTCTATAAAAATTAGGAGAAAATATCAATTCTCATTCCAAATAATTATTAAAATTTATAATCCTAAAACTCATTTGTTTCTACACATTTCATTAGTTTACTTCATTTTCAAATTCTAAATAATAATACTAGTTTTATGTCATTGAAGATGAATAGTTATACTTTTGTTAGCCTTTTTCTTTACAAAAGGGTGACACAAGTTTGTTCTTTTACCCTCAAACAACCTAATGGACTCTCAAACCATGCTCATTCACCCTAGGACTGATACAAAGCCTTTTGAGAAAAAAATTCAGGGTTCTCCTTTCAAAACCTTAGGTGCTCCAACTCCATTATCAAAAGCATAAAAGATAACATATCTATGCAAGAAAGACTATTATCTTCTCATAAGTTTTTTATTGTGTTAAGTAGAAAGCAAGTATACTTCCCATATATTGAACTATTTAAGAAAAAAGAAGAGATACTTCCTGTTGCACTCTTTAAGAAAATATGGTGTTTATTATAAAAATGATGCATTAGAAGGTAGCGTGTACCCCCCGTAGAGGTGACCTACACCCCAAAAAATAACCACATAGTATAAATATAAAAATAAAATAGGGATTTATATCAATAACAATATTTATTCCCATGGTATAATTATAAGATTTACATCCAACATGCTGGGTTGTAAGGCCTTCCCGATTACAACCATTACAAAGAAGAGTGTGACTCAAACTCTATATGAAAACATCCACATCTTAGCTAGGATTCCTCAAGATGTTTCTAGCTACACTATGCTCAATTAATGACTCTATACCTCTCAAGAATCTATGCTTATACATAGTAAGCCACAAGTTAGCCTACTAGATTACATTAAATAAATACTTAAGACAAGCCCCAAGTTTACAAACATAACTAGCTCATATGATAAAATAAAATTATGCTTCCTTATCTAGACATAGACCCACACTCCATCCAATGATCTAGATATAAGATTGTTGGAAATAATTAAGAATTTCTAAGTTATTGAGAGGGGAGGGGTGAATCAATAACTTCAAAACTTTTCATTAATTCAACATTTAACAATATAAATCAATAATCATAAATCCATCTATATTACTACATGCATAAGAACTGGAAGATAAATATTCATGACACAAAGAACACAGAATTTGGTAACCTAGAAACCTTCCAAGTAGAAAGTAAAACTGGGGTGGGGATGATACCCACAAAACTTCACTACTACAGCATAAAGTTGGCCTATTAAGGCTTACATTGACCACTTCTGGTGATCTGCCCTATTAGGAGCAAATAGGACTGCTAGGTCCACCTTGTTAGAGGATTTACAAACATACAATGAAGTATGCACTCTATTAGGAGATTTATACAAAGACTATTAAGTCTACCTTGTTTAAAGGATTTAGTACTAATTCACCTATTAAGATGAAGCAAGGGAGCTTACTTACAACTAATTATAGATTAGATCCTTTAAGCACTAATCACCTTGTGTGATAAATAAAAATTTTATGCTCCTGTGATGACCTTGCTGCATTCTTTGTACTGTTGCTAATACACTTTCGCATGCACTTCTTACAAACTTACATTCATTACAAAATAATTTGATGACTTGATGATACAAATGGTATGATACTATATATATATATATATATATACATACATATATATATATATATATATATACATACATCTATATATATATATATATACATACATATATATATATATATGTATACATATATATATATATATATATATGTATACATATATATATATATGTATACATATATATATATATATATGTATGTATATATATATATATATGTATGTATATATATATATATATATATGTATATATATATATGTATGTATATATATATATACATATATATATGTATATATATATATACATACATATATATATGTATATATATATATATATATATATAGATATACTATTTCAATTTACACAATTGCAAGGTCGACCAAAACGCAAGTGAACAAATTATTACAAAGTTGGCCCAATATAAAATAACTCGGGTTCACTAATCTGACTCAGTGACCTTTTGATACTTGGCATCCATTTCATTACTTGGCATCATCATGCACTCAGTAAAAGTGAAGGCTCAATCCATACTAATCACACGATATAGTTTTGAACTCCTTGACCATTGGTGACTTGGTAGATGAAGTGTCACTTGGTAGATACTAGATGCTATGTTTACCTTGCTTCACTCGGTAAACATTACTTCTTCCAACACTTGATTGACACTGAATTTCCATCACACTAACTGACTACTCGGTAGAAATTGTAAAGCTTGGTAGTAACTTTTGATCTTCACATTGCTTGTATTCACTTGGTAGCCTCTGTAATGTTTGGTTAACACTGTGAAACTTGGTTAACACTGCAAAAGCTCGATAGATGCTAGAATCTGAGTGATGAGCTTCACAGATATGAATAAGTGTTGTCACTAATGGAAAATATAACTTAATGCCAACAATCTACCCCTTTGGCATTAGTGACAAAATATTTATAAGCCATAACTTATGTACATAAACTAACATACTAAATTTTGATTTTTCAAAATGTATCTTTCTAAAACTGTTGTAGATACACTTCTACATATATCTCAGTTATAGAACATAATGTATATACATATCTACATAATATTTTCATGTATACTATACATAAATCTTGCATTATGCTATCTCCTTCTTAGTTCTATATCCATCCCCCCCCTTTTGATAGTAATGCCAAAGGACTATATAAGTTATCTATATAGTGACACCAAAATGAGATAGAAAATATTCATGTACCTTTAGGATGAGAGAGAGTGTCTTATCCCAATTTTCTTGCAAAATTTGACAAGTGGAGAGAGCAATCTGCACTTCTGCTGCCAGTTGGATCATGTGATTTTCCACTGAGAAGTTATTATCTTGGACCAATGTTTTGCAATGTGCAATGTGTTTTTGCATTGTGTCCATTATAGGTAAGATCATATTTTGAATGTCAATCAAGTTTGATCTGATTCTTGCCTCTTCTCTCAAGGGTTCTGCCTACACTTCTGAGAGATACTTCACCTTAATGTGATGATTTGAACTTGAGGTAGGGTCAAGTTGCAACCTTTGTGCACTAGATTTCATGTCCACATAAATTTTATTCAGTTTCTCCCCGATTTCCTTGGTGAATTTGGAAACATCACAGAGTTTGATAAAAAGTGATGTGACATTAGTGAAGGAGTTCTCAATGTTACCCAAGAATGTAGACAACTCTACTTGCTTAATTGCTATGTGTTGACCAATGTGCTCGAGCACCTTATTATCAAATTTTCTCTCTACCTTCTCAATGAGCTTCTCCTGCCCAATAGAGTCCTCATTAAATTTTTGTATTACTTCCTCTAATTGAACCAAAATGTGTTGGGTAGAATCCACTTCAACACCTATACCCTCAGTAATAATATTTTTGGCACTTTCAATAATTGTATATTCCTTTTCCCTTTTTGACCTTAGCTACTTCTACCTAGCCTTTCTCTCTAAAAGTTGACTTGCTAGTCTCATTTCTTCAATAGTGGTAGTGTCAAAATCAATCTTTGGTATCTCTATCTCAGTATCCAGATCAATATCTTCTTCAATTTCCTTCCTAGTAATAAAAAGTTTCAAAGGTTGCTTGTGTTCTACCTCTAGGATTACTGACTTAATCTTAAGAATTGATAAAATAGTTGAGATAGATGGGCTAGTAGTGAAAACTAGAATAGAACTTGTTGATGAAATGCCTAGAGGAGTACTGACCAAGTCCAAAATTGAAACATTTCCTAAAATTGGTGAAACACTCAGTAGAATACTTATAGAAGTATTTACAATAGATGAGCTGATTGGAATAGATGTAGACGTTGTTAATGCAAAAGTAGACAAAATTGTAGAACTATCTGATGAACTTACTGTATATGTTGATGCAGGGGTAGTAGAAGCTAACTTGGTAGTTGAAGAAGTGACTTGAAGCTCGGTAGATGAAGTGCTTATCACTTCCATTGAAGTTACATGGAGCTGGGAGGTAGCAAGTGATGATTGAGCTATTGATGCGGTTGATGAGCTCACAATCTCACTCGCAGAAGTTGTCTCCATAGCAGATGTAAAAAATTTTGGTGGAGAGTGAGGAAGGATGTAATTACTTTAGCTACAATTCTTACTAGATCTTCTTCATCCTTGTCTTCCTTTTCAGCTTCTTCCTCCTTTTATTCTTCTTCCTTTTCCTCCATCAACTCTTGCCTTTCTTCTACTATTACTTTGACCGAAGGAATATTATCATCTTCATCATCCTCTTGGTCACTATCATCATCTTTTATCTCTAATGTTTAATTAGTTGGCTTATTAAGATGATAGATGTCTCTCCAGATATCAGTATCATTCTTAACTACTGATTCAATGTTTTTCATCAATATTAGGCAAGTATTGCATTTTAGAATCATTCTTCCTTCATGTTATTTCAATGCCTTTTTAACTTTTGCATCTGTTAGATTGGGTACCAATTCTTTCAATTTTTTCTCAAATATATCCTTGATAGTTTGTACAGTTCTTTCCGATCTGACTTTGATTTTATCAAGGAGTTATGCTGGCACTTGAGATGCAAATTGATCAAGAGAGTATTTCGATATACCCAACTTCTCCATTATTAAATCTTCAATCTCCTTCTACTCTACAAGATTTTGAGTCTCATATTTAAGTGCTCTGAAGTTGTTGATTCCTTCTCTAGCCCTTAACTATTTTAATCTTTCCTCAAATGTGGGTAGAGGTTGGACAAATACAACTTCACTTTCCTTCTTGCCTTTCTTGGATCTCCTAGTGAACACTATTGTAGTGGGATTTTGAGGTTTGGTGATATTCATCTTACCTTTCTTTCTCATAGGTTCCTCTTCTTTCTCTGATTCTTCCTCATCATCTTCAGGCTCATCTTCTTCATCTTTTCCCTTGCCCTCAGTAATCATTAGAGGTCCCTCTGCAGTCTTCAACTTAGCAACCCTCTTCTTACCTCTACTGATAGCTTGACGGATCTTGATGCTAAGTTTTATCCTTTACTTTGCATCATCATAAGTTCCAAAGGTAGGGAGCTTGGGATCAGCTGGTTCATTGACTAAAGCCTCAATGATATCTCTTTCTTCATCAATGTTGATCTCATATGGCAGTGGTTTTACCCATGCCACTCTAGGTATGACTGCCTAAATGTATACCCTATCATAATCCACCATAAAGCATACATCATCCTTGTAGTCTTCTACAAGCTTGGGGGGAATTCTAAATCTATTATTCATTTTCTCTTTAAATAACTCAAAGTAGTTGTCCATAACCCTCTCAAAGTTCTCACCCATCTCTTCTATAAACTCATTAATCCGATATAGGATTGGGGTTTCCTTCCTCCATACAATAGTTCCTTTGGATGGAAAGAATTTTTGAACATAGAAGAATAGACATGTTAATAGAGATCCAAACTTGTAGGGATTGTTTTTGGAAGTCTTTAAACTATCCATGTTATTGTTTAGTTGCTTCAGCAACAAATCTAAGAAATCATATTCAAGATTTTTCTTCATAACTTTGTATGCCAAATCTATAGCTTCACATGGAATTCTGTTTAACCAACTTGAGCTATAGATTTTGTGTGCAATAGTATGTATACCAAATCTATGCTCTACATTAGTGACATTATTAATCTTTAAACCTCTACCATCCCACTTGGCTAGGGTTTTCTTCTGCAACTCCTCTCGACCTAGGGTTTTGGTAGTTTTGGCTTTGCTCAACATTGGGAGACCCGTGATATTATGCATCATTTTCTTGGTAATTAATTAATTTCTCATTATGAAATCGACTGAGTATGTATCTAATCCATTTTACTTGAAAATTATGTGGCAAATGAGGGATGTGTGTTAACCCTTTTGTCTCCAAGTGTTTGTGCTCAGGTTTCACTAATCCATCCACACACATTTCAGCTAGGGCATTGTCCATTTCTAATGCACCTAACTCTTAAACAGTGCACTTGAAATGAGTTCTAATATTGTTAATCAAAAGTATGTTGGGTGAAATTTGGGATTGAGCTTTGTACAAATCAAGTGACTCTACAATGGTCGAAACAATCTTGAAATTGGGCACTTTCCATTCCACACCCTTTACCAGCATTTCAAAACCTTTTTCACTTTGCTACTGCTTCCACTTGTTGGTGCCATCGCTGCTTGGTAGTTGATTAGACTCCTTGAAGATTTCACTACAAACTGACTTGAGAATACTTTGAAGCTCTTTAAATTGCTCTGCTCTATGAATGATATAATCATGATGAAGAATGAAGTTAATTTTTTCCCTTTTTGTTGAGAAAATTCCATTAATGCTCAACATCATAATGACACAGTGCATGATAGACTATCATCCACTAACTAAACTTGGCAAGTGTTTGCAACTTGACAATCAAACCAAACTTCCACTATTCTTAACCTTGCTCGGTAAGGTCATCAACCAACCTTGCTCGGTGGAGTTTGATATTACTCGGTGAGAGATGAATTTCTATGATCCTTATGTATCCAAAATAATGATTGGATCTTTTGCCTTCTTTTCATTTATTGGAGCTACTTATGATGTCCTTGGTGAGTACAGCTCCAATTCATTCTTAAGAGCTTAGTTTGAGGTGATGCAGTCACCCACTTCTTGAGTGACTTCACTCCCATGATTTGAACTTTTTTCCTTAGTAGATTTAGGAATCCATTGTTGCCTCATTTGTTTTATGATGTTGTCAGCTCTTGCTTTCTTTTCATCCTCATCTTTGCCTATATTCATGCAGTTTTTAGCTATATGACCAAGTTTTGTGCATGTATAACACCTTATAGTAGTATCCTTTTTTCTTAAGTGATGCCTTGCACAATTTATGCCAGTGTGTCCATATTTTGCACAATAATGACATCTGCACCAGGTATTGTAGTCCCAACAAAATATAGCCTTTACAAGTTGTTCAACTAGATTGAATGGTTTTGATCTGCACTCGGATGCCTTATGACCTTGCTTCTTGCATTTGTGACATTTACCTTCAAAATTTGGTTTCTCCTTACATTCATTAGCCTTGTGACCATGTTGATTGCAGTTGTAGCACTTTCAATTGAATTTTGACTTTCCATTCCTCTAAAATTTGTTTGATGTGTGCCCTACCTTCCCACAGTGATTGCATGTAGGTTTTTTATTTCTTTTAGCATCTTGTTTGGAAGATTCACCTTCTTCTCCATTGTATCCAAGTCCTTCTTTTCCTTTTTTCCTATGAAGATTTTTCTCATTTTGCTAATTCAATTGATTCATGTCTACTTGAAATTTCATCATTCTCTCATTGACTTATTTTTTAGTGTTTAGGTCATTCTTCAATCTTTCATTGATTTTCTTTTCAGTTTTTAGCTCCTTCATTGTTCTTTCATTGATTTGTTTTTCAAAATTTAGATCATTTCTTATTCTTTCATTTTCTACTTTGAGAATCCTGATTTTTTCATTTGCTTTAGAGATTTGATCAATAAGGTCTTCATGCTAAGTGGATCAATTTTTTTTGTTAATTTTTTCTTGCCTCCAAATCTTCTTTTGCCTTATTCCTTTGTTCCAAAATCTCACATAGCCTAATTGACTGAATTTCTTGTTCTCTTTTGAGTTTCCTTACCTCTTCTTGTAGTTGTTAGTGTAGTTTTTTATTTTTCCTATTTTGCTAGGTTTTTCCTACACTTTTTAATAATCTCACTTAGGTTAATAAAGCATGTCTTATTAGGTGAATGGTTGTGAGGTGTCACCTTCCTACATGTGAGCATCTATTAGCTATCTTGGGAAGATACTTTTCTATCTTTAGTCCGATAGATGGTTGCTCCTCATTGGTTGGTGTTGACACCTCCTCCCTCTTCCTAGCCTATATAAGCATGGTACCTGGCTTGTATTTGCATCTCTTGTTTTTGCATCCTCTTAATGCTATTTTGCTTCCAGCATTTCCATTACTCTCTTGGAGACTAACTCTATGATGCTATTTTGATTTTGTATCATTTGCATTCATAGTTTAGATATTTACTCTTTGCACTAGTTTTTTGAGTTATTAATCTTTTCAGATTCTAACATGGTATCAGAGCTTTTCTATGTGCAAGAGTAGATTTTAGTTTCCTTATTTGAGAGATTCGGGGGGGGGCAAATAAACTTTATTTTAGTTTTTTGAAAAAAAAAGTATGCTCTTCTCTTGCATCTTTGGATGATCCTGAGAATCAGAAAAGTTTTGACAAAAACAGTTTTTCTCTGGGGTTTCAATCTCAAATCTGACAACCAACTTGCATATTTGGAGGTTTCAATCAGTTTTGCAGGTTCCAACATGCCATTGATGGACTTAAGAAGCTGATCCAGCATTTTCATGTCATATTTTGGTTGTTGGGGTCGTGTTCTAATTTTTGGAGCCATTTTTTACTATTAAAGGCGTCTGATTTACACTACAACAACATCTTCTATTCATCAACAAGAAAAATGCTTTTTGGGTTTTGTTCGCAGCCCCAAAAAACCATCTGGGTATCTTTTAAATTTTGCATGCGAGCTATATATATTTCAGAATCGAGCATGCAAAGCTACAACCATATCCCTCTCTATTGGCAGCCGAAAATTTGAATGCAGTTTTCAAATGTCTTGTTCTTGCTCATACGGACTCTGATTTTGATGATTCTTGTTATGAACTTGGCTATTTTTTTGTGCTCTATCCACTAGTGGAGTTATTTTTTGATTTTCATGTATGAATTCTTCAAAAATTGCAGATTCTCAATCGTGACTATGCACAGTTCTCATTTTGGAAACTTCAGAGGATCATAAATTTCTCATACGACCTCGTATCGAGGCGATTCTTTTTTTGAAAGTGCATATTTTTTTAGTAGATCGCAGTGGTGCTATTTGTTTCTTTGATTATTGTGCCCAATTTTCACTTTTAGCATATGCTCTTCGTGAGGGTTTGTAATGAATTGAAATCAAGACCACTAAGTATCTCTTTCTAGCGGTAGTTGTAAATGCACTAAAATAAAGTGCCAAATCATATTTCTTTGGGGGGGGGGGGGGGGGCATTGTCATGGTTGGGTTCTCTTCTTTTTAGCATTTCTTTGCATTCCTTCATCATGGATCAAACAAATATGCCCATCCTAACTCCATACAATTACTTTGAGTAGAAATCACGAATGATAATTCACTTAAGGAAAGTTGGATTAAATAAGATAACTATGGGACTTGAAACTGAACTTGCTAAAGATGAAGACAAGCCTAAGTGGTTTAACAAATGTGATGAGGCATATGGAACATTATGTTTGTCTATTTCTCCTTACTTGCTATTTCACATTGAGTCTTTGGATACACCAAATGAAGTATGGACAAAGCTAGAAACATTATTTGGCACACAAGATTCAATGAGGGGTCATATGTTGGAAATGAGTTAATTAGTTTGAGTCCAGGCAATTTCAACACAATCCAAGATTTCTTCACCAAATTGAAATCACTAAGGCTGTAGTTAAAACAATGTGGAATTGAAAAGAAAGATGAACAACTAATTCTCAGTATTCTCTCTAAGCTAAGTTCAAAATATTTTGTGTTTGTCTCTACCTTCTATGCTACTAAGGGTGCACTTGGAACTCAATTCACCATGCCATCTCTAGATGATTTTGCTGTCAATCTCACTCGAGAACAGGACAAGCTAATCCAGATGGGCACTCTTAAGTCCTCTAAGTCACATGCCTTAGCAACCAACCAAGGCACAAAAGAAAAAAAAGGACAAAGTAGTAACAACAATAGTAAGGATGAGAAACAAAATAATAGTGAGGAAAAGAAGGATTAGATACCAATTGCTTCAAAAGAAACTATTGATACCTCATCCTCTAAGGGCGATAAGCCTAAGAAAGAAAAGGTTAAATGTGCGCATTGTAAAAGACCCGATCATGATGAACATAAATGTTTGAAGAAACAAATTGATCACTAGTCTATCAAACAAAGTTCTAATGAAGAGTCTAACAAGGCAAAAGAAAACAACAAGGGGAAAGGAAAGGGAAAAGCTCTTGTTGCAGTTGCTTCCTCACCATCCACTTGGGTTCTTGATTCGGGTGCTTTGCACCACATGGCTTCATCTAAGGAAGAACTTACATCCTTGGAGCCATGTACTGTGCCTTCTATTTTGATGGGTGATGACACTCCTATTGAGGTGTGTGGGAGAGGGTCTATTGATGTGGGGGATGGAACATTCCACGATGTTCTTTGTGTACCCTCATTATCAACTAATCTCCGATCAATATACCAAATCACTCACACAGGTTTAGGCAAGTGGGTTGAGTTCACTCCTGATTCAGTGGAGATACATGAGTTGCATAGTGATTCTATAGTTGCAGTTGGGAGAGCAGATCATCAGTCATAGCTCTATCTATTTTCTCACTTTGTTCCTGATCCTCCTTCATCTATTTTGCTCACTCACTCTAATGATGTGAGTAAATTATGGCATGAGTGGTTTGGCCATCTTAACTTCCACTATTTGCATCAGCTCAACCAGTAGAGCATGGTCACAGGGTTGCCTTCGGTTCAATTCTCAGGAGGTGTTTGCCAAGGTTTCATTCTTGGTAAGAATCCTAAGGAAAAGTTTGACAAAAGTAAGGCATGGAGAGCTTCATAGATACTAGAGTTAGTTCACAGTGATTTGGCTGGTCCATTTCAACATCCTTCTTTCAGCAGGGCCTGATATGTCCTCCCATTAATTGATGACCTTTCTGGATATACATGGGTGTACTTTCTCAAATAGAAGTCAAAGGTATTTGATCATTTTCAAGACTTCAAAAATTTTGTAGAAAAGCAATCTGGGAAAGCCATCAAGGTTTTGTGCAAAGACAATGGTGGTGAGTATGTCAACCATCAGTTTGAAAGATTTTGCACTTCAGAGGGGATTGATTTACAACATTCAGTTCCATACAATCCTCATCAAAATGGTGTTGTAGAATAGAATAATAGATCCTTGAAGGAAATGGCAAACTGTATGATTCACTCTAGATCTCTTGCACCATAGTATTGGGCAGAAGCCATTAACTATGCTTGTTATATCTAGAACTGTGTTCCTCACTAAGCCTTGAAGGGAGTTACTCCTTTTGAAGCTTGGAGCGGTCGAAAACCATTAGTTAAGGACTTTTGAGTTTTTGGCTCCCCTGCATAGGTCCACATTCCTATAGAGAAACATAAGGCCTTGGATCTGCAAAGTAGACCTTGCATATTTGTAGGTTATCCTGATGGTGTGAACGATTATCGATTGCTCCACCCTACTACACATGAGTTATTCATTGAGAGGAGTGTTCAGTTTTAGGAGGGATCTTCAAGCTCACTTTCTATCACTTCTCCAACTCCTTCTACCTTGACATTAGAGTCACTTGGAATACATGATAGATCTTCTTATGAGTCAGATTCACCTGAACAGTCTTCTACCTCTACTTCTAATGCAGAAAGTGATTCAGAGAACTCACCTTCTTCCTCTGCTAGTCATCATTCAGAGGTTAATGATTCCCCTCTAGATTCTCCATCTTCTTGCCCACTTTGGGCTAGATAGACCTTGCAGTCTGCAGGTGATTGGGTTGGGGATCCATCAGACACCAGGCGAACTCGTTCACAATTCCAAGATGCTCCACATGTCTTCATTGCTACTGCCTCAGATCCACAGTCCTTTCATGAGGCTTCTGGTATTTCTGAGTGGGATACAACTATGCAGGAAGAGTATAGTTCCTTGATGAGGAACCACACTTGGGATCTTGTCCCTCTTCCTAAAGGAAGAAAACTTGTTCGATGTAAGTGGATCTAACAAACAAAATTTGCAGCAGATGGGTCAATTGACAAACACAAGGCTCACTTGGTCGCCAAAGGATTCTCCCAGGTTCCTGGGATTGACTACTCTGAGAATTTTGCGCCAGTTGCCCAAATGAATTCCATTCGAATTATTCTTGCCATTGCTGTAGCTAATCGTTGGGAAGTACATCAGATGGATGTGAAGAGTTCTTTTCTTCATGGTGACTTTCATGAGGAGATCTACATGGAGCAGTCACAGGGCTTCCTTCAGGATTCTTCACTTGTGTGTCATCTTTGAAAGTCTCTCTATGGCCTCAAACACACTCCTCGGTCCTGGTATGCCAAGATGGACTCCTTCCTTCTATCAGTTGGGTTCACTCGGTGCCATTCTGATCCTAATGTTTACATTTTACAACAGGGTGATTCACTTCTATTTTTGGTTTTGTATGTTGATGACTTGCTGATCACAAGAAGTTCTTCACCCACCATTAAGGCTATCAAAGTGGCCCTTCAGGACAGTTTTTTGATGACTGACTTGGGCTTGTTGCATTACTTTCTCAAGATTGAGATCCTTCAGTCTCCTTCTAGGATCACCATCACACAATCCAAGTATGCTCTAGATTTACTCTCGAGGTTTCATATGGCTAACTGTAAGCCTGCTCTGACTCCCTTCCTTTCTGGAGTCAAACTTGAGGCTCAATGTTCTTCTCCACTTGTTGATGGCACTTTGTACCACCAACTTGTTGGGAGTCTCATTTATCTAACTCATTCAAGACCTGACATCTCCTATGTTGTAGGCATGGTCTCTCGATTCATGTAGGAGCCCCATGAGTTACACTGGAAAGTAGCCAAGCGGATCCTTCACTACATTCAGGGTTCTCATAGTTGTGGGATTCACTACACAGTAGGTATTGAGCTTGATTTGGTGGGCTACATAGATTTAGATTGGGCAAGTGATTCTGAGGATCGCAAGTCTACTTTAGGGTATAGCTTCTCACTTGGGTTAGGTCCTGTTTGTTGGTCGAGCAAAAAGTAGTCTACTATTTCTTTGTCTTCTGTTGAGGCTAAGTATCGAGGGGCTGTAAATGTTGCCACTGAGGTCATTTGGATTCAACATCTTCTCGCTGAGTTTAGTATCTAGATCAAATGGCCATCAGACATATTTTGTGACAATCAGAGTGCCATTCAGATCTCACGAAATCCAGTTCATCATCAACGGACCAAACACATAGAGGTCCACATGCACTACATCCAGGAGCTCATCCATGATCATGTCATTGACCTTCGCTATTGTCCGACTTCCGAGCAAGTTTTTGATATCTTCACCAAGCCCTTCACTGAGAGCAAGTTCCTTCATTTGTGAGCTTTGCTGGTGGTGCGAGATGCTTCATCTTTTGGGCGGGCCTCTTCCTCTCACTCGGAGTCCTGACTTTTTTGTGGGGGGGTCTCTTTTCTCTCTCTTTTGAGAAATCTTATGTACATGGGTACCTCATTAGGCTTGACTTACCGGGACCCATTTCTACATCCACCTAAGCTTCACTTATGGGAGGGTGTTAGTGTAGTTTTTTATTTTTCCTATTTTTCTAGGTTTTTCCTACACTTTTTAATAATCTCGCTTAGGTTAATAAAGCATGTCTTATTAGGTGAATGGTTGTGAGGTGTCACCTTCCTACATGTGAGCATCCATTAGCTATCTTGGGAAGATACTTTGCTATCTTTAGTCCGATAGATGGTTGCTCCTCATTGGTTGGTGTTGACACCTCCCCCCTCTTCCTAGCCTATATAAGCATGCTACCTGGCTTGTATTTGCATCTCTTGTTTTCGCATCCTCTTAATGCTATTTTTCTTCCAGCATTTGCATTACTCTCTTGGAGACTAACTCTATGATGCTATTTTGATTTTGTATCATTTGCATTCATAGTTTAGATATTTACTCTTTGCACTAGTTTTCTGGGTTATTAATCTTTTCAGATTCTAACAGTAGTGATCCATTCTTTTCTAGGAGTTTTTTGATTGCATTGTTTGCTTCATCTGAACTTCTTGAAGAGAGAAAATCTTCAATCTTTATTTCAACATACTTAAGATCATTCATCTAATTTGCAAATTCCTTCCTTCTTTTTAGATATTGGGAAAGATGCTCCTTTGGTTCCTTAAGTTGTACTATGGCCATTTCTAGATCTAGCTTTTCATTTTCAATTGCTTCATCAAGTCTGAATATCTCCATTTGTCCTTAGATCTTTTGGCCAAGTTGTTAAACTTTATCTTGAGAACCACAATGCTCTGATACCAATTGTTGGAAATAATTAAAACTTGCTAAGTTACTAAGAGGGGAGGTGTGTAGTGCCTACCCCTAAGTTACATTTTGCTATCATTGTCAAGCTCTTTTAGGTCAGGTTTATATTGATGATTATTGGTGACATTATTTTAAGTTTATTAGATATTGTTTTAGATTCAATTTATTATATGATGAGATCATTTGGTACTCTATATTTTATGTATGCATGATGATTATTCAGTGATTTTAGTTATTGATGATGATTAGTTAGCTAGTTTATTATCATAGTTTCTTATGGATACGTACCCCATACTACATGTGTATGGCATTTTTGATGTGGTTAAGGAAGGGAGTCGTAGTCACTTGCTAGTCAGGATCTACACAATGCACCACTTCCTGCCATTGCCTGTTTAGCCTAGAATATATTGTGTATGTACATGTGTGGATTTTATGCAGGTTGTAGGTACCAGGCATCGACTTCCTTGAATTGCTAGGATGAGAATACCCTATCACATTATCTCAATGGTAAGAGAGGGGAGATAAATTCTTGAGTCCAAATCCTAAACCTTTAAGCCAGTTTGTTCTAATTGAAAATAAGGACAAGTACCTAATTCGAGTACCCTCTCAATGCATCACATGATGTTAATTCATGATTATAACCCTTTTGTTCGATTTGGTATGTTCTTTGCTATGATGGGTTTTCATATTTTATTTTATGACGCTTTGGTGTATTTTCTATTATTAAGTCTAATTAAAAGATTTAATTAAGGATTTAATTTAATGGAAAATTAATATGATATTTTGATATTTTATTTTATTTTATTAATTGGGAAATTAATTAAATAAAGAGAATTAAATTTGAAGGTAAAAATTATATGTTTAAAGTGGGAACATGATAATATTAATTTAATTTACTAATAATATATTTAGAGTTCATTTTTAAATAAATACTAAATAATATTATTATTTAAGTTAATAAATATTTTTATCAATTAAGTTTCAAAAATAAATTTAAAATTGGAAAAGAAATTAATTTACTAAAAATTTCATGATCGCATGATAGGTGCATGAGATTTAAAATTAATAAATTAATTTAAAAAGAGTCAAGTGAATATTAAATAAATTAATGTGCAGTATTTTAATACTTATTCACCTAGGAGTATACACACCTCTTTTATGCATGTGTTGTCTACAACACAGGAGTTAGTGCACTAACAACCTTATCATTCTTATCCATTCATATAGAATGTTGGATAAGGCTTGTGCTTAGTTGTCAACGCTTATCTTATCTCTTGGTTGTTTCTAGAGACATTCTAGGTGCTTCCTAAGAGGTTTTTATCTTTATGCACTCTTAGTAGCTTGGGGGTTTGATTCTTGGAGGATTGTGACTATTGGAGAAGGATGGGACTTTCCTATGAATTTCTGAGGCATAGAAAATTAGCATCAGTATCCACATAGGCACTCATGATTTTCACATATGTTATTTTACTTTTGTTACTTCCTATCTTCATTGTGTCTTTTGAATGCTTTCTAAGGAATTCTTGACAATTAAAAACCCTTGTTTCATCTAGTTGTGGGAATTAAAACACTTTTACAATCCTCTCTTAATAGAATCTAGATTTAGAAATTAATTTAGGTTTGGGTTTGAATTAAAATAGAATTGAGAATTAATTTGAGAAAGGTTTGAAATTATAAGTGAAAGTTCTAAGTTGAAAATTTGATGGGTTGGTTGTAATTTTTCAATTAGCTTAATGTTGGAATCAATTATATTAAAAATTATATGTATATATATATATACATACATACATATATATATATATATATATACATACATATATATATATACATACATATATATATATATATATACATACATATATATATATATACATACATATATATATATATACATACATATATATATATATATACATACATGTGTGTATATATATATATATGTATGTATATATATATATATATGTATGTATGTATATATATATATGTATGTACGCACACACACATCTGAAGTTGTTAATAAATTAATTTTGGAATGAATTTCTTTAAAAAAAGAATATATACATATTATAAATTTGGGAAGATGTTTGTAAGTTATAATTTTTTTTTTTAAATTATATATATATTAAAATTGAATTGGGGAGGGATAGACACGTACCCCCATAGCCTTCATGCAATGGAGGATGATTTAAAAATAATAATAATAACATAATATGTGGGCAGATTTACCAATCACTACCCCCCACTGTTGTCTCACATTGGTAGGGCGTCACACTACACAAGGTACCTGCACTGACAATTTTAATGGCCGCATGGCCTACTGTTATTGTTGCATAGCTATAAGCCATTGGCTTGAATGATTAGGTAGGTTTAAATTATGTTATGTTTAATTTATTTTTATGATTCTGGTATGTATCAATCGGTTAAGAATATTATGATTTGTTAATATTAATGTTATTAAATATTAATAATTTTTAAATATTAATTATTGTATATTTAATTAATGTTAATAATAATTATTAATTATTATATATTTTGATAATGTGAAATCAATGTTATTAAGTTTTAATATAATAAATGTGATAAATAACTTGTACTTGGTAATATAATTTTGTTAATAATAATATATGTTATTTAAATTGTATTAAATATTCAGTTTTAACTTATAAATTGTTAATGAATTGTCATTATTAATAATAATTTAAACTTTGATTTAAATTATTATTAAAGTAATTTATTTAAGATTGATATGAACATTATATATTAATTAATTTGATTAAATGTAATTTAATTGGAATTAATTAATAATTGAAAGATGTTCATATAAGTATTAAATTTATTTAATACTGATTTTTATTCTTGAAGACTAGAAAGTATTATTTTATTTATTCATCCTATTGGCGCTTAAAATTGTAGCCTTGATTTTGAACACTGTTGAGAATTTTAAGCCCTATAAATGCTTTTTGATGCCTATGTACCTGGCTGTCACTCTAAGGTGTAAGAGGTGTTTAATGCTTCTAACACCTTCCATTTAGTGCATCCACATGTTCCATGATGATAAATTGTCATCCTGAGCCATTTCATGAAGTCTCGTTTTGAGCTAATGTCAAATCTGCATTTTACCCTAAGTGTCAAACAATGACAAGAGGTTGTGTTTGCATCTGAATATCTCACACCCAAAAATGTTTCATGACTTACTACTTTGGGAATTCCTAGTGTCCATACTCAAAAACCTATTTTTCAGATTTTGAGTCATTTTGAGTCCATTTGACTAGGTTTTGACTCCCTCAAAGTTGGTCAGTTACTATTTTCATGCATTTGCAAATTGCACACATTTTTAGGAAGCCCTATTTGACGTGTTATAACTTTGACCCAATTGACCAAAATGCAAAAACTCCTTTTTCATTGCATTGTAGATGTCAGAGACTTGTTATGTTTCAAGTTTCAGCTTATGACGAATCTGTTTGATCAATTTTCAAATGTGATTCCAAACGTAATCTCTATCTTTCTACTAGTGTCAGCATTTGCAGATTTGTTGGGACCCCTGTTCATGATGTTATAACTCCTAATCCGTGATAGGTGAGATTGAATGGATTATACCATTGTGTTGTACTCTAAAAATATTTTAAGTGTGCCAGTTTGCAAGTCATGACAAATCCATTTGCACACTTTTCCAAGTCAATTCCATTTGCAAAAATCACTTTTCTTCCATTGTTTCCAATCAGCAAATTTGAGTGGCTCATGTTGACTGATCACCATTTGGGCCCTATTATTCATCATGAGCCCAAATTGCAGATCCATACTCACCTCGTGACAGAGAACCAATGCCCCATTTTTCATTTCCCCATGTGTTCATTTGCCCAGTTTTCAAAGCCAAATCTGAACCCAATTTATTGTTTTCTGACATTTTTATCTACAGGTATTTTTAAGTGGTCAACTTTAATAGTGAATATCTTTTGACCTCGAATCATCATGAGACAAGATTCAACAAGGTACAAGAGTGTGGAGGGTTTGGTCAGAGGCTTGGGTCAATTTTTAAGGCCAGTCAACGGACCTCCTGGCACCAATTTGACAGTTTGTAGATTAGTAATAAAGTGAGTTTTAATTGATGGTTCAATGCTCAATTTTAAATTTTAATTAGTCTAGGATCAGGAATGGGCCATTTATAAGATTCAAGTGTTCAAAAACAAATTTTTTTTTAGTCAAACCCATTTTGAGGCCCGACTGTTTCCACCAGACCAACAAGATTCCATGGATGGCAAGGTTACTTTTAAGGTTTTAGTGAGTGAATTCATTACAGATGTTCATATACTTACACCTTCATGTCAGATCTAAAGAACACACAAATCATATGGAGTGAATAATAAAAAGAGGCACAAAGAGAAAATGAGATGCTCTTGAAGAAGAAGATTTTGCAGTCTGTAGTTGTGGGGGATTAATTTTTGCTATGGTTCCTGAACAAGAAGTATCACTTAAATTTTATCATGGGTGTATAAATAATAAGAGGGTACAAGAATCAAGGGCTGAGGACCTTCATCAAAATCTATTGTTTGGGTCATAAATATGGTACATAAAATGTTGGGGCAGAACATGCATGGTCTTCAGAATAGATGAATTCTGCTGGTGATCAACACATTCATCTAGTTAACAACTATTATGAACTAGAGAAACAAAGACATGAAGTGTTGCAGCAACTTTATCAATTAAATGGTTGGAATCATCAGGTCACTAATGAACACCCTTTTGAATCCCAGAGAGCTCATCAGAAACCCATTTTAATAGTCCAACGTCTTCTCGGATTCATCCTTATACCCAAGTATAGTCATTCCTTAGATAGTGAAGAATTATATTGGATCTTCACCTGCTAGATTGGTGAACATTCATGCCTACAACATACGCATTGACAATGGGATTGCTCACTCATTCGAGTGCGAGTAGATTAATGGTATATGTAGGCTGAATAAGAAGAGAACCTTGGTGAAGAAGAGGTCTCAGAGGAATCCTGATGCTAAGGAGGAATGCGCATGGCCAAAGGAAGAGGCAGCATTTGAAAAGAAAAGGAGGGGACTCTAGGCTTAGCCATGTGGGATCCACATAGAAATCCTCCAAGATCATACCCATCCAATGCCTACAATCACACCAGCATATTTTTGCATGAACTCCAACTATAATGTAACCCCACAAACATGTAGTTATGCCACTGCATGGGATCTAAAAATTAATTTACAACAAATAAATATCCACCATGCCAAGCAGCTGTCCACACATGAGGAACATTCTATGTGCAGAAGAGCCTATGATTTACATGCATGCAAAGACTAGGGCATCCTAAGGAGCAGAGACTATGACAGGGCAAATCAAATAAAAGACCACGCCATATGTATAGAAGTCGACTAGTGTTATTAATGAGTTTCACGCATAAGTAATGATCAAGGATCATGCCAAGATAAAGGAAAATGAATTCAAAGCTATGAGTAATAGAGGAGGGTGGCATAAAAAAACCACATCATAGGAAACCCATGGCTTCAGCAAGCAATGTTTCATAAAATGAAAACATAAAAGATTACGCCAATTTACACAAGAAGCCCATGGTTACTAGTTAGCTCCTAGCAGTAGGTGGCTTTATGAAACAGTCAACTCACACATTCTTTGGAGTACAGAGAAAATCGTGGTAAGGAGAAGACCCAAGTCAAAAGTTGTAGGAATAGAGAAACTCCTGAAATCCTCTCATTTCTCAAATTTGGAGGATATAGTTTGAAGATCACTGCGCTAAGAAGGAACCGTCCATGCATAGAAGGGAGAAGCACCATAAAAAATAAGGCGCAAAGAAGAAAATGCCATAGAGAATAGATCTCTTCTTCTATAGGGAATGCAATAGTAAAGTTGGGTGCTTCAGATAGTGTTGGTGTCAAGTCAAAGCCCAGAGAACCAATACGCAAGTACAAAAATTGCTTAACAGCATACAAAAATAAAAATCCTGCAAGTTGAAGATGCATGTGTGCATACTATGGGCACATTTGATAGAGGCTTCCAATGATGTAAGAGAGGAGGGACCAATGAGAAGTAGATGCCTATGCAAGGATGAACCAAGGCTACATGTTAAAGGAGATTGCCCATGCCATAAGAACCAACCTGCAGATCACAAAAGGAGTCAACGCAAAGCACAAGGAGAATGCATGGAAAAGAATAACCAATGCCAGATAATGACAAAACCACCGTAAGGAATGAAGAAAGAGACATTACAAGGTAAAGCCTTAGATGTAACCGGCACTTAGGAAAGATGAGGCAGCGATGTGATTAAAAATAGAGGTTTATGTTTAGTCCCATATTTCTTGTGTGGGAGGATCTCTTATTCTTTAAATACAAATCTTTACACAAAACATAATGTCTAAAAGACAGGCGTGTTTTGGAAAAGCAAATCTAATGCGAGTGGTTCCCAGTTGGCATGAGGAAGAAGTACAATTTTAAATGAATTTGTAGATGCACTGACATGGTGGCTTCAAAGACAGTGAACAAGATGGTGCCACGTGGATTGATCCTGTGGTTGGCACTTCCCCGCAATACCAAGATGCGCACGGATAAATGATGCGAGCATACAAAAATTTTCCATATGTCATCAAGTCTAATGCATGGTGACATGGCAAAGACATGGCAAAGATGTGTAGTTTTAGATGAAGACATCAGATTGCGACACATGTTGTGATCTGACAGTTAGCGCAAACCTGTAAAATCAAAATGCTCAGGATTTAAAGAATGTGGGGAAGCGAGACATGCCACATGGCATCGAGCCCACCCAGTGATGACATGGCACTACATTCAAAAGGTTAACCAATCATGGAGTGCCATGTGGCACCATTCAAATGGAGGGTTGACCACAGAGTGGAAGGATAGAAGAAAAAATTGAAGAGTTAAAAAATAATTTTTAATTATTTTTTCAAAAGAATTTGCACGATTTAGGACTTTTAAATTAAAAGGTTTTAATTCTAAAGTTAGACTTTAGAAAGTTTTAAATTTTTGCAAAAAATGAGTATGAAGACCTGAGTGTTCTAGCAGAAGGGGGACGTTTTCAAACTAGTTTTCAAGGGGTTTCTAGAATGTGAACATAGCAGTATAATATATTGCCGAAATTGTGAGAAGACAAAATTTTTGATTCTGAAGTCTGTTTCTGCACAGGAAGCGGTGTGTTCATGTTATTCAAGGTTTTCTCTCAGATTCCTAATAGGAAACCACATTTAGGTATCAATGCTCAGTTGTGTTTTCTAGTCAGGTAATGACGTGAATGTGGGTAAAAGAAAGTGAAAATGTAGTTAAGGTAAAATTCTAATCAGATTCACTCAGTAAAACCTCTATTTTACCAAGCATTTCAGTTGGTTTTTAGAAACTAATGACTCAACAAGTTTTCATCATTTCAACAAAGATGTTTTCTAATCAATAATAGAAAAATATTGAAACCAAATCAAATCAAAGAGGTAGAAAGATGAAAGAGGTTTTTCAGTTGTAGAAGATTGAATTTCAAGTGGACACGTGTCAAGCACATATCAAATTTGAGAGTTCCTTCATCCTATATCATTCTTTCTTTCTTTCATTGTAAGGGTTGGAAAATTTGGAAAGTTTCTCTGGTATGAAGATAGTTAGTAGGACTGGCCTTGGAATGGATGTATTCTGAATGGAAGACCTGGGATGTACTAGTTCCAGACCATGAAGCTTTGCTTTAGCTGTGATACCCCCTTCCCATCCCATCAGTTTCTCATTCTTGCCATTTTCTCTCTTGTATGACAACAAATGTTATTGTATAGTCTAGTTTAATAGGTGATTTGTGAGTTAATTTCATGCATTTTCATGTATTATTTCAAGGAAATCAATACAAAGAACAACAAGTGTCTAATTGTAGTTTAAATCTTATCTCCTTTCTCAGTTAAGCTGTAATGTTTTATGGTCTTTGAACAAAGAGCCTAGATTATAAGTGTGGTCCCTTAAGGCTGTATGTTGTTTCATTGTTTCTTGTAATTCAAGGAATTATGTAAATGCTTCAGAGATTTAACTAGGTTGCAGTTTTGTTGAGGGGGATATCAGGTAAGAATGAGATTTAGATCGAACATTGATGTCTATTTACAAGATGAATAGATAGATCATGTATATAAATATATAAATAAGTATCAGATATCTAAAATACATGAGGGAGATTCATGAATTTTCCCAATGGATCAGGCATTGATCAGCTATAGGGTCATTAAGTTGTTGTCTATACATGATTTTCATCCACTTTCCCCACCCACATAAATTCAAATCATCTTTACATTTTATGTTGAAGAGCTAGAACAGTTTAACCCTCACTCAGCTTATGAGATTCATAGATTTGCATTCAACTACTGTAGATCAGTGTCATTTCATGAGTTATTAGGAGGTGCAAGGGGTTTTCATCTATGGTAAATAGATTAAGGGAAATGTTTTGCACTGGTACGATATCATTTGAATCTGAGGTCTACCCGCCTAGGTTTAGTAGAGCCTGAAGTAGAAGAAGGGTCATGCCTTATAGTTGGCTTGTTGTTAGAAATGGCATGTTGAAAATGGGAGTTAGTTGCCCCTAGATATGTTAGTTTCTCAGTGGGATAATTGAAAACCCTCTAGCATTTTCAAACACCAACACATCCTTTGACTATTTCAAGAAAATTGATTCAACAAATGGGAGACACTTCTTAGAGTTGAGGAAGTTTTATCTAATCATTTGTAACATTTATTTTAGTAAAATAATGTGAATGATTTAAATAAGTAAATAATTATCTTCTTATTATTCTAGAAATTTGTTTAAAATAATGGAGGGATAATTCTGTGTCTTAATCAAGGGGATAAATGGGTTGACTTAGAGATTAAATGAAAAAATTTATACACTTGAAAAATACTTGAAACTGAAACTGAAACCTCATATTTGGCTTAACCATGGGATTGCATCTTTTTTCTATATGTGTTTGTATCTTGTTTCTATGCTATCTGTGTTTGGGGATTAGGTGGTCATAGAGTGTTGACCAGTTAGGATGTCTACCAGAGGCTGAGGGGTTATGAGATGTGATGTCATGCTGAAGTTATTTGACCTCAATCTTTCTAAACCCAACCATGTTAATGTGATAGTATGCACTATGAGATGTTTGTATTTGTTGTTCAATGATGCTCATCAGTCTTCTTGTGTGAAGTTGAGATATATGTGTATGAGACACTTGACCTAACCTTTTTTGACTCATCGATCAGTTATACTTGGATTACTTTCCAATCACCTTGATGGGACTAAAGTGTAGATTTATTCTTGATGATGTCACGTTGTGACATGTTTGACTTGACCATTTTGGAGTCTTCAATCAATATTATTTTGAGATGCTTTCTGGTTGCTCATTGAGAATTAATGGATATTGTGATTTATTTTAGGATACTTTACAGTTGCTTGTTGAGAATCGATGGATATTGTGATTTATCATTGATACCTCTAGTTGCTAATAGAGAACTATTGTGATTATTATGATTATCATTTAATGCTTTTTAGTTTCTCATGGAGAATTGATATGATTATTGTGGATTATCTTTTGGTGCTTTCCAATTGCTTGTATAGGACTAAGGTGATTTTGTGATTTATGATTCCATGAGCTTAGGGTAAGTTATTTATGTGTAGTGTAAGGAAGTGACTTGCAATGGGCGTCGGGAGCCCTAAAGAGGCTCTGGGGATAACTCATTGTAAGTTGTATTAATAAGTGAAAACATTTACACTAAATGGGGATTAAATGAATCTAACAAGATAATTGTATGCTCTTGCCCATGCCCTTGAGTGCTAGAATAGACTAGGGTGGAGAGAATGTGTGGCTGCAAGGATCACTAGGGACCTTGGAGTCCTAAGCTAACTGCCAGGGTAACTTCTACGCGACTTTGTGATGACACTTTCCTACTTGCATAGTAGGTTTTCTACAGGTCTTTGTGGTGCCTCTAGGTCTAGATGTCGATTTATGTATTGGAACCCTTTGAGTTAATGTACTTTATAGGATTCCTGGACCTAGAGAGTACTTATGATTTTGTGATTTGATATCCTGTTTGGGACTTGAGACTATCTCCTCAATGCGGTGGGAGTGGGCCATTTATTTTCCACGTGGTCGGGTGGTAGTGCTTTTTCACTCTTACCATTTGAGATCTGCTCATAGACACCGTGGCTGGAGCATTCTTGGTATGCATTTACCTTCATTCTATTCATGGTTCATTATGTTAGATGTTATATCTTATGATGGATGTTGTTTACTAATATGTTTCTTTATGTTGATGATTAGTATGTGATAGATGATGTTATCTACTTTGCAGGATCATCTTATGCTTTATTCTTGCATATTAGATTTCTTTATGCATATGTTGTAGTGATTTAAATTATTATTAAAGTAATTTATTTAAGATTGATGTAGTTCCTGCCCCTAAGTTACATTTTGCTATCATTGTTGAACTCTTTTAGGTCAGGTTTATGTGATAATTATTAGTGACATTATTTTAAGTTTATCAGATATTATTTCAAATTTTGTTTATTATATGATAAGATCATTTGGTACTCTATATTTCATGTATGCATGATGATTATTTAGTGATTTTAGTTATTGATTGTGATTAGTTAGCTAGTTTATTATCATATGTGTTTTCTTATGGATACTTACCCCATATTGCACATGTATGGTGTCCATGCTTGTTTTCTTTATGTATGGCATTTCTGATGTGGTTAAGGAAGGGAGTCATAGTCACTTGCTAGTCAGGATCTAAATGATGCACCACTTTCTACCATTGTCTATTTAGCTTAGAATATATTGTGTATGTACATGCATGAATTTTATGTAGGTTGCAAGTACCGAGTATCAACTTCCCTAAATTTCCAAGATGAGTGTACCCTATCACATTATCTCAATGATAAGAGAGGGGAGATAAATTCTTGAGTCCAAATCCTAAACCTTTAAGCCATTTGCTCTAATTAAAAATTAGGACAAGTACCTAAGTTGGGTACCCTATGAATGTGTCGAATGATGTTAATTCATGATTCTAACCCTTTTGTTTGATTTGGTATGTGCTTTGCTATGATGGGTTTTTGTATTTTATTTTATGAGGCTTTGGTGTATTTTATATTAATTAAGTCTAATTAAAAGATTTAATTTAATGAAAAATTAATATGATATTTTGATATTTTATTTTATTTAATTAATTGAGAAATTAATTAAATAAAGAGAATTAAATTTGAAGGTAAAAATTATACGTTTAAAGTGGGAACGTGATAATATTTATTTAATTTAATAATAATATATTTAGAGTTCATTTTTAAATAAATGCTAAATAATATTATTATTTAAGTTAATAAATATTTTTATCAATTAAGTTTCAAAAATAAATTTAAAAGTAGAAAAGAAATTAATTTATTAAAAATTTCATGATTGCATGATAGGTGCATGAGATTTAAAATTAATAAATTAAATTAAAAAGAGTCAAGTGAATATTAAATAAATTAATGTGTAGTATTTTAATACTTATTCACCTAGGAGTATGCACACCTCTTTTATGCACGTGTTGTCTACAACATAGGAGTTATCACACTAATTTAAGCACATGGTGTATACAACCTTATCATTCTTATCCATTCATCTAGAAGGTTGGATAAGGCTTGTGCTTAGTTGTCAATGCTTATCATATCTCTTGGTTGTTTCTAGAGACATTCTAGGTGCTTCTTAAGAGGTCCTTATCTTCAGGTACTCTTAGTAGCTTGGGGGTTATGATGGAGACACAACCCAAGAACAGAATGGACACAACAAAAAAGGGGAAATTATATTAACTGAGAAAATAAGCTATTACAACTAGTACAGAGAAAATAAACTTCAGAACATGCCCTAAGGGCTTACAATAGCATAAATCTGGAGATAATTTCTCCTTTTAGTACCTCCTCTCAAACTCCACTCTGAACTGCCTTTTACAATGCCAAAAATCTCCTTAAATAGACCCCGGAGGGTTAAGGACTAGGAGTACATTCTAGAAAGTGCTAGTAGGCATCCACCGACAAAATAGAAGGTTCCAGAAGCTGGGTTAGGAGTCGGTGCAAATCTAGAAGAATCCAAAAACGGTAACCAAACTTTCGGGAGGCATAACTTTTGAATCGTAGCTCCGATTGATGAACCGTTTATATTTTCGTAAAGCTCTCGAAGCGCTCTATAACCCTATGGACAAGCTTCACTCGTCCCCCATTTTTTGACCCTTTTCGAGGTCATTTAATGCCCCAAACCTGACTTTGAAGCATTTTGAGGAGGTCTCCAAAACTCAAAAAACTACAATAACTTTCAAACCAGTAGGGCCTTTTGACCTAATTCTTTTTTTTGAATGCTCTAAATCACGATTACATTCATCTGGCCAATTCACATCCTCTAGGTCACCAAAATGATGGTCCAATTGCATGCTCCTATTTTTTCAAGATTTTCAAACACACTGATAATGGAACTGTGAGAGTTGGAACCTTTACTTGACCCAAATGGGTATCCAAAAATGAAAACACATGAAACAGAAACTAAGTCTAAGTACATTTTTTTGGGTGACACAGGATTGCCCTTATACCTCTGGATGCTCCTGCATCAAACACCCAGGGTAGGTTGAAAAGTGACCCTGTCACTTTATAAATGGTAGAGGAAATCCCAAATGGGAAACCTCAGCTGCTAAAATCGAAGTTGAGTCCTCGATCGGCCGTCCTTTTCCACTTCACCAAATACTCTTCATATTGCCTGTTTCTAGTACTCCTACCCACATGATGATCTAGAATGTCTTCTATCTCCTCCTTCTTAGAAGCAGGAATTGGACATGGCTCTAACACCAGCTCCTCATCTGCACCATCATCATGATACTCTATTAAATTTGCAATGTTGAAAATGGGAGAAATGTGAATACCATCTGGTAGCTCCACCTCATATGCATTTCCTAAGTCATGCTTCTTCAAAAATTTACAGGGGCCAAATTTCTTCATTTTTAGCTTGTTGTAAGTACTGGCTGGAAATCTTTCTTTTCGTAAGTGCACCATGACTAGATCCCCTACTTGGAATTCCTTAAGTCTTCTCCTTTGATCAGCCCTATCTTTATACTCTTGATTCATCTTGGTAATGTGTGCTTGAACCTCCTCATGTAGATGCTTGATATGTTCAGCAAATTCCTCAGCTTCAGCACTTTTCCTCTCCCCTTGTTCTATCTTCCTCAATTCTGGTGCATTCCTTGGGCTATTCTCATACATAATTTGAAATGGTGATTTTCCAGTACTCCTATTTACAGAGTTATTATAAGAAAACTCTGCCTGTGGTAGAATCAAATCCCATCCCTTGGGCTTATCTCCAACTAAACATCTCAGAAAATTGCCCAGACTTCTATTTACCACTTCTGTTTGGCCATCAGTCTACGGGTGATGTGTGGAACTGAATTTCAAGTCTGTTCTCAACTTTTTCCACAATGTCCTCTAGAAATACCCCACAAATTTAGTATCTCTGTCAAAAACTATGCTCCTTGGAAGACCATGTAGTCTTACCACCTCTTTGAAAAACAAGTCTGCAATATGGATAGCATCATGAGTTTTGTGGCATGGAATGAAATGTGCCATTTTGGAGAACCTATCAACAACCACGAATACTGAGTCATTACCCATTTGTGTCCTTGGCAATCCAAGAACAAAATCCATACTTATGTCCTCCCATGGCCTTGATGGAACAGGAAATGGTTGATATAGGCCAGTATTGTGACTAAACCCCTTGGCAACTTGACAAACCTGGCAAGTTTGTACAAACTTCTTCACATCCTGTGAAATTTGAGGCCAAAAATAATGTTCTCTAAGAATGGCAATGGTCTTATCTCAACCAAAATGTCCTGCCATCCCTCCACTATGTTTCTCCTTAATTAGATTTTCCCTCATGGAACTCCTTGGAATGCACAATTGACTACCTTTGAACAACATACCATCCTGAATCAAATAGTCTAACCACTTGGTTCTATCTACAGCAATAGGTTCTTCACAAGCTTTCCATGCTTCAGCAAAATTAGGATGCTCGGGGTACAAATTTTTGAGTTCATCAAACCCAACTACTTCAACCTGCATTGTTGTAAGCAAAAACTATCTCCTACTTAGTGCATTTGCAACCCTGTTAGATTTTCCACTTCTATGCTTCAACACAAATGTATAGCTCTGCAAGAACTCTACCCACTTCATATGCCTATGATTCAATTTACCTTGGCTATTTAGGTACTGTAATGCCTAATGATTAGTATACAAAACAAATTCTTTTGGCAATAAATAATGCCTCCATTTCTTTAAGGCCTGAACTATTGCATAGAACTCTTGATCATAAACATAATACTTCTCTTTTGCATCATTCAATTTTTCACTAAAATATGCACTAGGCTTACCTTCTTGGCTTAATACAACCCCAATAGCACTGCCACTGGAATCACAATCCACTTGGAAAACCTTTCTAAAATCTGGAAGTGCCAACACAGGCTGTTCTGTCACCTTCTTCTTCAACAATTCAAAACTTCTCGCAGCTACTGTAGTCCATTTGAACTCTTTTCTATCCCCTCTTATTGTATCAGTTAGGGGTGCACATATGCCACTAAAATTCTTAATAAACTTCCTCTAAAAACTAACCAGACCATGAAATGATCTTACCTCAGTAGCAGACCTTGGAGTAGGCCATTCTAAGATGGCTTTTACCTTCTTTGGATCCATTTTGAGACCTTTAGGTGATATAAAAAACCCCAAATAGACTAACTGTCTTTTTGCAAAGTTACACTTCTTCAGATTAATTAACAGTTTCTCTTCCCTTAGCCTTTCAAGGACACTATGAATATGCAATAAATGTTCTTCCAAAGTCTTGCTGAAAATTAAAATATCATCCAAATAGACAATAACAAATTTTCCCAAGAACTTCTTAAGTACCTCATTCATGAGCCGCATAAAGGTGCTTGGGGCATTCGTCAATCCAAAGGGCATGACTAACCACTCATAAAAAGCCTCCTTGGTCTTCAAGGCTATTTTCTACTCATATCCTTCTCGAATCCATATCTGGTCATAACCACTCTTCAGATCTATCTTTGTGAAGTACTGAGCTCCACTCAAGCAGTCCATAATATCATCCATCCTTGGCAAAGGAAACTGGTACTTGATGGTGATCCTATTTATAGCTCGAGAATCTGTACACATCCTCCACTCTCCATCCTTCTTTGGTGCAAGTACTGCAGGTACTACACATGGACTCAGGCTCTCTTGAATCAAGCCCTTCCTCAACAACTCCTAAACCTGTCTATAGAGCTCCTTTGTTTCAGTAGCAGTCATCCTGTGAGTAGCCTTGTTAGGAAAACTAGCTCCTAGAATTAGATCTATCTGATGACTGATTTGCCTTACTAGTGGCAATCCATCTGGAACATTATCAGAGATAATATCTCCAAACTCCCCTAGTAAATCTGAAACTTCAAATGGTATTTCACTACTACCTTCTTTATCTTTCGTAGGAATCAAAGCATAGCACATATGCTGATGTTTCATGCCATCTAAAAACTTCCTTCCATCAACAAGACAAATCCTAGCACTGCTACATACCTTTTCATCTTCCTTTTTCATGGGCTTTAATTTATGGCGAACTCCATCCTTTGTGAGAGAGTATGTGTTTGCATGTCCATCATGCACTGCATGTCTATCAAACTACCATGGTCTACCCAACAATAGATGGCAAACATCCATCGAAATAACATCATAGAGAACTTCATCATGGTAACTCCCAATTTTGAATTTTACTAAACATTGTTCACTTACCAAGACCTTATGATCATCTTTTACCCGAGCAATCTGATAGGGCTGTGGATGTTTCTCCCTCTTGAGCTTCAGCTTAGATACCATCTCTTCTGATACCAAGTTATTAGTGCTACCACCATCAATGATCATGTCACAACATTTATCCTCACACTTGCATCTGGTACAGAACAAAATTCTCCATTTTCCTAGTTCAATCTCACCACTTAGTAGGACTCTTTCATTTACCAAGGTCTCTCCTCCTTCTGCATCCTCTGAATGTGATGATTGTGCATCCTCATCCACATGAGAAACCCTAGCTTGGCCCTCAACTCTCCTATCTATCCTTCCTTGTTGTTGAGGGCATTCAAAGGCATGATAACCTTCTTCATTGCAATGGAAACAGGTACCACGGAAGCCTTCTCTTCCTTTTCCATGTCCTCTACCTCTTCCTCTTTGATTTCCAAAGTCTTGATCATGGGAGCGGTTGAAACCCTCATTCCTCTGGTTCCTGCTAGTACCCACATCTTCATTTTTCTTTTGGGTTTCATTACAACCTCCATATGATCTACCACTTCCCCTTCCTCCTTGACCATGCCCTCTTTGTCTTCCTTCAAACCTTTTATTCAACTTCTCTTCAACTCATAGGGAAAACTGGTATGCCTCTTCAATGCTGGTCATTCTTACCAGACTTAATTCCTCCTGGATGCTAGGTCGCAACCCATTGATAACGAGAAACCTTCTCCTTATTTGCTTCTGCATGCCTCGCTCTAATCAAGAGTCGTTAAAACTCCTCTGTATATTCTTTGACTGATCTTCCTGCTTGCTTTAACCCATGCATCTTCTTAAACAGATCAAGCTCGTAGTCCACAGGAATGAACTGCTTCTTCAATTTGTCCACCATGCGATCCCATCTTGTGATCTTCTCCTTTCCTCTTCTGTTTCTTTCCAATTGAACCTCGTGCCACTAGATTTTCACATGGCCTTTTAGTTTGGCCTTTGCAAACTTAACCCTATCTGGGCCCCTGATATCCTCATACTCAAAGTATTCTTCCAGTTCATTGATCCAATCGATCAACTCATCTGGTTTTAGATTTCCTGAAAATACACCCACTTCAATTGTAGGTCTTTTCCCAAACTTAGTAATGGCCCTAAAAATCCTTTCCTCTACAGGATTTAGAACTTCCCTGTCAAGTTCCCCTTCTGGTCCCATTTCTTCTTCTTCATTGTCATCCTCACTATCGTCACCTGCGGCAACATTTGCTCCTCTACGGAGCTCCTCTTGCAATGCCTGTACCTGCCTTTGGAGGGCTCTAACCTCCTCAGGATTAATAGCTCTAGCCCTTCCACCATGCTCTCTTCGTGGAGGCATCTTCTCAACTCAAACCCACAACCACACAGTCCTGGTGTAGACTACCTCACAGTCGGCGTTTTGTCTACACACTCAGGAAAACCGGCTCTGATACCACTTGATGGAGACACAACCCAAGAACAGAATGGACACAATAGAAAAGGGGAAATTATATTAACTGAGAAAATAAGCTTTTACAAATAGTACAAAGAAAATAAACTTCAAAACATGCCCTAAGGGCTTACAATAGCATAAATCTGGAGATAATTTCTCCTTTCAGTACCTCCTCTCAAACTCCACTCCGAACTGCCTTTTACAATGCCAGAAATCTCCTTAAATAGACCCTGGAAGGTTAAGGACTAGGAGTAAATTCTAGAAAGTTCTAGTAGGCATCCATCGACAAAATAGAAGGTTCCAAAAGCTGTGTTAGAAGTCGGTGCAAATCTAGAAGAATCCAAAAATGGTAACTGAACTTCCGGGAGGCATAACTTTTGAACTGTAGCTCTGATTGACGAACTGTTTACATTTTCAAAAAGCTCTCAAAGCGCTCTATAACACTATGGACAAGCTTCACTCATCCCCAATTTTTGACCCTTTTTGGGGTCATTTAATGCCCCAAACCTGACTTTGAAGCATTCTTAGGAGGTCTCCAAAACCCAAAAAATTGCAATAACTTTCAAACCATGGGGCCTTTTGACCTGATTGTTTTTCTAGAATGCTCTAAATCATGATTACATTCATCTGTCCAATTCACACCTTGTAGGTCACCAAAATGTTGGCCCAATTGCATGCTCCTATTTTTTCAAGATTTTCAAACACACTGATAATGGAACTGTGAGAGTTGGAACCTTTATTTGACCCAAATGGGTATCCAAAAATGAAAACACATGAAATAGAAACTAAGTCTAAGTACATTTTTTTGGGTGACACAGGATTGCCCTTATACCTCTGGATGCTTCTGCATCAGGTTAAGTTCTTGGAGGATTGCGAATGTTGGAGAAGGATGGGACTTTCCTATGGATTTCTGAGGTGTAGAAAATTAGCATTAGTGTCCAAGTAGGCACTCATGATTTTCGCATATGTTATTTTGCTTCTGTTACTTCTTGTCTTCATCGTGTCTTCTAAATCCTTTTTGAGGAATTCTTGACAATTGGAAACCCTTTTTTCATCTAGTTATGGGGATTAGAACACTTTTACAATCCTCTCTTAGTAGAATCTAGATTTAGAAATTAATTTAGGTTTGGGCTTGAATTAAAATAGAATTGAGAATTAAATTCGAGAAAGGTTTGAAATTATCAATGAAAGGTCTAAGTTGAAAATTTGAGGGGTTGGTTGTAATTTTTCAATCAGCTTAATGTTGGAATCAATTATAATAAAAAAAATGTTTGGCAAACTTAGTAAAACTTTAGGTTAATTCTTTTGGATCCCTTAGTGGGACATTACAAGGGGTGAATCAGTAACTTCAAAACTTTTCAATAATTTAACATTTAACAATATAAATCAATCATCACAAATCAATCTATATTATTGCATGCATAAGAACTGAAATATAAATATCCATGACACAAAGAACACATAATTTGGTGACCTAGAATCCTTCCAAGTAGAAAGTAAAACAGGGGTGGGGATGATACCCACAAAACTTCACTACTACAGCATAAAGTTGGCTTTTTAAGGCTTACATTGACCACTTCTAGTGATTTGACCTATTAGGAGCAAATATGACTGCTAGGTCCACCTTGTTAGAGGATTTACAAACATACAATGAAGTATGCACTTTGTTAGTAGATTTATTGTTAAGTCTACCTTGTTTAAAGGATTTAGTACTGATTCACCTATTAATATGAAGCATGGGATCTTACTTACAACTAATTGAAGATTAGATCCTTTAAGCACTAATTGCCTTGTGTGATAAATAAAACATTTCTACTCCTGTGATGACCTTGTTGCATTACTTGTACTACTACTAATACACTTTCGCATGCACTTCTTAAAAACTTATATTTATTACATAATAACTTGATGATAAAAATGGTGTGATACAATATACCTCATATATATACCATTCCAATTTACACAACTGCAAGTTCACCCAAAATACAAGTGAACAAATCATTACAAAGTTGGCCCAATACAAAATAACTCGGGTTCACTAAGCTGACTCAATGACCTTCTAACACTCAGAATCGTCATGCACTTGGTAGAAGTGAACGTTAGTCCATACTAATCACATGACCTAGTTCTAAACTTGGTGACCATTGATGACTTAGTAGATGAAGTGTCACTCGGTAGATACTAGATGCTATGTTTTCCTTGCTTCGCTCGGTAAACATTACTTCTTCCAATACTCAATTGACATTGAATTTCCATCACACTAATTGACTGCTCAGTAGACACTGTGAAGCTTGGTAGTAACTATTGATCTTCACATTGCCTATATTCACTCGGTAGCCTCTATAATGCTTGGTTAACATTGCAAAACCTGGTTAACATTGCGAAACTTGGTTAATATTGTGAAAGCTTGGTAGATGCTAGAATCTGAGTGATGAGCTCGGTGTCTTCATAGATATGAATAAGTGTTGTAACTAATGGAAACTATAATTCCAACAAAGGTCACATAAGATAACTCCCATGTATTGAATCTTGTAGAAATAATCTCCAAATTGTGCCCAGGAAATAAAGAACACTTTATCAAGAGCCACAAAAAGTGTTTTAACTCCAATAAGATCATTCTAATCATTATAGAAACATAGAAAAAGGTCCATAGATGTGCCTCGAATATAAACCAAGCTCATAGAACATAGGGTCCAAAAAAGCCAAGCTTCATGCTCATGCACCAAACTATAGAGGTAAATAAAAAAATGTATGATATATCCCACACTTTGATGCAAAAATAAATATCTGCACCCATCTTCATATTCACCAAAGGCTTCCAATCCATCAATGACAAGAGAACAAATCTAAAAATCCAACATCTCTACTTCATCCATTTAAACACCAAAAAAAGTTGTACCACAACTAGCCAATCAACATCCTCACCCATAGAAGCAAACTGAATACCATAATGCTTCACCCAAAATTTCTACAACTGATCACAACCAATAATAATAGCATCCTCAAACATGAAATCCATGTGAGAAATATCATGAATATGCAAAACTAAAATCCACAAAAGTAGTGACATCTTCATGGCCTTGAGCTCACAAACACATACATTTATCTTCCATTATGAATACATGTGAGTATATAGAGATATAGATATATAAAAATATATACTCTTTATAAACTTATGGAGATAATTTGTACCATCAATTAATGTTTTGTATAAGTTTATAAGAAGACCTTTTTATATGAGGTAGATTAATGAGGTTTTCTTCCCATTTCATGTTGATACCTTCTTCTAATGTTAAATAGTATGGACACAAGCTCTTATTAAAAGTATCTTTGATCAATCTTATGTTAGGGTATGTGTAGGATAATGGTGTACCAAACTATGGCCTTAAGTGGCAGTGAAAAATCAACAAATCAGGGTTATGTCAACTTGACACATAATTTTAAAGTGGTTATGGACTTTATATCAAAAAGTTGTAAGAAAATAATCTGTAGGAAATTGAATGTAGTTTCTAAACTACTAGGCCTTATCTAGAGAAAAAAATAATTGATTGGTCAAAATTTTGGATTTTAATTCAGTCCTACAAAAATTTCAAGGGGAAAATAATAAGTAGGTGTATGTCTAACCACCTTAATCAAAATCAAATAATAATATTTTTAAATATAATTATATATATAAAAAGTACACACATGTCCAGATGTGATGCATATTTTTGGGTATTTTTATTCCAAATAAACAATTAAATATGAATTTTCTACCAAAATTTTTTTGGAAAAAAAAAACTCCCGTGTTTGACCACCTTAACTAATAGAAAATTTTACCAAATTTTTTTAAATTTTTTTTTTTCTTATACTAGGTGAAGCAAAAAATGTGATGCAACTTTTAGATTTAAAAAATGTTATATCGTTTGAAAGTTATAGCTATTTCTCAATCAGTATGTCAGTCAACACTTCACAACAATCTTCATTGAAAATTAACTAATAAATACTTATCGAACTCAGAATTTGATAGCAATTATATCAATGGAATCTTGAGAGTGATATTAAAAAGCCCTTTTCATTTCATTCAATTTCGATCAAAATAACATTGTTAGATGGCTACCTGAACTCTAAGTGTCACTGAAACCCTTCTAAAACACATTTTTTGGTTTGACCGAATAGGCTTGGTATATACCAGGCCTAATCAGATATCTAATTTAAAATTGGATATCCAATTAAGCCCGACAACTTTACACCCATATTTGGAGGGAATTTCAAAAGGGAGATTTTTTTGAATTATTATTATTATTAAATATATATAGTAGTATTATATGACAAAATTATTCTATATAAAAACATATATGGTTATTATTTTTATTAAATCTATAATCTAGTAACATTTATGATTATTATTGTTATATAATCTAATAATATATTATTATTATATTAAAATATACAATATAATACAATTATTAAATATAATATTGTCTCTTCGACCCATATGCAGGATTCCAATAAGTCCCTAGGGGTTCTAGGACCCCTAGGGACATATGCCATCATGTAATGGATCGAAGGGGGTCATAGGTCACCTTATGATCACCTTCGACCCATATAAACGATTCTAATATGTCCTTAGGGGTCCTAGGACCCCTAGGGACATATGTCATCATGTAATGCGTTGAAGTCACCCTATGACCCCTTGCGACCCATATGAAGGATTCTAACATGTCCCTACCAGTCCTAGGACCCCTTGGGACATATGTCATCTTGTAATGGGTTGAAGGGGGTCATAGGTCACCCTATGAACCCCCTTCAACCCATATGAAGGATTGTAATATGTCCCTAGGGGTCCTAAGATCCTTAGGAACCTATGACCCCCTTTTACCCATATGAAGGACTGTAATATGTCCCAAGGGGTCCTAGGACCCCTAGGGACATATTTTGTCATGTAATGGGTCGAAGAGGGTCATAGGGTGACCTATGATCCTCTTTGACCCATAGGGACATATGTCATCATGCAATGGGTTGAAGGGGGTAATAGGGCGACCCATCTAAAGGATTGTGATATGTCCCTAGGGGTCCTAGGACCTCTAGGGACATATGTCATCATGTAATGGCTTGAAGGGGGTCATAGGTCACCCTATGACCCACTTTGACTCATATGAAGAATTTTGATATGTCCCTAGGGGTCCTAAGACCTATAGGGACATATGTCGTCATGCAATAGGCTGAAGGGCCTATGACCCCCTTCGACCCATATGAAGGATTATGATATGTCCTTAGGGGTCCTAGGACCCATAGGGACATATGTCATTATGTAATGGGTTGAAGGGGGTCATAGGTCACCCTATGACCCCCTTTGACCCATATGAAGGATTGTGATATGTCCCTAGGGGTCCTAGGACCCCTAGGGACATATGTCATCATGTAATGGGTTGATGGGGGTCATAGGTCACCCTATGTTCCCCTTTGACCTATATGAATAATTGTGATATGTCCCTAGGGGTCTTAGGACCCATAAGGACATATGTCATCACGTAATGGGTTGAAGGGGGTCATAGGGTGACCTATAACCCCCTTCGATCCATATGAAGGATTGTGATATGTCCCTTGGGGTCTTAGGATCCATAGGGACATATGTCGTCATGTAATGGGTCGAAGGGAGTCATAGGTTGTCATGTAATGGGTTGAAGGGGGTCATAGGCCACCCTATGACCCCCTTCAACCCATATGAAGGATTGTGATATGTCCCTAGGGGTCCTAGGACCCATAAGGACACATGTCATCATGTAATGGGTCAAAGAGGGTCATAGGGTGACCTATGACCCCCTTCAACCCATATGAAAAATTGTGATATGTCCCTAGGGGTCTTAGAACATAAGGCCCCTAGGGACATATGTCATCGTGTAATGGGTCAAAGGGGATCATAGGGTGGGATTGTGATATGTCCCTAGGGGTCCTAGGACCCCTAGGGACATATGTCATCATGTAATAGGTCGAAGGGGGTCATAGGTCACCATATGACCCCCTTTGTCGCATATGAAAGATTGTGATATGGCCCTAGGGGTCCTAAGACCCCTTGGGACATATGTCATCATGTAATGGGTCAGAGGGTGTCATAGGTCACCCTATGACCCCCTTCGACCCATATGAATGATTGTGATATGTATGTAATAGGTTAAAGGGGATCATAGGTCACCTTATGACCTCCTTCGACCCATATGAACGATTTTAATGGACCCCTAGGGACATATGTCATCATTTTATGGGTTGAAGGGGGGTCATAGGTCACCCTATGACCCCCTTTGACCAATATAAAGGATTGTGATATGTCCTTAGGGGTCCTAAGATCCCTAGGGACATATATTATCATGTAATGAGTTGAAGGGGATCATAGGTCACCCTATGACCCCTTTTGACCCATATGAACGATTGTAATATGTCCCTAGGAGTCTTAGGACCCCTAGGAACATATGTTGTCATGTAATGGGTCAAAGGGGGTCATTGATCACGCTATCACCCCCTTTGACCCATATGAACGATTGTGATATGTGCCTAGGGGTCCTAGGACCCTTAGGGACATATGCCATCATGTAATGGGTTGAAGGGGGTCATAGGTCACCCTATGACCCCCTCTGACCCATATGAATGATTGTGATATGTCCCTAAGTGTCCTAGGACCCTAGGGACATATGTTGTCATGTAATGGGTGAAAGACCTATGACCCCCTTCGACCCATATAAAGGATTGTGATATGTCGCTAGGGGTCCTAGGACCCCTAGGGACATATGTCCTCATGTAATGGGTAGAAGGGGGTCATAGTTCACCCTATGACCCCCTTCAACCCATATGAATGATTTTTGATATGTCCCTAGGGATTCTAGGACCCCTAGGGACATATGTCCTAATGTAATGGGTTGAAGGGGGTCATAGGTCACCCTATGACCCCCTTTGACCCATATGAAGGATTATGATATGTCCCTAGGGATCCTAGGACCCCTAGGGACATATGTCATCATGTAATGGGTCGAAGGGGGTCATAGGTCACCCTATGAGCCCCTTCCACCCATATGAAGGATTGTGATATGTTGCTAGGGGTCCTAGGACCCCTAGGGACATATGTCATCATGTAATGGGTCAAAGGGGCCTATGACCGCCTTTGACCCATATGAAGAATTTTGATATGTCCCTAGGGGTCCTAGGACCCTTAGGGACATATGTTATCATGTAATGGGTTGAAGGGGGTCATAGGTCACCCTATGACCTCCTTCAACCCATATGAACAGTTGTTATATGTATGTAATGGGTCAAAGAGGGTCATAGGTACCCCTATGACCCCCTTCGACACATATGAAGGATAGTGATATGTCCCTAGAGGTCCTATATGTCATCATGTAATGGGTTGAAGGGGGTCATAGGTCACCCTAATACCCCCTTCGACCCATATGAAGGATTGTGATATGTCTCTAGGGGTTTGAGGGTCATAGGTCACCCTATGACCCACTTTGATGCATATGAACTATTCTAATATGTCCCTAGGGGTCCTAGGACCCCTAGGTACATATGTTGTCATGTAATGGGTCAAAGGGGGTCATAGGTCACCCTATGACCCCATGCGACCCATATGAAAGATTGTGATATGTCCCTAAGGGTCCTAGGACCCTTAGGGACATATGTCATCCTATAATGGGTTAAAGGGGGTCATAGGTTACCTTGTGACCCTGTTTGACCCATATTCAAGATTTTAATATGTCCCTAGGGGTCCTAGGACCCCTATGGACATATTTCATCATGTAATGGGTTGAAGGGGGTCATAGGTTTCCCTATGACCCCCTTCGACCCATATGAAGGATTGTGATATGTCCTTAGGGATCATAGGACCCCTAGGGACATATGTCATCATGTAATGTGTTGAAGGGGGTCATAGGTTGCCATATGATCCCCTTCGATGCATATGAAGGATTGTGATATGTCCCTAGCAGTTGTAGAACCCCTAGGGACATATGCCATCCTGTAATGGGTCGAAGGGGGTCATAGGTCACCCTATGAACCCTTTCGACCCATATGAAGGATTGTGATATGTCCCTAAGAGTCGTAGGACCCCTAGGGACATATGTTATCATGTAATGGGTCAAAGGGGATCATAGGTCACCGTATGACCCCCTTCAACCCATATAAAGGATTGTGATATGTCCCTAGGGGTCCTAGGACCCTTAGGGACATATGTCGTCATGTAATGGGTCGAAGGGGGTCATATGAATGGACATATGTCATCATGTAATGGGTCGAAGGGTGTCATAGGTCACCTTATGACCCCCTTCGACCCATATGAACAATTGTGATATATCCCTAGGGGTCCTAGGACCCCTAGGGAGATATATATTAATATATATATTATATTTATAGATTATAATAAGAATAACATAATATATTATTATATATTAATAGATTATATGTTATATCTTTATGTTACGTTATTATATATATAATATATTATAATATCTTTACGTAGTAATATAACTCAAATAATTGATAACTCTCCTGTTGGACTTCATGTGCACTAGGAGTCTCCTATGAGATACAAAATAGTTGTTTTTAATATCATGGAAATTAGTTTTGAATTTAGTTATGGAGATAAGGAAAATAAAAAATAAATGATACTTATACATACAATTGGGCTTTTAGTGCGAATGGAAATTCCTGATGGTCTACGATGCAAAATCTGTATAGGCTCATCACCAATAGCCACGCCCTATATACAATAAAGAATGTAATTAAATGAGATTAACACAAACATTTTACAAGAATGCATCGATATTTAATCAAATAGAAAGCATGTAATTAACTTTCCTTTGTCAATGAATGCTGGCTCATGCCCCACACTTTGTCCCCCTGGGACAAGTGCTACCTACAAGATAAAGAAAGATTAGCAACCATATATGCTATAATATCAAATAGAAAAAAAATGCGAACACAACATAATGTACCGTAGATGTCTCAAAGCCAAATGAAATGGCCGAGAGCATGGCATCATCAATCTATCTGAGCTCCTGCTCAGTCATCAACTAAGACTGAATGAAGATCACATACATGTAAAAGTTAGTATGACTTAAAAATTAAAATTAATCTATTATAAAAATTAACTTTAAATCGCATATGTCATAAAAAAAAAATGTATACATGTACTAACACTAAATGAGTACATGCCTCTGCATTCCCCTCCTCTCTCGCATTAGGGTCTGAAGCCTTTGCATGTGTGCTTGGTGTATCCTCCTCTAATACAAAATGATACTTAGGAAGATCACCTATGGGACCTAGGCAAATATTCTTGCACGTAATGCAAGTGTGAGGCACACAAACATGTGATGAGCTAGCCGATGATGAACTAGCACCAACATCATCAACGCGAGGAGGTGGGACTGACCTAGCCTGAGATATCATTAGGCTACTCAGCCTATGAATGGCTTTGATGGTTTGAGAGCTAGCCTTCACCATAATATCTAGATGCTGCAGTCGAGGCGGGGGGGGGGAGATATCAGTGGGGGGGGGGGACAAAAGTGCCAGCTTTCTTCCATTGGGAAGAGGGTCTATCCTGAGGAGCTCCTAGTCCTAAGCCCATGTTGGGCTTCATGCTCCAATAATTCACTTTAAGTTTCAACACAAATTTTGCATATAATTTTATAAGGAAATAAAATGGTATGTCTAAATTTCCATGTGGAGGGATATCAAAGACCATCCACCAACGATCCCAAAAGTTTGCATGTATGGCGTCATTTATGCACCATTTAATCAATAGTTTGGATTTTTTTGGGTTGATTGGTAAATCCATTTTTGGGTTTGCAAAAAGGCTAGCCAAATTCTCTTTGGTTATATTGAGGGTTGCAATCTCATCATAGTCCAAACCATCATCAAACATCTCATGCATTTCATCACGCCAACGAAGAGCGGCATTTTTTTGGTTTGTAAGGATTTCAATGTTATCCACTATGGTGTTTAACATGGATAACATAGGAGCCAATGCGGGTACATTATTATATGTTCTATGCAAACCTCTCAATTCGGTGAGATTTTCATTTATCAAATCCTTGATTCGAGGAGGGTTTTGAGGGGGTAGACGATCATTTGGTGGACAATTTTGTGGGGGTACTAGATCGTTTGGTGGGGGGTTACAAGAAATATTATTCCCAGCCTCGGTGTCATCATTTTGATCAACCATTCCTATTGAATTGCAAAATGTAATATATATTAAAAAAAATCTTAATTTTAACAATTTTTTTCAAAAAAACCCTAGATTCAACTAAAAAAAACAAAATCATGCTAAAATCTATTGAATTTAGGTTTAAAATGAGTTAAAAAATGAAAAAAATGCCTTGATATCAGATATCAGATTGTATATCTGATATCCAATCACAGTGCAAATACTGGCCCCCAAATATGCGAAATAAGGGCCCACGAGTTTGTGTTTTTTTTATATGTAATGTCACAGGTATCGGATATCCGATATAATATCAGATATCTAATATTATATCAAATATCTAATATTCGTTGCATATATTATATAATATACTACTTTTTATTATATATTATATTTTAATATATTACATTTTTATTATTATATTATATTATATATATATATATTATATTACATTATATATTATATTATATTTTATTTTATATTTTTATATATATTATATTACATTACTATATAATATAATATAAAATATTATATTATATTATTATAATGTAATATATTATTATATTATTATAATATAATATTATTATTATATTCTATAATAATAATAATATTATATTATATTATATTACATAATATATTATACTATTATAATATAATAATGATAATATGATAATATTATTATGTTAATTATCGGATATCCGATAAGGCTTGGCCTTACTTTCCAGGTTTGGTACTTGGATAGGTGAAAAAAAGTCAGAGCAGATTTTGAAGTGCTTTTAGACGTCTTCAAACTCTATTTCTTTCACATCGCTACTTTTTGGCACACCATGATCCTGCACATCCCTGTTATCTCTTGTTAATATTTCTCTGACATTAGATTGGTTTGCTTAGGGTGAGTAAGTCAATGTTGTTATTGACAAGTTCTACTTCATCAATATATTAGATCAATGCATAGTAATTTGCACTTTATCTGTGTGTTGTTCTATTAAATTTACATATAATTTTCTCCATAGAAATTAATACTTTATGGTGATTTGGAATTAATCATACAAATAGTATGATGATTATTTAGGAAAATGGTTAAACGCACTTAAAACAAGATGAATGGCTCTAATCTGTTATTGCATGTTCCTATAAAATAGATAAGTAATGAAGAATAGAATGACAGATGTTCTGATGAGAAGGGCATGCTTAGTTACATATACATGTTGTTATCTATTAGCTTGGTTGACATGCTTGATTCTTGTCCCTTGATTTCAAGCTTCCAAGGCATGATGGTTATATATAAATTAGATATAGAAAGAATGTTCTAGGTAGTACTGATCAAGGTTTATGTCATGGAAACAAATTATTTTTAGATAAGAAATGTCTCTATTTTAATTCTTGATGAAACTCTGGGATACTCTTGAGTAATAGGCATGCATATTTTGTTTAATCATTCCACCATCTTTACATAATCAAGTAGGTAAATACAACATTTTCTCTGTAGATGGAAGGCAATGAGAGGTAAACACTTATTGATAGGTATCATTTTTATTTGAGGAAGTTTAATAGTATGGTACAAACTAATAAAAAATAACAAATCAATAAGTTTTCTCTAGAAGATGTAGTAATGTAGAAACTAATAAAAAATAACAAATCAATAAGTTTTCTCTAGAAGATGTAATAATGTTTCAGGAAGGAATACAACAGAAGAATAAAGAGATATTGAAAGGACCTTAAACAAATGGAAGAATTCATATAACAATCTAGTTGTGTCACACAAAGAGATGGACTACTTTGCAAACAACTTAGGAATGAAATGTGCGATAAAATAATGTTCTTATTTCTACAAAGAAATAAATGTAATGCTTATTGATCCCCTATATAAAAGGTGGTGTAAAGTGAATACAATGTATTGTTTAACTAGAACGCTTCAAGCAAAAGTTTGTAAGCGATGTACTCTATTCAATCATCTATACCTAGTAACATATATATGGATGTTTCTAAGAAAATTAAACGTCCATTTTTTTTCTTTTTGGAGCAACGTCGAAGGTTTTCTTTGATTGACTATTTTTCATAGAGCTGATTTTAGTGATTAAAAAAAACTTATTTGACCAAAGACTATTTACCTATAAAAAATAAAAAATAAATAAATTAATTAATTAAAACTAAGAATTATAGTTTTAACTATTATATTTATTAATTAAAGTATTTATATTAATTTAATAAGTTTTTTAAAATTTTAATATTAAAAATAATTTAAAAATGTATCATCAAAAAATTTCCAACTTACAAAGAAAATAATAATAACTTGATATAATAAATAGTTTGCTTGTCCGAAAATGTTTTATAAAATGAATTAATAATTATTTACCAATATGTGTTATAAATATAATTTTTAGATAAGGAGAAAACAAGAAGTGGACAAACATACCGTCGATTTCAATGTTATTCGAGCTGTCTGTCGTCTAGTCTTCTTGACTTGACTTTGTTATATTTCTCTCTCCTACAAAGATTTGGATTCACACCTCATAGTGGGACGAGGCATTATTTGGCTGTCAGTCCCTCCAACACGTTCAAATGACAGATTTCCCATTAATTTTCTTCGATGTCCAAGAATTTATTTGACCAAAGAATTGGAGATATGCTTCAACTCATTCCTCATTATTTATTGAGTTATAGAGGTACTCTAAGTCACAGAAAAGAAGCAACTGGTGCGTGTAGCGTCTAATTAAAATGTTTTGGGCAGCTCTACACATTCTTGTTCTGTTCTTGCACGTTAATGGTGTTTGGTGTTGTTCAGGGCATGAAAGAGATTCCCTTTTGCATTTCAACGCATCTGTCCACGATCCCTCCAATCAAGTGTTCAAATCATGGCATGGTTTCAGCTGTTGTGAGTGGAATGGAATCCAATGCCATCCTCGCACACACCATGTCATTCGCCTCGATCTCCAGGGCAGTTCCGGGGATGTTAATCTGAATAATGTAACGGGAGATGTTCTTTCCCCATTGTTCAATCTCCAAAACTTGGAGCACCTCGATCTAAGCTTGAATAACTTCTATGGAGTTCGCATCCCTCCTGGATTGGACAGACTCAAAAGATTGCGCTACTTGGACTTATCATATTCCTTTTTCAGTGGAGATATCTAGTTTACAACACTTGGACTTATCAGATTCCCTTTTTAGTGGGGATATTCCCAGGGAGGTGGGGAACATCTCTACTTTGAACTACTTGGATCTCTCTGGCAACAGTGACGATTATGACCCTCCATTGTTAAGAATGGTGGACATGAGCACGTGGACGGGAAACATGAGAGATTTAAAGGAGCTTATCCTTGACGAAGTGAATATGTCGAGAGTGGAGAGAAATGACTTGGGCAATGTTCTCTCCACCATGTATTCTCTCACCAGTCTTATAATGTCCGCCTGTGACCTGTCAGGAAAAATTCTGCCTTACCTTGCCAACCTCACCAATCTCACCGACCTATACCTGTCTGGTAATGAATTCTACGTTCCCATTCCCTCTATCCTCTTCACTGCATTTCCTAATCTCCAGAATGTTGACCTGAGCTACAATCAATTGACGGGTAAAATCCCCGCTTCCGTTGGCCAACTAACTTCACTTGCAGCGCTTGATCTAAGTGACAACAAGCTAGAAGGTGCCATCCCCGCTTCCGTTGGCCAACTAACTTCACTTGAAGAGCTTGATCTAAGTAACAACAAACTAGAAGGTGCCATCCCTGCTTCCGTAGGACAACTAACTTCACTTGAAGAGCTTGATCTAAGTTACGACAAACTAGAAGGTGCCATCCCCGCTTCCGTAGGACAACTAACTTCACTTGAAGAGCTTGATCTAAGTTACAACAAGCTAGAAGGTGCCATCCCTCTCAACATGTCTAGTCTTTCAAAACTGACGAAGCTTTACCTGCGCTCGAACCGGTTAAGTGGGGAATTTTCAGAGTCTCATCTTGATAATCTCAGCAAACTTGTCGATGTAGACATTTCCCATAATCTTTTGACGGTAAAGTTCAGCCCAACATGGATTCCGAAGTTGTCTTTGCGAAGGCTGGGATTAAGTTCATGTAACATGGAAGGCAAGTTTCCAACGTTCCTAATTACTCAATATGCGATTGAGGAGGTGGATTTTTACAACTGCAGTCTTGCAGGAAATATTCCCGAGTGGATAGGGGATCTCAATTATCTTTTCTACCTCAATCTTTCTCATAATTACTTTGCAGGAGTTCTACCTCATTCTTTGATGGCTAGTCAATTGGAGACTCTGGATTTGCATAGCAATAATTTACAAGGTCAGCTTCCGCCTCTTCCTTTTCATGGACCGTCGGTGTTGGACGTATCAGAGAATCAACTCACTGGATCCATTGCAGGAAAACTCGGTGAGTCTAGTAATCTTGTTTATCTGTCTCTCTGTGGGAACCATCTCAGTGGTAGCGTTCCTCCTTCTATATGCCAGATACGGATTGTGGATCTCTCAAATAACAGCCTTACTGGTAACATCCCTGTTTGTTCCAAAAACAGGTCTGATATTGAGATGCTGAACTTAGAGAACAATTTGTTGGAGGGCAAGTTGCCACAACAGCTTGGAGACATGCTCTCCCTTCACACGTTAAAATTGGGTAGAAATCGGCTAAATTCTTTTCTCCCATCCTCTCTTGGAAACTGTAAGCTGTTGGAGATACTTGATTTGAATAACAACAAAATGAGAGGGATCATTCCAAATTGGATAGGGAAACTTTCAAATCTCAAGATTTTGATCCTGAGATCAAATAGATTTGGAGGCGGAATACCTTCAGAAGTTACAACATTACCACTTCTTCAAATCTTGGATCTTTCGTCCAACAAATTTTCAGGAATAATTCCAGCTACCATCTCAAATTTGCAGGCCATGAGAAACGAAACAGTGACTACTGAAATATTTGATGTCAGATATTATTTAGATAATGTGTATGTAGATCGATTAACAATCATTAACAAAGCACAGGAGATGTAGTTTGTAAGATCATTGGCACTGGTTAAATGTATTGATTTATCAAACAACAACTTGGGAGGTGGAATTCCTTCAAACATGGGATTGCTAGAAGGTTTAGTTATTCTGAATGTTTCAAGAAACGATATTGCTGGTGAAATCCCAAAGAGTTTGGGGAAAATGGTACAGTTGCAGTCTCTTGATCTGTCACATAACCAGCTGTCTGGAAATATTCCTTTGGAGCTCCAATTGCTGACATTCTTGGAATACTTGGACTTGTCGCACAATAATCTTTCAGGACAGATACCACAAGGGAGCCAATTCCACACATTTGAGTCATCATCCTTTTCAAACAATTCAGATCTGTGCGGCCTCCAATTCAATACAACCTGTTGCGGAAATCAGTCCTGTCCTTCGCCAAAGATGAATGTTGATAAGATGGATGAAGAAGAGGAGGATGATATATGGTGGGGAGTTGGGCTGGGATTGAGCTTTGCAGTTGGGTTTTCTATTGTCATTGGAGTCTTGTGTCTCACCACAACCTGGAGCAGAAAATGCTTTCAAACCATGGACAACATTATCTTTGTTAGAAATAGTCAACAGTCATGCTGTTATAAACAAACAACAAGTATGCCACACATTTCCTATTAAATTGGTAACAAGATAGAAATGTCCTCCATGAAACTAGGTCATACAACATTATCCTAAGAAGATATGAATGTCCTCCTTGATACTAGATCATACAACCTTATCACCTTATCCTCTAGAATCATCTTCTCATCTCATGGGCTCTCTATATATAGAGGCCATTGCATAGCCTTGTAGCAATCAGTTTGATGAATAAAAGTTGCTTCTCTCTTAAGTGTTTATTTCTGTTTTTTCCATTGCCAAGTATTTGTGCTTATTTCAGATCTTAGTAAATCTTAGATCTCTTATTTTTATCATGGTATCAGAGCGAGGTTTAGCCAAGTTCAGCTGGAGATTTATTTAGAAATTCAGCTAGAAATATTGCTAGAGGGTTTTGCTGCAGGCAAAAAGTTTGCTGAAAATGGTTTGTTTGCAGGGCTAATTTTTTTTGGAGTGATATTTGGTTGCAGGGCTGTTATGCTGCTGGAGTATTGCTAGATTTGTTTGAACTTGATCTTTTTGCTAACATGGATTCTTCAAATGAAGTTTTGCCTATCTTTGATGGAAGTGGTTTTGCAGATTGGAAGATTGCAGTCAAGAATGTTCTAAGAGAGAAGGCTTTATGGAGGATAGTAAATAAAGAAATTGGAGAACCTCAACAAACTAATAAAGAAAAGGAGTTGTGGAAATGTAAGTTGGAGCAAGCTAAAGGTATTATTGGTAAAGCTTTGAGCCCCAATCTAAATAGAAGATTTGTTGATATTGATAACCCAATAAAGCTGTGGGAGACTTTAGAAAAAGATTATAAAGATGCAGACATGGCTAGCACGTTTAGTATAGAAGAAAAATTGATGAATTTAGATCCATCTTATTTTGAAAAAATGTCTGATTACTTCACTGAAGTTACTTTTTTAAATACTCAGCTAAAAAAAATAGGTGCTGAATATGCAAAAAAGGATTTTCAGTTGATTGCAATGGTTGAAAGTAAGCTTCCCCAGCCATATAAAGTTTTTAAGGAATCAAGGAAAAGGGTTCTTCAATTAAATCCCAATACCCCCTAGCAAACTTTTGATCAATTTTGCAAATCTGTTTTAGATGAAGAAGTTCAACTTATTAAAGAAGGGCATATTAAAAAGAATCATGCATATACAGTCAAAAGTAAATTCTTTAGAAATGATGAAAAAAAGAATTGGAAAGGAAATAATAAATTTCGAAATCACGAAGGTTCTAATCATTTTTCTAGAAATGATGGTGCAGAAAAGCAAGCTGGAAGAAAGCCTTTTATTTGCAGGTATTGTGGAGGTGAGAATCACATGGAGAAGTTTTGTTTGAAGAAGAGGGTCAATGAAAGGCAGCAATACAAGCCCAAGCAAGAAAGGTTTAAGGATGGAAAGAATGATAATCATAGTTTTGTAGCTATCTCTTTAAAAAGGCAAGAGAAATCAAATGAGGAGGTAATTGCTACTCCCAAAAGTAAATCTACTGTTAAAGGGGGATACTTTGCTTCAAATTCTAATAAAGAATGGATTTTAGATTTAGGGGCATCATCTCACATGACTGGGGATAGATCTTTGTTTATTGATTTTTATGAAGAAAAGAATTCAGATCAAGAAATTTCTATTGGCAATAAAATGAAACTTCCAGTTTTAGGAACAGGAACTGTTAATGTAACACATGGGTCTTTGAAAAATGTTTTATTGGTTAAAGAGTTGGGGGTGAATCTTATTTCAGTATACAAAATAGTTCAAGCTGGATATGAGTTTGTTGTCAATGCTGATCAAGTTATTGTTAGAGATAGAAAAGACCCAAGCAATATAATTGCTATTGGTAGAGTTGATCACGAAGAGAATCTATTTAAATTTGTGGGGTTTCTTGATGATAAATATACACTCTCTCATGCTTTTATTGCTCATACTGATTATATGTCACAACTTTGGCGTGCTAGACTTGGACATTTAAATTATAGAAAATTACAAGATATGGTTAGAATGGATATGGTTAGAGGATTAACAAAAATTTCAGCTTGTGAAGGTGTGTGTGAAGGTTGTGTGTTAGGGAAACATCATCGAGATCCTTTTGATTCAGGTAAAGCATGGAGAGTTAATCATCCATTGCAACTTATTCATAGTGATTTATGTGAACCAGGATATCCTTCACTTTTAGGTGCTAGGTACCTTCTCACTTTTATTGATGATTATAGCAGGAGAGTATGGGTTTATTTTCTTGAAAGGAAAAAAGAAGTGTTTGAAGTATTTCAAAAGTTTAAGGCATTAGTTGAAAATCAAAGTGGCAAAAAAATTAAATGTTTAAGGACAGATAATGGGGGTGAATATTGCAATTATGTTTTTGAGTCATTTTGTGAAAATTATGGTATTAAGGTGCAAAGAACAGTTCCTTATACTCCTCAACAAAATGGGGTGGCTGAACGAATGAATAGAACTCTTTTAGAAATGGCTCGTTGTATGTTGCATTTTAAAAGTTTGCATAATAAATTTTGGGGTTTGGTTGTTTCTTGTGCTGCACATATTATAAATAGAATCCCCACCAAAGATCTCACAAATATCACCCCAGAAGAAGCATGGAGTGGTAAGAAACCTCACATTGGATATTTTAAAGTATTTGGGTGTATTGCTTGGGCACACATTCCTGATGCACAAAGGGAAAAGTTAGAATCAAAGAGTCATAAGTGTTTGTTTATAGGTTATAGTGAAGAATCAAAGGCTTATAGGTTATATGATTTGACAACAAACAAGGTCTTTGTTAGTAGAGATGTGAAGTTTGATGAGCATTCACAACTTATAGCCACTCCTTCTCACTCTACAGCAACAAATGCTTCTCATTTTTTAGATATTTTAGGAGGAAATGGAGACTACATTGATGAGGATGAGTTGTGCACTTCTACAAATGATGAAAATACTAATGAAAACAACACAACTAATGCTTGTAATCAGACATTTTCTGCAAGTAGTAATGATGAAGAAGATAACTTTTCAGCTAGCCAAAAGACAAGGAGTGTTGAAGAAATATATAGGCAAGGCTCAAAGATCCAAGGGAGGAATGGTAGTGCTCTCATGGCCAAAGTATTACAAGTAAATGACCCAAGATCATATGAGGAAGCTAGAGGGAAGAAAGAATGGGAGCAAGCTATGGAAGAAGAATATGATGCTTTGGTGAAAAATAAAACTTGGGAACTTGTGCAACTTCCCAAAGGTAAGAATGTCATTGGTTGCAAATGGGTTTATAAAACAAAATTTAAATCAGATGGTGCTATAGAAAAATTTAAAGCTAGATTGGTTGCTAAGGGATTTAATCAAAAAGAGGGTGTTGATTATGAAGAAACTTTTGCTCCTGTCATTAAAATGAATACAGTTAGAATTATTCTTTCTTTGGCTGCAAGTCTTGGGTGGCATATTCATCAAATTGATGTAAAAAATTCTTTCTTAAATGGAGATTTATATGAAGAAATATATATGGATCAGCCACCAGGTTTTGTAGATCAACAACATCCTAATCTTGTTTGTAGATTAAAGAAGTCACTTTATGGGCTTAAACAAGCACCAAGAGCATGGAATGAGAAGATTGATAGGTATTTTCAGCTTCATGGGTTTCAAAAATGCAAATCAGATCCAAATCTTTATGTGAAGAGAGTGCAAAATGAAATTATTATTGTTGCAGTTTATGTGGATGATTTACTCATAGCTGGACCAAATATTGGGTTAATTAGTGATTTCAAATTAGATCTTAAAGGGGCATTTCATATGAGTGATTTTGTGAACTGAATTATTTTCTTGGCTTGCAAATTAGTAGACTTCATGATGGGTTATTTATCTCTCAAGAAAAATATGCTTTGGATCTTTTAGATAAATTTAACATGCTTGAATGTAAGCCAGCCCCTACTCCTTTTCAATCTGGAATTAAGCTTACTAAAGAATGTATTTCCAAGAAGGTGGATGCTACTTTATATAGACAGCTTGTTGGTAGCTTGGTTTATCTAACACAGTCTAGACTAGACATTTGTTTTGCAGTCAATTTGGTATCTAGATTTATGCAGGAACCAAAAGAAACTCATTGGTTGGTTGCCAAAAGAATTTTACGATACATTCGTGGCACCATTGACTATGGCATTCATTATAGTTACAAGTCTTCAATTTCTTTGACTAGCTTCACAGATTCAGACTAGGGAGGTGACATAGATGATAGAAAATCTACTAGTGGTTATATTTTTCAGCTCGGGTCAGGTCCAATTACATGGAGCAGCAAAAAAAAAACTACTACATCATTGTCCTCATGTGAAGCAGAATATAGAGCAACAAAAGAAGTTGGAAAGGAAGTAGTTTGGATTCGCAACCTTTTATTTGAGCTTGGTTTTGCACAAAGTTCAGCTACTCCTTTGTATTGTGATAATCAAAGTGCTATTCAAGTTGCAAATAATCCTATTTTTCATGCTAAAACAAAACACATTGAGATTGATAGTCACTATATTCGAGATCTTGTTCAAGCAAATTTTGTTAATCTTCTCTTTTGTCCAAGTGAAGACCAAGCAGCAGATATATTTACTAAGAGTATGCTTGAGGCCAAATTTTTAAAACTATGAGGCATGCTCGGCATGATTGAGGTGAACATTAAGGGGGGATAGTCATGTCATGTTCCCCTCTCTTTCTTTTGTTGTAAATAGGTACCTAACAAGGCTGAATGCTAGGACCTATCCTATCTATATTTTTTATTGTAATTTCTCCCATAAATTATCATTAGTGGTAGAAATTAAGGGAGGATGTTAGAAATAGTCAATAGTCATGCTATTATAACCAAACAACAAGTATGCCACACATTTCCTATTAAATTGGTAACAAGATAGAAATGTCCTCCATGAAACTAGGTCATACAACATTATCCTAAGAAGATATGAATGTCCTCCTTGATACTAGGTCATACAACCTTATCACCTTATCCTCTAGAACCATATTCTCATCTCATGGGCTCTCTATATATAGAGGCCATTGCATAGCCTTGTAGCAATCAGTTTGATGAATAAAAGTTTCTTCTCTCTTAAGTGTTTATTTCTATTTTATCCATTGCCAAGTATTTGTGCTTATTTCAGATCTTAGTAAATCTTAGATCTCTTATTTTTATCAATCTTTTATCTTTTCGAGAGACTCAGAAAATAGTTGGTTTTGTGTCTTCCATAGATCTGGTAGAAGTATGTAAGCTAATCTGTAAGCTTTCTTTTCCATTAGATTTTAGTGAAAATAGTTTCATTATGATATAATGTTGACTTACTGAATATATCTAGGTCAGTTTATTTATATTTCAAGCATATGTTGTTTTTAATATATAAATTTTAAGTTTTTCTTTGGACGACATATTTCTGTCTTCAAAATTTAGGAAAAAAAAGCTATTCATTTTGTTCTTCAGGAAAGAACGCTATGGTCCCATGGTTTATATAATAGAATATGGCCAATATGACTCAGCTTCAGGAACTATGCTTTCGCTCCTTTCTTTCCAGTAAAGTTTATTTAAACACATCTGCCACAGGCATTTAGGGAGTTATTTGTTGGCCATTAGATTTCCACTTTTTTATTACAATTTTTGTGTTTATGCCGTTGTTATTTTTGACTTTAGGGCAGTCGGAACTCTCCATTGGCTTGACAATTTTGTGAAAAGAAGAATTAAAGAAAAAATTAAATTTAAATTTATAATAAGTAATAGAAATATTTAAAATTCAGTATATTGTCATTATAGTATATTGTAATGTAAACAGTCACTGAAGATTAGTGAAATATTATTAAATTTGAGACATTATTTAGTACTTCATATTTTATATGTTTATTTGTTTTAATCTTTTGTGATTTAAAATATCTTAAATTTTGTTTGATTATATGAAAGTGTATCATTAAATAGAGCAAAACTATAGAGTCAGACTATTTTTCATTGGTTAGAAAGAATAATTAAAATGTAATTATGTTTAGCAAATTTAGAGAAATATAAATTGTTATTATATATTTGATTTTAATTACATGTTACATGAAGGGTAATTAGGTTGTTCTTTAGTAATTATTAATTAGTACTTGATTTCATATATAGTTTGTTTGGTAAGAAATGTATTAATTGAAAATGATATATTAAGTATTAGATTTTATTTACTAAGGTTTGTTTTATATGTAGTTTAGAAATTATGTATTTTTAAAAATAGTTTAGCTACTATGATGATTTGTAAAGAAATGGGCTATAGTTAATTTAGTAGAAAATATTCTAATAGTTTTTCACGATGTATATCATGTACTACGAAATTTGATTAAGTTGTATTAAATGGGTTTCTACTTAGTTGAGTTTAAATTATTGTATTTGATCCCCACACTAGAAACAACAATTGGAAGACTAAAAGTCACAACTTGGAATTCCAAAAAGTGATCCCTCATGAGATTTGAACCAGTCTCCATAATAAGAACACATTGCTTTAGCTAAGCTAAATCCATTGAACATATTTATGCTTAATTTGTTAAAAATAATAGTTTTATTAATGTGTGTATGTTTCAACATATTTTGACTTCACATTTAATTTATTCTATTTAAATACAAAGAGAAATAAGGGGTAGAGATGGAGAGAGATATATCTAGAAAGGCATATACAACACTTATTATCTCTATCTTTTATAAATGTGTTTATTTTGATATATTTTGACTTCATATCTAGTATACTCTATTTAAATACACGGAGAAATAAAGGTAGAGATGGGGAGAGATGTATCTAGAAAAACATATATAACACTTATTATCTCTATCTCTATATATCTCCATGTATGTTAATCTCTCATTCTCCGCATATTTATCTCTCTCTCTCTCTCTCTCTCTCTCTCTTCCTTTGTGTGTTCATTTCTACCTTTATCTTTACCTCCACATCCATATCCATCTTCTTCTATATATCTCTCCATGTCTCTTTATCTCTTATTATCTTTATACATATATTTTTTTACATGAAAAATGGTCATATATAACCTATAATTTTCTACAAATTTTATGGAAATTCACCCCGCATGCTTACAATTGTATTTGTGAATCATAGTCAAATTAAAAGTATAATAGGCTTATGTAACTCACTTGACATATTGAAGGGATGTTAACATGAAACATGTTTAAATATAAACCATCATCAATATTGTTCAACTTTCTTCAAACTATTGGATTGTCTTTTAATATAAAAAGTAGCAAAAGGGTGCTGACCCGTGGGACAAACAATAGACACTAGATAATGTTAGAAATAACAAAACCTAGTGCCAAACAACCAGAAACAAAGAATCTCAAATAAAGTCTACCTCTATAAAATAAAGGTTTGAATGTGGAAAACCCACCAACCATGGTCCACATTACTAAGGATTAGCATGGGATAAGCCCCCATGCCCCCATACTAGCAGCATTCTTAAACCAAAAATAATCTTGAACAAAGGCCCCAAAAGAGTCCTTTAAAACAAACAACAACCATCTATCACATAACAAAAAAAGAAGAAGAGGGAGAAACAATCTCATCCTCAAAAGACCTAGTAACCAATCTCAAACAATAGATAGCATGTTCTTCTTTTACCAGCATAGCCAGGCAATGGATAGCTCATTCTTCTTTCACCATCATACACATGCAAAGATGATATATTCTTCTACCACCATTATACCCAAAGGTCCATAGCCACAAACACCACCAATTACCCAACTATTATCACAATTATTAACCTTAAAAAAAATTAACCATATGAGTACTATAAATTGAAATGACAAAAAGATACTCATACAGAATAACACCAGATATGTTAACTAGGGAAACCCTTGATCAGAGGTAAAACCCTAGTGGGGATGGTGCCCACAAGATGATGTACTAATATAATTGTTCCTTGTTAGAGGATGTACCCTATTAGGAGCCGATGAATACATTTAGTACATATGAGTCCCTATTAGGAGATTCCAACCTATTAGGAGTTGTGACAACCTTGTTAGGAGTTGTGGGAGACAGTTGTGTTAGCATGAATATTGATGATACTACATTGCAGGAGTATCCTAAGCATTGAAGAGTATTGATATGTTGCATTCATGAATGTATTTGTCATTGATGTCAACATAGTAGTACTTTTATTAAGACTAGAAGAATAGCAGCCAGTAATCTTAAGATGTGCAAAAGCAAAGCAAGTATCAGATGATGCACAAAATATGAGGAAGTTTCAAATGATGCACAATAGAGGACATGTTCCTGAGGCTGTCCTAATGAAGTGGTCTAAAGGACTAAGTTTGATTTGATTTTGTATAGAAGAAAAGCATTATAAAATAGAGTTCTGATGATCTATCATTATCTTTCATCTGAGATGTAATGAAGGTAATGCGTAGATAATAGTGATTGAGGATGATCATGTGGTGATGCTAGTATGTGTGCAAGACATGGTTTCACACGTATAAAGTTTTGTATAGATTATGAGCCAATGGTGTTTTTATAATTGTGAACTAATTAATTATCTTATTTTAATTAATTGGGAAAGCCTCAAGGCCGACACAAGAAAGTATTATAAATATATGGTATAAAGGAAAGTTTTTTTCTTTATTTAAGATGTGAGATGGATCAAGAGGATCAAGTGGAATGTGAAGTATTAGTAGGTAGTGCAAGAAGGAACAGAATTCATAAAAGTGATCCAAGGGATCATTGGATGTATAGTAGGAGATCTTCCTACAAGATGATCTTTGGATGCAAGCTATGAAAGAAGGATTAGATCAGATTGTGAAGAATGAAACATGGGAAATAGTTCCTAGACCTAAAGATAAGAATGTGATAGGAACCAAATTGGTATTCAGAAATAAGATGAATGAGCAAGGAGAAGTTGTGAGAAACAAGGCCAGACTTGTTTGCAAAGGATATTCACAACAAGAAGGCATAGATTATAAAGAAACCTATGCACTGATGGCAAGAATGGAAGCAATGAGGATGTTCTTGGCTTATGCAACAAGAAAGAATTTCAAGGTTTATCAGATGGATGTCAAGTCAACTTTTTTGTATGGTTTGAAGCAAGCACCTAGAACCTGGTATGCAAGGTTGGAAAAGTATTTATCAAAGCTTGGATTTATCAAAGGTACAACGAACGGTAATTTTAATTTGAGAAAAATTGATGATGGTCTATTTATCGTTGAAATATTTGTGGTTGATATAATATTTTGAGGAAATGATGAAGAAAGTGACAAGTTTGGTGGAGCGATGCAAAATGAATTTGAAATGAGAATGATAGGAGAAATGAAGTTTTCCCTAGGATTGTAGATTACGTACAAAAAAGATGGGATATTTATTCACAAATTAGATTTTTTGAAAGATTTTTTGAAAAAATTTAGTTTGGAAAGTTGCAAGCCTATTGGTACTCCCATGATAAATGGTCACAAGTTATCCAATAAAGATGGGACACCTACAATTGAGTAGAAGAAGTACAGATCTATGATTGGAGGATTGCAATATTTGACTCACACCAAACTAGATATAGAAAATGTATTTGGGATTGTAGCAAGATTTTATGTTGATCCAAAAGAGTATCATTATGCAATGGTAAAGAGGATATTCAAATACTTGAAGGGTACATCTAATTATGGAATATGATGTGATAGATCAAGTGATTTCACCTCATTCACATATATTGATGTAGATTGTATAGGTAGTATAGATGATAGAAATAAAATCGGTGGTGGAGCATTCTTTCTTAGAGGAAGATTGGTTTCTTGGTTGAGCAAGAAATAGGACTATATATCTCAGAGTATAGCCAAGGCAAAGTATGATTCAATAGAATCTAATTCTAATCAAGTTATCTTGATGAAACAAATGTTGAAGGATATTGGAATTGAGTTTATAGAACTTGTTATCATTTACTATGATAACACAAGTATAGTAAGTATGTCTAAGAATCTAGTATTAAATTCTAAGACAAAGCACATGTCCATAAAGTGTCACATTTTGAGAGAGAAGCCAGTAGAGAAAGAGATAAGGCTATAGTATGTAAGTACTAAATATTAGATTGAAGATATCTTTATGAATCCTTTTTCTAAAGATACTTTTGAGTACCTAAGAGGTATGCTAGGAGTTATGCCCCTACCTACCTTAGAGTAGTTGATGCAAGGAGTGCATTAGTCTAGTGGTGGAGAGCACTATGGTTAGATTGGACTAAATTTTGATGCTTCATGTATAGGGGAGTATTTGATATGTACTAAGTCATAGAGGACTCTAAGTATTTGGTATTGAATAGTGACTTTGGACACTCGAGCTAGTTCATGATTTGAGCAGTTGACTAGCATTTGGTATGTAACAATTGGTCTTGTGATTGACACCTTTGACATTGATGTCAATGGGGGAGATAATGTACATGAAAAATATATTGAGTAAATGTTGGTCTCAGATTGGTTTTGAAAATTGAGTGTCAACAGACTTAACAAATTCTCTTAGTTGATGCTGAGTATAATACAGGTGTCAAGCAAGTATCAAGTGTCAAGTGACTATAGATGCTGAGGGAACTATATGTGTTGAGTCACTACATGTGCTAAGTGAAGTATAGGTGCCAAGCAAGACAAAAATCCTATATGTCCTGAGCACCAATAATCAATATGTGTCGAGCATCAGGAAATAGTAAGTGCCAAGTGACACTATTTTAACATATGAGTTTGTGCCTTCACAAACTCAATTGCAGATCATGTTGCATGCCAGCTAAGAGATAGATTTCGAGTTCTAGAAGATAAGATCAAATATTTTAGAGTCCCTTCATGCAACCAATGAAATAATTCTAAGGCTAAAGATGCAAAGCAAATGAATCTCAGTCGTAGATTCATAACAAACCCTATGTCATGAAACATTTAAAATAAGGACAAAGCCTTATGATTCATTTTTTTGATATTGTTGAAAGAGTTTAGAAGAGAAAAAGAGTAGAAGGGTGACGTAGAGAAATAGGGAAAGAGATGAATTAGTTAGAGTAGAACAGAGCATCGGTACATTGAAGAGAGACATATCAGATCATCAAGGATCAAAATAGATTGGGCAAAACATCAATCTAAAATCAGCAACATAAGGTTGTAAGTAATAAAGAAAAACATTCTACTATAAATTCTAACCATTGTATTAGGAGAATGAAAATCCTATGTTGATAGGTTGGTTTAACAGTCATATTGTAAATCCTTTACTAGGGTGACATTCCAAGTGAATGTTTGTAAAATCATTTTGACAAATGCACTTCTAACAGAGTGTTGAGCCTTTAATAGGGCAAGCCTCTCATAGGGAAAATCATCTATGATGGTCAAACTATTGTAACACTAATTGGTTACATATTGCTACAATGATAATTTATGGGTTTCATCCACACCCCAGTTTTACCTTCTCATTTTGGAGGGTTTCTAGGTGACCAAAATCTTGTGTTAAGTGTTTACATGCATGTCTTTACTTTTATGTTAATTAGATGTGTTACATGCATATGATTGATTTCAGATAGAAAAGTTTTAGAGGTTAAAATGTGTTACTTCTAATTCACCCACAACCCCCCCCCCCCCCCCCCCATGGAAGTAAATCTTCGCACTTGTGAATTCCAACAATTGGTATCAGAGCATAGGTTTTCACAAGGAGAAGCCTTACAACTTGGAGAAAAAGATCTAGAGATGGAAGTCTACAAAATTGGGAAGATCATAGAGAACTAGAAGATTGAGATACATGCCATTTTACATTCTCTAGAAGAAGCTAGGGAAGAGTTGAGGAAATTCTTAAAGAGAAGAAGAGAGATTGTCATAGCTGAAAATGACACATAGTACAAGGAGATTGATACCTCAAAAGTGTTTTCCAATGGAGATTCCAAAGAGTTTTATGTAGCAATAATAGATTTGATGGAGAAGAATAGAGCTCAAGTAGAAGAGATTAGATCTCTCGAGATTGAGCAAGAATCACAAGCCATGGTGCTTTATGAAGTGACTAAATAGAAGAAGAGAGTCATTGAAGATAAGGCTATGATAGAAAATGAAAAGAGAAACCTTGCTAATAGATTGAAGGAAAAGTCAATTGAACTTGCAAGAATTTCCAACATGTAGCTAGACACCCTAAGCCAGATGATGAATGCACATCATGAGTTGAATGTCAAGGACATTGAGATCTTCACACTAAAGATGCAAAATGAACAACTGCAAAATGACTTGAGAAGAGAGAAGAAGATTATAGAGAGCTTCACCAAATCTAGTGAAGCCATCAAGCACTTTGAATAGCTGCTAAAATCACCAAGAACCAACAATGACACTTTAGGACTAGGTTACACAAGCACTAAAGAAGGAGAGTCATCAAAGACTGCAAAAGAAAGAAGTGACAACGGTAAGAATACTAAACCCACTTAGCATTTTTGTGGTAAAAAGGGACATACCTGTAATGTATGCAGGAGAAAGAATGCCAACTAGTATTACAAACCTAAGAACATGGGTCACTATCACAAATGCAACAAGCAAGGTCATCAGGCACAAGACTACAGGAAAAGAACCATAAGGACACCAAGATTTGAAGGTCACTACTACAATTACAAGAAGTATGGACATAGAGCCTTTGAATACAAGACAAAGCCTATGTGGTCACCAAACCAACCAGCAAAGACCAAAAGTCATGGACATCACTACAATTGGGACTGCAACATTGGGCAAAGCTGTCACCTAAAATAGGTGGTTGAGTCAAACCACTTGCTTTGGTTGTCTAAAGATAGGACACATTAGTAAGTATTTCCCAACTAAGTCAAAAGCACCTAACTTTGAGTTCAACAAAGGGAAACCAAAAGTTGATGTTGAACACATCAGAGAAGAGATGAATAGGACATGGAAGAGAAGAGATGGAGGCAACACATCTAATGGATGGATCAATTCACTCAAAAGGTCAAGTGGTCACACTTCATCCAACTAAGCAAGAAAAGGTATGTGGGACTGATATTCAATTCTTTATCATACATCAAGCCATATAACAAATAAGTATTACAATAGATAGCTTAGCATGAATGTAGATGGAAAGTTAATGTTTTGACAAGTGTTGTCGAGTTGTCTTTAGGTGTCGAGTAAAAGCTTAGTATCTACCAAGTTATTTGTCAAAGTTAGTATGAACCGAGTTGGTAGTGGAAGCTGAGTGGAGGGAAATTTGTATTGAAGTCGATTAAAAGGACAGTAGCATAGAATTGCTTTGGAAGCTGAGTGGACAGCTATAAATGCACTAAGCATTAAATGCTTTCCCAGTAAAGATTTGAGCATTTGCAAAGATTTCAACATAGATTCTGTACAAGTTCATCGATTCAAAGTATTTAACTTGTGCCGAGCTATGTAGTTTCACTATTTTCTTGTGTTGAAATGCTAGTTAGTGAAAATGGCCTCAAGCTCTAGGAAAATGCAAGAGAAAGAGCCATTTAAGGTCCAGGTAGTGTCTAATGAGGTTAAGAAGCCCAATTTTTGGCTAATCCCTGAAGTTCCATATAGAAATGACCCTACTAGAGCATTGTCTATTCGTCCTCCTAAAGTAGTAATGGTTCAAGATGCTAGGAGATGCTACAACTGCAAAATTGGGGTTGTAGGAGATATGGAGATGAGGGAGGCATATGATAGATTATGTGAAAATGGATTCTTGAAGGAAGAATACAAAATTGTCGAAAGGAAGGGCTTAACCCATGCCCTAGATTTCTCCATGGTGTTTAAGATCCAGTGGATTAGAATTGTATTGAGTAGAATACATGATGGAATTTTGTGGCTAGAAGATGGGCTAGTTATGATATCCAAAAAGATCATCCATAGGGTAACAAGGTATCCAACCCTAGAACAACCCATAATATTGAGAAGTGATTCCAAAGAGGCTATTGAAAAGAATATTGGATCCAAATGGAATAAAAGAGGGATGACCGTTGATACCATTAAAGACCCTCTTGTTGATTTTTTTGTTAGGGTTATTTCACACAGGTTCTACCAATCCAATAGACTTAATAGTGTGCCCTACATAGTAGTGGATGTTGTTTATAAGATAGTAAAGAAGGACCACACATATGATCTTGCAGAGTTGCAGCTACAATAGATAATGGAAAACTTTGGAGCCATAAGGACATCCAAAATTGCACAATGCAAGTTTGGATCAATTTTGATCTGTTTGTTCTTTTATATACAAAATGAGTTCCCTTCTTTTGATAAGGTCAACTGGAAGACAAATAGGTCTATAGTAGTCCAAGTTAATGAATACATTGAACAAATGGGAGTCAATTTTGAGACCATAATCACCAGTTATTTTGAGGACTATAAAAAGTCAATGAAGCAAAGACTTAGGATTCTAGTCCCTCTAGTGGAACAACATGTAAATGACATATGTTTTCTTGTTGATATTGATTATACCTATATACAAGCAGCCATACCAAGAGTTAGATGGCTTAGACCTCTTAGGTATGAGATCAACATAGATGAGGCATCTGTAGCCATAACAACATTGTTAGCAGAGGAAACTGACAAGATTGCTAAGCCATTTGGAACCTATGATGTTGTTAAATCTAAAGTAGAAATGGAATTAAAAACCACCTCTACAATCAAGAAGAAGGAAAAATTAGTGAAGTTGAAAGAAAGTTTTGGAGAAGGGGTAGCATAGGTAGAGGAGGATGAAGATGAAGAAGAAGACAAAGAATAGGGGCAAGGGCCATTAGCACTAACCCAAGGCATGGGTGAAGATATTGAATAAGTAGAGGATGTTGAGGAAAAAGAGGAAGAGGAACCACCAAGGGAAAAACCAAAGAAAATAAAAGCCTAAAAATAGCCTACTGCTCAACCAAAAGGAAAAAAGAAAGCAACCAAGCCTAGCCTTGCAAATCCTACAACCAAGGTAGCCAAGGAGCAGGTAAAGAAGAAAGCTACAGAACAAGGAGGTCTAGCATAAAAGAAACTAAGGAGGAAGTATGTGGCACCTCTAGAGTAAGATGATGAGAGGATAGAATCTAAAGATAATAACCAATTCAAAGTGGTAAGTTGCACTCCTAAATCTGATTTGGAGAATATATGTGACAACATAAGAGATAATGCAAAATTATCTAGTTAAAATGCCTAGATTTCAATAGGTTGTCAAGAGAAGAACAAAACATGGTAGAAGAGTACATCTATAGTATGATGGCTAAGTTCAAGAATACTCCACTTGAACTAGATAACACAATGCCTAAGGAACCCTAGTCCATTGTTGAGAATAAATGGCATTATTGCTTGAACATGGAGAAGGAGATAAGAGAGTCTACATTGGCTCATGTGATGCTCGATCTTACAAAAGGCCAAATAACTAAGGCTAATAAGAAACATGGGAGTAGATTGCACCAAAATATAGAGCCTTTAGCATATTGCAAAATAACATTGAAGATGTGGTGAAGAAGTCCACTCTCGTGTGGAAAGTAATATATGGCCTCCAAATAGTCAAGGAAGGACAAGAAGATCCCTTTGATGGAAGAAATGATGATGATGATGAAGAGGAGGAAAATGACAGGGAAGAACAAGGAGAGAAAGAAAAAGAAGAGGTTACTATGGAAAAGGAGGTACAAAAGAGTGACGTGGAAATAGCTGATCAAAAACAACAAAATCAAAGTGTACAAGATGCACAAATGCCACCTCCTAGCCCTCCACATGTAACACCCACACCTGCAAATTTAGTGTTTGTTCAAGATGTTCATGACACTTCTAGTCAAAATATAAACCCATTGACTATAGAGGATCTTAAGAAGATCTTTCACCAAACAACCTTGCAAGCACAATTATATGCAAATCTAGTATTGGTGAGTGTGGAGGAACTCCAAAATGCATTAGCTAATATAACAAAGGAGAAGGTGAATCCACAAGAATCACCTTCTCATATTCAAATAGCTACAAGTGAACAAACACAAGAGCAAGTAGTACAAGACACAATTGCTAGGGTTGATTCAATAGTGCAAGATACTTCAACTACCAAGGAGAAGGGAAAGAAGGAATTATGATAGCAAGATACCTCTATCACTAAACACAAAATCAAGGTGCACTCCCTCAAAGTAAAATTATTGACAATGGCAGAACTAAAGAGAACAAGGAGTAGAGCCCTAAAGAAAAGGAACAAGAGACAATTTAGATATTGATCAACTTGCCTACAACAGGACCCCCATAGGAACCACACAATAGTCAAGCACTGATGTAGTACTATTGAAAATCTTAGCACTAGGCTCAAGCTCTACCAAAGTAGCTAGGGTACTTCACTATGGAGACCCTGCATTTGATGAGGACATAGTTATTTCAAGGTATGACTACAAAACTATGAGCATAGATCAGATCAATGAAGTGCAAGAGGCACTAGAAAAGAAGAAGCAACCAAAAATGCTCAAGAATGAGTATAAGTAGAAGTAAAATTTAATAGAAATAAAGGACATCTTTCTAGATGGATTTAGCTTGTAGGTACCTGATGGAACAAAGCCCATCATGGAGCAACTATCCAACATAGTGGACCAAGTACAGAGTGAAGACCTAGATACCAATGCCAAATTGCTTGAATGGTCTAAGAGGAAATTATAGATGAAAGTAAATGAGAAAATATCAAGTGAGATAGCACTTTCACAAGTTGAGTTGGCTAAGAAGATAGAAAAGGTCAAAGAAGTACTTGAGAATATTTTCTCATTGTACTCAAAATTGTGTGATTCCTCATTTTTCACACAAGAGACTAGCCAGAGGATATTGAGCTTGGAGAGGAACTTGAAAATATCAAGTATACAATTACCTAAGGATCCAGCTCAAAGTGAGAATCATTTTGCAACTACACTTCACATACAAAGAGAATTAGTTGTACTCACAATAGATGAGGCTAATGTCAAGGCCAAATTGATATAGATTCAGTCTACAATAACCCCTCACATGGAGGTATTACACAACGAACTGGCCTACACAAAAAAATGTTTTGAAGAAAGATCCCAATCTTTCTACTTTAGAAGGCCTTATACACCTTGTAGTAGAGACAACCATCTAGCTCAAAGCATTGGAGATTGCTCTAGACAATTGGGATGCTACTCTCAAACTAATCATGGAGGTAAAAAAATCATTTTTGGCTAAGTGTTCAATTAACCCATAAGAACCCTTTGACATAAGTGTCAAAAAGGGGGAGATTATATATTTTTTTGAGGAGAATAAGACCCAAAGGGGGAGATACCCACAAAGGGAGAGACATAATAAATTGGGGAGATAATACAAAATTTTGAATTTTGAGCCAAAAAGGATACAAAGACTGCAAGGGAGAGATGTGTGAAAGGGGAAGTAAAAGACAAAACATGGAAAATAAGGCAAAATAGACAAGGTAGAGATAAAGAGTATTAGCATGAGACAAATCTAGCATAAAGTGTGTAAGTTTTGGTTATAGTATGGCACATCAGCTTGAGGGAGAGTTTCAAATTTTGAATGTATAAAGTCCTTTACAAAAATTTTAATAGGTTTTAAATTTTGTACATATGTTAAATAGATGTGTATTATACTCATAGAGATCATATCAATAATGTATAGTTAAGTGTTTTTGACACTCATGTCAAAGGGGGAGATTTTTGGTCTTAGATTGGTTTTGAAAATTGAGTGTCAACACACTTAAAAAATTCTTTTAGTTGATGCCGAGTATAATACAAGTGTTGAGCTACAATATGTGCTAAGCAAGAAATCCAATATGTGCCAAGCTATTCAGATGCTGAGAAGATAGATAATGGAAAGCAAGTATCAAGTGCCAAGTGACTATAGGTGTCGAGTGAACTATATGTGTTTAGTTAGTACATGTGTCGAGTGAAGTATGGGTGCCATTGAAGACAGAAATCCTATATGTGTCAAGCACCAGTAATTAGTATGTGCCAAGCATTAGGAAATAGTAAGTGTCGAGTGACACTGTTTTAACATATGAGTTTGTGCCTTCACAAAATCAATTGTAGATCATGTTGAATGCTAGCTAAGAGACAAATTTTGAGTTCTAGAAGATAAGATTGAATCTTTTAGAGTCCCTATGTATTTTTCATGCAACTAATGAAATAATTCTAAAGTGAAAGAGGAAAAATGAATGAATCTTAGCCATAGATTCATAACAAACCCTAAGTCATGAAACCTTTAAAAAAAGGACAAAGCCTCATGATTCATGTTGTTGATGTTGTTGAAAGAGTTGAGTTTAGAAGAGTAGAAAAGTAAAAGGGTGACTTAGAGAAATAGGGAAGAGACAAATTAGATAGAGCAGAATAGAGAATCATCACATTGAAGAGAGACATATTAGATCAACAAGGATAAGGATAGATTGGACAAAACATCGATATAAAATCAACAACAAAAGGTTGTAAGTAATCAGGTCAAACATTCTACTATACATTCTATCCATTGTATTAGGAGAATGAAAATTCTATGCTGATAGGTTGGTTTAACAACCATATTGTAAATCCTTTAACAGGGTGACATTCCAAGTAAATGTTTGTAAAATCCTTTTGACAGGTGCACTTCTAACAGAGTGTTGAGCTTTTAACAGGGTAGGCCTCTCATAGGAAAGATAATCTATGATGGTCAAACTATTGTAACACTAATCAGTTACATATTGCTACAATGATAAGTTGTGGGTTTCTCCTTCCCCACTATTGTCAAACTATCCCCACCCTAGTTTTACCTTCTCATTTTGGAGGGTTTCTGGGTGACCAAAATCTTGTGTTATGTGTTTACATGCATGTCTTTACTTGCATGTTAATTAGATGTGTTACATGCATATTAATTAGATGTGTTGAGACGTTTTACATGCACAGAAGGAAGTGTAATTGTGTCGATGCAGACAAAAATTATTGTAAGTTGTTTACTTTGAACAACTACTACCAATCCTAAAAGAAGAAGAAGAAATGTACACCATTACAAAAGGTTTTAGATTGATGAAGAGGATTTAAGAAGATGATAGCAGAAGAGTACAATTTGGTATTCATGAAACTTAGATATTTTTCATCTATGTTTCCATCAATGCCAAAGGGGGAAATTGTTAGCATGAATGCTAATGATACTACATTGGGGGAGTATCCTAAGAATTGAAGAATATTGTTATGTTGCATTCATGACTGTATTTTTTATTGATGTCAACATAGCAATAATTGTGTTAAGACTAGATGAATGGTCGTCAATAATCATAAGATGTATAGAAGATGAGGAAGTTTCAAATGATGCACAATGGAGGATATGTTCCTAAGGTTTTCCTAATGACATGGTTTAAAGGACTAAGTCAGATTTGATGTTCTATGGAAGTTACACTTATTTTACTAGAAGCAGTATAGAAATAGAGTATTGGAAAATAGAGTTTTGATGATCTATTGCTATCTTTCATCTGAGATGTAATGAAGGTGATGCATAGATAATAGTGATAAAGGATGATCATGTGGTGATGCCAACATGTGTACAATATTTGATTTCACACATGTAAGGTTTTTTATAGACTATAAGCTGATAGTGTTGTTGTAATTGTGAATTAATTAATTGCCTTATTTAAATTAATTGGAAAAGCCTCAAGGCCAACTCAAAGAATTATTATCAAGATATGGTATAAAGCAAAGTTATTTTTTTATTTGTAATGTGAGAATTGGATCAAGAGGATCAAGTGGAATGCAAAGTATTAGGATGTAGTGCAAGGAGAAGAATGCTTGTTGAATGAAAGTAAGTGATCTAAGGGTTCATTGGATGCACAGTATGAGATCTGGTTACAAGATTTAAAGGAAGAGAAGTCCAATTGACATGACATGGATAGAGGAAGGAAGTACATTTCATTTCTATTATTCTACGAGGAATAATACATAGATCATTTGGATAGTGGGTTCTTTGATCTTAACCTTGAAGCTATTTGAGCAGTGGGTCCAACTATCTTCCACAAATCCTAGTAGAGGCTCATATGTGTAATACCACAAAATTGGCACATTGCCATGCTAAACCAATTCAAGTCTAGTTGATCAATCCTAAGTCCTATTTTACTAGGCAATTTTAATTCTAATAATCACTACTTGACTTAAGTGTCAAATGAAGAAAACCCTAATATGTATTAAACACACATTGTATAAAGTTCAACTTCAAGGTCCATGCACCTTTGAAGACATGGTCATACAAGCTATCCAAATAGAGTAATTCATGGTCAAAAAGGGTGAACTGACCATTCAAAAGGACACTAAACAAGGATCCACTTCTAGCAAAGATAAGATCAAGTATGTGAACAAGAAATGAGAGGTTGTACATGATGGAGTCATTGAAAACATTATTCCTAAACTTGCTAAGCCAACTTTCAATCTTATAGACAGTCTCAAAGAATCTAAGAATTTTGATAAACCTCATTTTGACAACAAGAAACTTGGAAACAAACCAAAGAGCTCATCTTGGGTTACATACCAAAAATGAGAATATACACCTCTTGGTGAAACCCTGGATGTGGGCTATAAGACCTTGCAACAAAAAAAGCTCATTTCTCCATTAGATAACTCACATCCTTATGATCCACAACCATGCCCTTTATAATGGAATGAAACTACATTTTGTGAATATCACTAGAACAAAGGTCACAAAACCAACAATTGCACCAACTTGCAACACAAAGTTCAAGACTTAATTGATGACGGTGACATTGTTTTGGATGGACATAACAAGAACATCGATCACAAGGCTTTCAAGGAGCCATTCATGTCTTATGGAAAAGGAGAAAACTCAAAGCAAAAATCTCATAACATGATCAACTATACATACTCTAATAATGATGAGATAGTCCACATGTTTGAACTAGTGGATTTTGAGTATTGTAACATTATCACCATCAAGGGAAAATAGGACAAAACTAAACCTAAGACACCATTTGTTTTAAGGGGCCCTACATCTAATACATCTGACAATGAACCATCACAATCTTGTGCCAACGCTGTTATGCATTCTCGTACCAAGTTAGTACTCAAAATCCCTATGTTTTCTGCTCTTGAGTTAGAACAACACAAGGAAAAACCTCTTGTTATTCCATCTAGAAAAGGAGCAAAGTTACAACATCATCTGTGGCTACTAGCTATAGTATCCTCGATTAGTTACAATGAACAAATGCTCAAATAACGATCTTTGAATTGCTCAAAATCTCACTTGCTCATAGGTAGATTCTTGACAAAGACCTTACTAAGGAAAATAAACCTCAAGATCATGATCTTGATAGGTTTCAATATATGGTAGGTCATTTGACCTCACCTTACTATATGTCCTTCTTTGATGAGGATGACAATTCACTGAGTCATCTACATTTAACCAACAACTATACATTGAAGTCACGATACAATGGAAACATGTTCACCATGTGTTCATTGACAATGAAGATATTTTAAATATTGTCTTTGCTACTTTTCTTAGATAATTGGGCTAATCTAAAGAGTCCATTTATCGTCATTGCAAGATAATTATCAAAGAATATAACAAAGTCCAGCATAAATCTTTAGGTCTTGTACTGGTATTACCTCTCTGAGTTGGTCCTATAGAAAGGGATGTCACTTGTTAGGTCTTAAACATTCCATTAGTGTACAACATCCTACAAGGAAGGCCATGGATACATGAAATGTGAGCTGTGCTCTCAACTTACCATTAGTGTGTAAAGTTTCCATTTTATGGCTTTGAAGTCACCATACCTGCAAATACTAGCTATACTTGTAATATACTAAAATATTCTAAAAGCTTTGTACCTACAAATAGGGAAACTACAAACCATCATGATAATAAGCTTAAACAAATGAAGTAGTCATTCCTAAAAGAAATTGGGATGGGTGAATATCACATAGAACCAATTATGTCATTAACATCTCTTCTTGTATCTCCCTGTCATTATGGGAGACCATCTAAATAGAAGAGACCTTTTCTGTTGACACCTCAAACTAAGTAAAATGGTACCTTTGTTAAATCTATTGTACCTCTCAAGGAGGAAGATGAAAGTAAAGCTATTGCTACATGGATATACAAAGAGGAAACTCCAGTTGACCTCATAGAATAGTCTCATGAAATTACTCCGAAAAAGTATGTTCCAGGTTTTAAACTCATGAAATGCTTTGGCTACAAGGGGAATGGTCCAATTAGATGCAACAAAAATGATTTTTTTGATCGTGTCAAAGCGATCACTAGATGTTCATGAGATACATTTGGGCTCGGCTTCAATAAGATTCCCTTCAATGTAGGGATTGACAAGTTTATACCAAAACCTGAAAGTTCATCTGACCATGAGTCACAAGCTAAGTCAGTTGACCATGAGGATGATGTTGACAATGAGGATCCTTATCCTTATCCAATTCCTATTGATCTTGTTAAATTTTTTGTAGAACTAGATGACTTTATACCAGGTGTCAACCATGTGGATGGTGATAGTGATTGTTTTGATGACATTACTGATTCTCCCCATACTCAACAAGAATAAGGAGAGTCTAGTCATGTTTTAGTCATTCAAAAACTTTGTAAAAATTTAGATCATGGAGGAGAATTTTTCCCTATCACTTTTGGGGGATTCTACAGTCTATCCCCATGTAGCAAAGATTCTTAAGAGTATGAATTTGACTCTCTCTCAGAGGAAACTATTGACAAGGACATAGATCAAATTCATGTATATGAAAATCATCTTGAAGTAGGTGAATTATATAGGGTTAGGTCAAATGAGTCTCATTCAACTAGTGTCATCAAGTCTTTGATTAATGATGGTAGAACTCAAAGGTATTAGAACACACTTGTGGATGAAGTCACTTTAGGTCTTAAATTGATTTTCCACACATTTGGTGATTATAGTATGAATGCTATCAAACTTGTCACATCTCTTTCACTCACCTATCCTAAGCTCATAGACTGGAATTCCAATGCATCTAATGATTTCCATACATTCTAGAATGACTATACTCTTGCATGCTACTTAAATATTGTTAAACCTGCAATGTCTTCCACTAGAAAATAAAGCTTTAACATGACTGGAGCTAACATCAAATATCTCAGTCACATAGTCAAAAAGAAAAGAAATAGAAGGTCCAATGGTGAAAACCACATTATGGCAATATCAAAACCTAAAATAGTAAAAATAAAAGATGTATCCAAAGGTGAAAACCTCTCTAAGGCACTTAAAACTAAGATATTTGATGCACTTCCTAGTCATTTTTAGGAAAGATCATCGGTGTTGATAAAACCAACACAACCGATCAACTTGGGAATAGAGGAATAGCCTCACATGATACATCTTGCACAATCATTGTCTCTAGAAGAAAAAGAGGAATTGATTTCCTTCTTCCAAGAGAAAAAGATAAATTTTGTGTGGACATACTTAGACATGCCAGGGTTAGATCCCAATCTCATAATGCATCATTTATCTATTGTACCAGGAGTTAAATTAGTCAAAGAAAAACTTAGAAAAATCTATCCTCATGTTACATTACTTGTTAAAGCTAAACTGGAAAAGCTTCTGAAAGCTAGCTTCATCTGTGCTATTGATTATGTTGAATGGATATCAAAAATTGTTCTAGTCACCAAGCATGACAATTCTATCAAAGTCTATACAAATTTTCAAGATTTGAAATTAGCATGTCCGAAGGATAATTTTCCACTCCCCAACATTGATATGATAGTGGATATGATAGTAGGATATGAAATTTACTCACTCGTGAATGAATTTTTTGGTTATAACCAAATCAAAATTGCACTAGAAGATTAGGCAAAGATGACTTTTACTTGTGCATGGGGAACCTTCTATTGGAATGTGATGCCATTTGGTCAAAAAAAATTTGGTGCCATGTATCAGAGGGCAGTTACTACAATTTTCCCTGATATGATGCATAAGACCATGGAGGACTATGTTGATGATACCATGGTTAAGAGCACAAATGCAATAGTCAACCTTCAAAATTTTGGACCCATCGTAGATCATATGGAGAAATTTAGTTTGAGACTTAATCCCAAGAAATGTGCATTTGGTATAACATCTAGAAAATTACATGGTTATATTATCTCAAAAAAAGGAATCAAAGTCGATCCAAAGAAAGTTTAAGAAATCATGGACATGCCTCCACCCCATAATATCAATTAGATGAGGGGCTTTAAAGGAAGAGTTCAATCCATTCATCGATTCATCTCACAACTTGTTGATATATCACAACCTTTTACCAAGACTCTACATAAAGGTGTCAAATATAACTGAAGCCAAGATTATGATCAGAGTCTAACATAGATAAATTAGTACCTTACTAATACACCAATATTGATGCCTCCTATCTATGAGAAGCCTCTTTTTTGATACATCTTAGCAATAGAGTCATCTCTTGGTATACTGCTAGCTCAAGAAGACAATGATAACAAGGAAAGAGCTATCTACTATAATAACTGCACACTGATTTCTTATTAAATGAATTATAGTATCATTGAGAAGGCTTACTTGGCAGTCATCTTTGCTTCCGGAAAGATGAGAAACTACATGCTTGCTCATACTACACATCTAGTTGCTAAAATTGATCCACTGAAGTACTTACTCATTAAGGTATCTCTAACAGGAAAGTTAACTAAGTGGTTCATGATCTTAAGCAAATTTGGCATTCAATATGTTGAGAGAAAGGATATCAAAGAACACACAATCACTGATCAATTAGCAGAAGCACTGATGTGGAGTCTTCTTCTACTAAGAATTGACTTCCCTAATGAATCAATTCTAATGCTCACACACCAAACTTGGGTGATTTTTTTTGATAGTTCCTTCACACAATAGGGATCTAGTGCCAGGCTCTTATTCATAACACTATAGAGGTATTTATTGCCTAAGGTGTACAAGATTTTGTTTCCTTGTATAAACAATATTGTAGAATATGAAGCCCCAATTAATGGCATGAAGATCATAGTTGAATGGAGACTGGATGAATTAAAAATTTTGGTGATTCATAGCTCATAATCAACCATTTCAATGATGCATACCAAAAAAAAGAGAAATCGATCCTATATAAATGCATGGTGGATGACCTAAAGAAATACTTTGCTCATGTCACTTTTCAATAAATTCCTTAGGTGGGCAACAAAGTGGCTAATGCAATAGCTACTCTTGCTTCCATGTTACAGATGCTAGAGAATGATATTCAACATGAGTTCTTTGTAGAAATGTTACTTTACCCTGCCTATAATTCCCTTGAGTTTTGGATGATCTATTCTATTGTAGGACATGACTCATCCCACTACCACCATATATACTCTTATCTGTGTGACCAAACAATTTTGAACAATCTAACCAAGAATGAAAAATGTCATCTTATCCACAATGCTTCATGGTATGTTATTATTTTGACAACTTGTTTAGGAGAGGTCTCGATGGAACATAACATAGGTGTCTAGAACCCAATGAGTCCAAAAGCACATTAAATGAATGTACACAAGGGAATTTATAGATATCAGTCTAATATCTTCACACTAGCTCGTAAAATTATTATAGCTAGTTACTATTGGTTGAATATGGAGAAAGAGGTAATTGAATATGCCAAGTCCTACAAAAAAAATGCCAGCTCCATGGAAATTTGATTCATGCTCTAGCCAAGGAGCTAATTCCATCTATCAAATTGTGGCCATTCCAACAATGGTCCTTTGATCTTGTGGGTTAGATTCACCCATCTTCTTCATATGGATACAAGTTCATCATTACAACTACACACTACTTCACTAAGTGGGTAGAGGCAATCCCTCTCTCTATAGAAAATGGAAAATGTGTAGCTTTGTTCATTATGAATTACATCATATGTAGGTATGATGTACCTTCCTCCATCATTACTGATAATGGAGGATACTTTAAAAACAAGGATCTTAAGGAGTTGTGCAAGAAGTTCAAAATCATGCAACATTGGTCTTCTATCTATTACCCCTAGGGTAATGGTCAAGTGGAGGAATCCAACAAGGTGATCATAAAGATCTTGTATCACACAATTAACAAATCTTGAAGGGACTAGCACCTTGATATTAATCTGACTTTATGGGGTTACATAACAAGCATCAAAACTCCAATGGGTACAATGCTCTTCTCTTTGGTTTATGGAGTGAATTTTGTGCTTCTAATTGAGGTTGAGATTCCTACTTTGAGAATCTCCATGAAGGGCCTCATTAACTATGATGAGTACATAATATCTTAGCTTCAAGAGCTAGAGTTATTAGATGAACATTGACAAGTGGTGTGTGATCATCTTTGAGCTTATTAGCAACATATATCTAGAAGCTACAACAAGAAATCTAAGCCATGTGGCTTCCAACTTGGTGATCTCATTTTGAGAGAAAACCCTAAGAATCAACAACAATAGGTACAAAAAGGGAAGTTTGAACCTATCTAGCTTGGTCCATACATAGTTATTGCAGTGTTTGGATTTGATGCTTATAAAATTGCTACAATAGAGGGAGAGGCACTCAAGGAGCCCATCAACACTCTCTATCTAAAGTGGTTCTATAGCTGATATGATTCCAAAAGCTCTTTGTATATACTTAAAACTCCTAAAAAATCATTATCTTGGTGAAAACCTAGCAATAGGTGCCTTGGTATTACCAAAAATATTCAAAACATCAAAAATTACAAAAAAAATGGAAAAATACAAAAATTCAAAAAAATTGAAAAAGAAAAATGTGTCATTAATGAAAACCTAGCAAATAGGCATCATGGTATCAAAAAAAGAATCTCTGCCAAGAAGGTGAAAACCTAGTAAATAGGCACATATTGTTTCAAATGCTACATATCATAGTGCATCTTCTGGCTCGCGTATAGTTGCTTTCCTACTTTAGTTTTTTACTTTTTCTCATGCCTCCATGGTTTGAATCTTGTCATAACTCAGGGGAAATACCTTATAGTATCATAAAAATTTGTCTCATGCTAATCACCAGCTGTTCTAACTACATCTACCAACTGTCACTAGTGTCACTTTTGAGATTCCTCTCATGGAACATCTCTCTCACATCAATCACTGGTTGTTCTAATTGTTTCTACCTATTGTCACTAGAGTCACTTTTGAGATTCCTTTCACAAAAGACCTCTTTCATGATAGTCACTAGTTGTTCTAGCTACATCTTCCTACTATTACTTGTGTCACTATTGAGATTCCTCTCACAAAAGATCTCTTTCACGACAGTCACTAGTTCTTCTAACTATGTTTGCCTACTATCGCTAGTGTCACTTTTGAGATTCTTCTCATGGAAGATCTCTTTCATGATAGTCACCAATTTTTCTAACTACATCTACCTACTATTGCTAGTATCACTTTTGAGATTCCTCTCATAGAAGATCTTTTTTGAGATAGTCACTAGTTGTTCTAACTATGTCCACCTACTATCACTAATGTCATTTTTGAAATTCCTTTCATGGAAAATCTCTCGTGTCAGTCACCATTTGTTCTAAAAACTTTTTCCTAGTATTGCTCATGTCACTTTTGAGATTCCTCTCATGAAAGATCTCTCATGTTAGTCACTAGTTGTTCTAACTATGTCTATCTACTATTGAACTCAGTTTCCTACTAAGGTTCTTCTTACTAAAGATTCCTCTTTGACTTTAGTCACAAGTTTTTCTAACTACATCTATCTATTTTCATCACCTTATTGAAGATATTTCTTTCATATACATTCTAAACATTGACACTTGACCTCAATCCTATAACACAACAACTAAATTGAATGTGATGAACTTGTTTGGGATATGCTGAGATTTTCTCTATTTGTCTTTTTTTTGCTTTATCATGTCTCTTTGAGCAACTTGATGATGTCACTTTTCACTAGAGAAGTGAGGATTGTGGGGCATGCTCGTTTTCCTTGCATTCTATTTGATGGTTTAGGTCTAATGATTTGAAGCATCCATATAAAAGGGGTGTCCACTATAAGAGCCTCTATCTCATATTGGATGGTTGTGTGTACCTTGACTCATTTTATATGGACTCTTCACTAAGGTTGGTTCTTCTCCTTTCTTGTTGGAGTCAACTATTTATGCTACAATAAATATCGATACTTGTCTTGTTAAGTGAATGTATGGGTCATTGAAAGTATACCCACCACACTTCTATCTCAGGTTATGAATGCAAGGGTCATTATAGACAAAATACTTACTGATTACTTAGCATATGAATGATCTCTCATTTCTCTAGTGTGTCTACATGAAAAAAAATATCTAGTCATCCTAGCATTTATGTTCTGATGCTTATGTTCACTTGGTACATTAAAAGGGATAGATATTTTGGTAATTCTGGCTTCTTTGCCTCAAATGCTTACATTTAATCCTAACAAAAATAGAACATGTGTCATATTCATATTCTCATAATTTTGGTGTCAGTGGGAATTGTATGACATGTGGAATTTAGCTAAATACTTAGTGATGATAATTTTTGAAGCTTAGTAACCAGACTTAGGGTTGCATCTAGTATAGGGCTACATCTAGCATAGGGCTACATTACATAAGCACATGGTTTGATTAATGATTTACTTGCATCCTTTGTGATGAGGGATTGTTAGATTCTTCAATGCATCACATTTCATCTTAACGACACAAATGGTTGATTAATCACCCTCTTGGCTAATACGCTTCTCTGAACCCATTTTTGGGATCAAATTCAAAATCTAACACACTTAAATAGCTTAAAATCTCATTTTAAAATTTTGGGACCGATGCGATCGAATGCTTGTGTAGTCCATTTTTATGATACTTTCTAAATCATGGAATATCTTCAAATCAAACTTTCTTTAAATTTTTCAAAATTTATGGAAAATATCAATTCTGGTCAAATCTATCAACTTTGGTCAAACTTGGTCTTTTGGACCTCAGAATCACTCAGAATCAATTCCAATTTTTTTTCTTCAGATTCTTCTAATCTCTTTTATATTGTTTCAAACCTCGGATTTCTTTAGTATCTCTCAATATACTACTATGCATCATTGTTCTGGTGTGTAATCTTTTGATTTCACTCCTGAGGGCGCAGGATGATTACATCAACGAATCTTTCAAAACTAGCTTCAACCCAATTTCAATCTTATGTCCTCATCACTTGGGGCATCTTGTTCCCCTCTATCTGGCATCTATGTCATCTATCTCATTTTTTGATAACTTGATCACATCTTATAGAAGTCCTTATCAGAGTTTGATGGATAGGTATTGAGACGGTCTAACCTCGACTCTTGAGAATCAAGTCTCATTTTGGCGATGATTCTACGATTCATGATAGGTCTTATTATCTCTTTCATGGACCAATATTTAGGTGTTCTATCTCAATTATGGGGGATTAAGCTCTATTTTGGAGATAATTCCAAATTCTTGCTATGGTTAAGCTTCATTCTAGAGATAATCCTAACTCTTGCTTAGAATTAAGCCTCATTCTGGGGATAATTCTAAGCTCTTGCTTTTGATCATTATTCAATGGATAGGTATCGGGATAGCCTAATCCTAAATCCTAAGGATTAAGCTTTATTTTAGGGATAATTCTATGAATTGTGATTAATCTTGTCATCTTCTAATGGACAGATATCAGGATAATCTAACCATGACTCTTGAGAATTGAGTCTCATTCTAGGAACAATTTTGTGAAGGTTGATAATATTTTTTCCATCAATTTTTGGTATCTACGTGTTCTATCTAGATTCCCTAAGGTTAAGCTTCATTCTAGAGATAACTTTAAAAAGCTTATCAATTGGTGGGTAAGTGCACCAAGTTGTGGTACCAAAAGTGGGCTATAAGTGGACACCTTTTTTCTAAAATTAGCAGTTTCTAAACCTCAACAAGAATTTGGAGATAGTTACACTCAAAATTTTAAGATATGACAAAAACAAAAGTAGTTGTCCTTTGAATCTAGTTTCTAAACTACTAATTTTTTTCAAAATGGTTTAGTTTTAGGTCCTCAAAAAGGGCCCCATAGAAATTGGTTTTGTTTATTCAGAAAAACATAACATAGTACAAAGTGTGCCTCGTCCCCCCCCCCCCAAAAAAAAAAAAACTTCTTTTTGAAATTGTTTAATCATTCTAGTCAAAATTTACCTAACACTATGTAGTTTATCCTAAATTTTTTAGGTAATTTTATAATGTGTATTTTTCAATGAATTTTTTAATTGGACACATCTCAAAAATGTGAAATATAAGTGAGCTCCCCCTAGAAATAAATGAAAAATAATCTAAAATATTTTATTTTTTTTAAAGTGTGTACAATGGAGTCTAGTTTCTAAAAAACTAAGTTGTTGCAAAATTCAATGAATGAGCTAAAATCTACAGTCCAATTAGTATATGTTGGTTTTTGACAGAAAATGTATATACATTCAAAAGAAATTATAGCTGAAAATCTTGAAGTAGTTCAAATAAAAATTAAATTATATGGTTATATAGATAACACAAAGACCTACAATGTCATGTAACCTGATTTTATCGATACTCAACCATAAGGAAACTTGAAGGAGAGCACACAAGAAAAATCAATCATTTATTGTATGTTTGTAGTAAAACATATCTCAGACTACTTTAGAGACTCCAAACCTTTGGGTTGGATATCCAAGGAAAAACCAAGCCTTAGGCTTGGTAGAATCAAAATCTTGAAATAGCGTGTGCACGCTATAGTATGCACACACTATTTTAAGCTTTTTTAAATTTAGGCCTCAATAATGCGTACACAGTTTAGTTGGTGCAAGAGCACCTAAAGTACAAGAACATGAGAAAGTTAAGATTCCTTATTTGAGATATTTAAATCCATTTGAGCCATGTATATTGTATTATGGTCAAGTTGTAAAGGCTTTGAAACCATTTTGTCAAAAACGTAAAAGTTGCATAAAAAGTTGTAAAATGCAACATTGAGAAAGTTGCTAACAATACAAAAATGATGTAAATGGTTGGTCTTGGGGGTATTTAGGTGTTAGCCTCAGAATGGTTTTGACATTTGAGTTCCAACACAACTTAACCACTTTCTACAATGAAGCCAAGTACACTATGTATGCTGAGTTAGGAAATCCATCAAGTGTTGAGTGATCTTCAGGTGTCGAGCAACCTTCAAGTGTCGAGTGAGGATCAGGTGCTAAGTGAACATCAAGTGCCGAGTGATTTTAGGAGGTGAGCATGATACAAGTGCTGAGTAATATTTAGGTGCCGATTCATAGACGATGCCCAATTATAGATGATGCTGAGCATCAGGAATCAGTAAGTGCCGAGTAACACAGAATGCACATATGAGTTTGTAACTTCACTAATTCATATGTAAACCATTTTCATGGCCAACATATGATGAATCTCGAAGGATTTAAGTGATAAGATCGTATCTTTCCTATTTCCTATGCAATCTACATATAATCAATAAGAAAAATGGAGAAGGCATGCAACAAATAATAAAAGTACAAGGAATGAGTGGGAAACAAAGATTCAATATGGATCATAGATCCATATCTAACCCTCAGTCTTCAAATGTCTTTATAAGGAAGACTAAATCTCATTGAAAACATCTAGATGGATAAAGGAGTGAATGAAAAACTCTTGTGGAGTTCAGAGTGAAGAGTAAAAGACTTAGAGAAAGAGAGAAGCAGTAAAAACACTCAGTTGATCAGAACTAAGCAAGGAATATGAACAAATATTAGATTTCATAGAATCAAGATCAGAGAAAGTAGATCAAGTGCCTACATTTAGCAGTCAAGGATTGTAAGCTATCAGGTTTATTAGACCTAATACTCTCTAGCAATTGTATTAGAAAGGAAATCCTTTGGTGATAGGTTAATTTGACAGCTATTTTGTTGATCCTTTAAATAGGTGATTAAATCCTTTAACAGGGTAACAGTTCATGTAAATTGTTTGTAAATCCTTTAACTAGGTCACTATTGATACAATGTAAAGCCTTTAATAGGGCAGGCCTTTAACAGGGCATACCATCAGAAGTAGTCAAATATTATTGCTGCAATGACTTTGTGGGTATCATCCGCACCCCAATTTTACCTTCTTATTCTTGGAGGGTTTATGGGTTACAAAAATCTCAAGTATTATGTGATGATGCATATGTGTTTCTCATAATTGCTTAATGTTGGTATGCATGCATGTTCATTTCAATAATATGTTATTAAGAGTTTAAAATAGGTCAAAAGCTAGTACTTCTGATTCACCCCCCCTCCCCCCCCCCCCCCTTCTCAGAAGCATTCTTTCCATTAAGACATTCCAACAATTGGTATTAGAGCTGATAGGTTCTCTCAAGGAGAAGTCTAATAGCTTGGAGAAAAAGATCTAAATATGGAAGTCTTCAAACTTGGGAAAATTATTGACAATCAAGTGATTGATGTGCAACTGGCTCTACACAAAGTAGAGGAAGCACGGGAGGAACTGAGAAAATACATGAAAAGAAGGAAGGATATAGCGATAGCTGAAAATGATATAAACTACAAGGAGATTGATACCACAAAATTGTTTGTCAATGGAGACACTAAAGAGTTTGATGTAGCAATAGCAGAACTGATAGAGAAAAACAAAGTTCAAGTAGATGAGATAAGATCTCTCAAGATGGAACATGAATCATAGGCCATAATGTTATGTGAAATCACTAAAAAAAAGAAAAGAGTAGTTGAGGATAGAGTCATGATGGAAGATGAAAAAAGAAATCTTGCAAACAAAATTGAAGAAAAATGTATTGAATTAACAAGGATCTCAAACATGCAAATGGATACACTTTCCCAAATGATGAACCTTCACCATGAACTTAATATGAAAGATATTGAGATCTCTACTTTGAGGATGCAGAATGAACAATTAAAAAATGAATTGAATAGAGAAAAAGAAATATCAGAGAATTTCAACAAGTTAAGTGAAGCCATCAAGTACTTTGAACAGTTGATGAAATTCCCAAGATCATCCCATGATGCATCAAGACTTGGATACAACAGCACTGAAGTAAGGGAATCATCAAAGAGTGTTGAGCAAAGAAGTGACAAAGGTAAGGATTCTAAATCCACTTGTCATTACTGTAGTAAAAAGGGGCATACTACTAATGTTTGTAGGAGTAGAAGAATCAATCAGCTAAACACACCCAAAAGCAAGAGTTACTGTCACAAGTGTAAAATGCAAGGACATATGACACAAGATTGCAGATCCAAAGTCACCAAGACACAAAGATTTGATGAAAATTGTCATAATTGTAAGAGGTATGGACATAGAGTAGTTGAATGCAGATCAAAGCCTATGTAGACATCAAATCAACCAACAAAAAAAAAAGGGAATGAAAGTCACTATCATTGGGATTATAACACCTGGTATAGCTATCATTATTGTCAAGAATATGGAAATATCCCTAAAAATTGTATAAGGACACACTTTAGAGGGAATTATAGCAGGTGGCTAAATCAAACCACTTGTTTTAGCTACTTGAAAACTGGTCATATTAGTAGAAACTGTCCTACAAGGTCCAAAGCACCAAAAACTTAATCCAACTATGGAAAAGAAAAGATTGATGAAATAAGAAGAAAGATGAGTGCAGCACATCAAGTGAAGGGATCACTTCACCCAATGGGTCAAGTGATCACACTTTATCAAACTAAGCTTAAGAAGGGTATATGGGACTGATATGCAAAGTTACATCATAGATCAGTCCCAAGACAAAGAAGCACTAAAAAAAAGAAATAAGCATGAAACAAGATGCCAAGAAAAAATTTTTAATGATGATGCCGAGCTGTCTTTGGATGCTGAGTCAAATTCTAGTGGATGTCGAGTTCTTAACAATGATCGAGTTGATAACTAATGCCGAGTTAAATAACGCCAATGGAAGCCGAGTGAGTAGTGCAAGCTGAGTGTGTAGTTGAGCATTTAATGCAATGGAAATAGGGTATATGATCATGATTTTAATCACTTTTCTGCATCACAAACTAGAAGCAAAGGAGAAGAAAAGAGCAAAGGGACTTCATAGCAGAAGACCTAGTGTTCCAAATAGATTTCAACTTCTTTCAACAACAATTAAGCATAAATCTCATCGATCAAAGGCATTTCATTCAAGTGTCGAGCTACGTAGAGTTTGACAGCTTGTTTATATATTAAAACCCTAGTTTGGAAAACAATGGCATCTGGGTTAGGAACTACTAAAGGGAAGGAAAGTCATAAAGTACAACTAGTTAGTAATGAAGTCAAACAACCTGTATTCAAGCCCATTCTAGAAGTCACCTATAAAAATGACTCTGTCAGCACATTATCCATTATTCCCCCCAAAGTAGTTATGTTGCAGGATGTAAAGAAATGTTATAAATGTAAAATTGGTGCCATAGGTGATCTTAAAATTTTCCATGCCTATGACAAACTGTGTGAGAATAAGATTTTAAAGGATGAATACAAGATAGTCGAGAGAAAGGGTTTGACCAATGCCCTAGTTTATCCTATAGTATTCAAAATTGAATGGATACGGATTATTTTAAGCAGAATCCACAATGGATGTTTATGGTTGGAAACAGGTCTAGTTAAGATTACAAAAGGGATAGTACATAGGGTTACAGGTCTCCCAACCCTAGATCAAACTAAGACCCTGCCCAGTGAATCCAAGGAGGTTATTGAGAAAAACATAGGTGCTCAGTGGACTAAAAGAGGGATGAAAATACACACCATCTAGGATCCTCTTGTAGAATTTGCTATTAGAATTATTGCCCATAAATTCTACCAATCCAGTCGATTGAACAATGTGTCATGCATAACTGTTGATGTAGCATACAAATTGGTAAAGAAAGATCACACATATGATTTGTCAGAACTTATGTTGCAATAGATAAATGAAAACCTAAGAGCTATAAGGAGATCAAAAGGTGCTCAATGCAAATTTGGTTCAGTTCTTATGTGTAAATTCTTTTATGTTATGGAAGAGTTTCCTTCTATAGGAAAGGTGAATTGGGACTCTAACAAAACTACAATAACACAAATCAATGAGTTCATTGATTAGATGGGTGATAACTTTGAAGCCCATATGACAAGCTATTTTGAGGATTTCAAGAAATCCATGAAGCAAAGGGTAAGAATACTAGTTTCCTTTGTGAAAAACACATCAATGACATATGTTTCCTAGTTGATATAGATTTCACCTATATCCAAGCAAAAACTCCAAGAGTGAGATGGCTAAGGCCATTTGGTTATGAACTAGATGTGGATGAAGCATCTGCAGCTATCACTGCTTTACTTGTAGAGGAAATAGACAAGTCTACCAAATCTTTTGGCACATATGATATGGTTAAATCCAAGATTGAGACAAAATTAAAGATTGCCTCTATAATTAAGAAGAAAGATAAAATGGTGAAGAAAATAAAGAAGAAATTTGGTAAAGGAATTGAGGTAGTAGAAGAAGAAGATGAAGAAGATGATGATGACAATGAGGATGAACAAGAACAAGGCCCAATGGAATTAACTCAAGGTTTGGGTGAAGATAAGGAGGAAGATATTGAGGAAGAAGAAGCCAAGAAAGCACCAACTCAAGCTGAGCCAAAGAAAAGAAAGGCAACAGTATAGCCTCTAGCTCAGCCTAAACCAAAGAAAACTATGATGCCATCACCTAAAAAGCCAACAACCAGAGCTACAACAAGGGCCTCCACACAAAAGATAAAGAGGATTCTAAAAAGACGAAACCAATCAAGATGACACAGGAAGAGCCAAGGAAAAGAATAAAATATGTGGCTCAACCTAACACTGATGAGGAAGATCAATCTGAAAAGGTAAGCCATTCTCCTAAGTCTTCAGTTGATACATTTTTTGAAAAGATTGGAAATGGAGACTTAAGTAACATGAATAAAGTTGATTTCAATAAGTTCACTAAAGAGGAACAAAATAGAATAGAAGAATCAATTTATGGAATGAAGGCATAGTTCAAGTATACTCCTCTTGAACTAGATGGACAATTTCCAAAGGAACTATCTAAAATTTTATAAGACAAATGGCACTTTTATTTGGAAATAGAGAAGGAGATGAGAGAATCAACCCTAGCAAGCATACTACCTAATTTGACTAAGGAGAAAATAGCTAAAGTAGTCAAAAGGCATAAAAATAGGTTTACACCTAAGTACAGGGCATTCTTCATTCTCCAAAATAAATTTGAAGAAATTTCACAAAGAACAACAAAATCATGGAAGAATTTGTACAAAAAGGTTGAAGATGTTCTTGAAGAAGAATACAAGGGAGAAGCTTCTACTCAGCTAGAAGAGAGAAGAAAAAGGAGAGAAGAGAAGATAGAATTAGAGAAAAAGATTGAAGAGGAGGAAGGAAAAGATGAAGACAGTGGTATTGGTGAGCAACAAGAAGATCAAAGTGTGCAAAACACACAAATTCCACCTCCTAGTCCTCCTCACTCTACTGCCACACCTGTAGAATTCATAAAAATTAAGGATGTTGTTGACATCTCATGTCAGAACATCAACCCATTAACTATAGAAGATCTCGCAAAGATCCTTGACCAAACAACTCTACAAGAAAAATTATGTACAAGTCCAATTTTGGTCAGTGTGGATGACTTATAAAAGTTAGTAGAAAATACAGTTAGAGATAAGGTGAAACCACAAGAACCACCTTTCATCATCTCTATAGCTACTAGTGGTCAACATCAAATTCCAACAAAAGTTACATTAGGAATAGTTAACACTATAGTGCAGAAGTCGAGTGCAAAAGGAGACAAAAATATAGCACAAATAGGACAAAATATTGTTTCTGATCCTACAGCAGAAACACAAGGTGCACCTCCTCACATTCTTATTATTGATCAAAGTAGCATACAGGAGGAGAAGGAAGAAGAGAAAACCCCAAAAGAGCAAGAGGCTATACAAGTGTTGGTAAATTTACCTACCTCTGGGACTCCTCCTAAACAACCTAGAAATGTTGCAATGCCACTATAGATGTTTGCACCAGGGTCAAGTACTACAAAAGTTGCAAGGGTGTTTCACTATGGAGAACTTGAATTAGATGAGGAGATAGTCATACCAAGTTATGACTCAAAAAAAAAAACCATTGATCAAATCATTGAGGTACAGGAAGCATTGAACAAAAGAAAGAGGTAGGAGATACTCAAAAAGGAGTATAAAAAAAGAAAACACTACATGAGATTAAAGACATTTTTATGGATGCCTTCAGTTTACAGTCACCAAATGAGTTAGAGCATATAATGGCACAATTGACAGACATTGTTGACTAGGTGACAAATGTAGACCAAGAGACAAATGCAAAACTTATGGAATGGTCTGAAAGAAAATTCCAGGGGAAAGTAAATGAGAAAATATCTAGTCAAATTGCACTTTCCTAGGTTGAATTGGCCAAGGTAATAGACAAAGTGAAAAAGGTACTTGAGAATATATTCTCACTGTACAAAAAGTTGTGTGACATTTCATACTTCACACAGGAGACAAGCCAAAAAATAATGAGCATGGAGAGGAATCTGAATATTTCAAGCATGCACCTACCACATGATATAGCTCAAAGTGAGAAGCATTTTACTCAAATTCTTCACACCCAAAGGGAAATAGCTGTATTAACAATAGAAGAGGCTAACATCAAGGCCAAATTGATGCAGCTCCAATCTTCCATTACTCCACATTTGGAAGTACTTCATAAAGAATAGGTCTATGCTAAAACCATTCTCAAGAAAGATTGTAATCTTTCTACCTTAGACGGACTTGTTCACCTTGCTGCAGAGACTACCATCTAGCATAAGTCATTAGAAATTGCTTTGAATAATTGGGATGCAACTCTCAAGATGATCATGGATGTAAATAGTACATTTTTGGTGAAATATGGTCTTAACCCTTAGTGCCCTTTGAAATTTGTGTCAAAAAGGGGGAGATATATATAAATAACTAAGGGGAGATATAAAGTTTAAAAGGAGGAGACAATGATAAAAAAGGGAGAATAGACAAAGAGTATTAGTTATTTCAGTATAAGAGACATATTTAGCACAAAAAGGGAGAATAGACAAAGAGTATCAGTTATATCAGTATAAGAGACATATTCAGCATAGAATTTTGGTCACAAAGATAGAACAGATAATGGCTCAATTAACTTAGGGGGAGTTATAATAATTTTAAGGTATATATTGTAAGTTACAAAATTTTGATCAAGTTTTTTAAACCTCTATATATATACTGAGCATATTAGTGAGCGTACTTGTAAGGTCAGATGAATAATGCTTAGTTAAGTGTTTTTGCCACTCATGTCAAAGGGGGAGATTGTTAGCCTCAGAATGGTTTTTTCATTTGAGTGCCAGCACAACTTAATCACTTTCTACAATGAAGCTGAGTACACTATGTATGTCGAGTCACAGCTTGTGCCAAGTCAAGAAATCCATCAAGTGTCGAGTGATCTTTAGGTGCCGAGTGAAGATCAAGTTTTGAGTGAACATCAAGTGCTGAGTGACTTTAGGTGTTGAGCATGATACAAGTGCTAAGTAATATTTAGGTGTTGAGTCATAGACGATGCCGAGTCATAGACAATGTCGAGCATTAGGAATCACTAAGTGCCGAGTAACAAAGAATGTACATATGAGTTTGTAACTTCACTAATTCATATGTAAACTATTTTCATGGCTGACATATGACAAATCTTGAAGGATTTAAGTGATAAGATCATATCTTTCCTATTTCCTATGCAATCCGCATGCAACCAATAAGAAAAATGGAGAAGGCATGCAACTAATAATAAAAGTACAAGGAATGAGCGAGAAACAGAGATTCAATATGGATCATAGAACCATATCTAACCCTAAGTCTTCAAATGTCTTTATAAGGAAGACTAAATCTCATTGAAAACATCTAGATGGATGAAGGAGTGAATGAAAAACTCTTGTGGAGTTCAGAGTGAAGAGTAAAAGACTTAGAGAAAGAGAGCAGCAGTAAAAACACTCAGTTGATTAGAACTAAGCAAGGAATATGAATAGATATCAGATTTCATAGAATCAAGATTAGAGAAAGCAGACCAAGTGCCTATATTTAGCAATCAAGGATTGTAAGCTATCAGGTTTATAGACCTAATACTCTCTAGCAATTGTATTAGAAAGAAAATCCTGTGGTGATAGGTTAGTTTAACAGCTATTTTGTTGATCCTTTAAATAGGTGATTAAATCCTTTAACAGGGTAATAGTTCATGTAAAGTGTTTGTAAATCCTTTAACTAGGTCACTATTGATACAGTGTAAAGCCTTTAATAGGGCAGGCCTTTAACAGGGCATACCATCAGAAGTAGTCAAATATTATTGCTGCAATGACTTTGTGGGTATCATCCCCACCCCAATTTTACCTTCTTATTCCTGGAGGGTTTCTGGGTTACGAAAATCTCAAGTATTATGTGATGATGCATATGTGTTTCTCATAATTTCTTAATGTTGATATGCATGCATGTTCATTTCAATAATATGTTATTAAGAGTTTAAAATAGGTCAAAAGCTAGTACTTCTGGTTCACCACCCCTCCCCCCTCTAAGAACCATTCTTTCCATTAAGAAATTCAAACAATTAGGAAGGTTTCTAACTTTAAAATGGATATAAATACCATTGTAATGTCAAACCAAAAAAAATTACAGAAGAGGAAATAATTGGGTGCATTTTTGGTGCATTCTATTGTTGTTGTTTTGATTGGTGTTTTAGTTTGAGTGTTATTTCTAGGCCTTTTATGGCCCTATACAGCTTGGAAACCATGAAATATAGTAATGTATAGATATAATGATGAATTATTCTCATGCTTTTGGTTTCATTTAATTTTATGAAGAAATGAATAAGTTATGATCATTTTGGTGAAAGTGGGTATTTGCAGATTTGAGATTCTATGAATATAGTTATGTTGTAGAATGTTGTACAAACTCATTTTGGAGACTCAGGAAATATAATAATATTCATTGAAAAGATATGTGAACTACCTTTCATTTCCAATTGTTTTGAATCATTTTCATTTAGAGTTGTGAAAGTTATGAAGATTTGAGTGAAAATTGGTTTTTAAATGTCTTCAATGGTGTTGTCAGCAAAGATTTGACCTTATAGAATGATTCATGTATTCAAAAAATTAATGGTTTATCAATTTGGAAACTAGACTCATAAATGGATAATTTTTAATTGGTTTGGGTTTATTTGAATTTTTTTTGTGAAATTTATTTGATTCCCTAGGAAGGGTTACCAGTTTTGTTTCTAGCTTATGAAAGAGAAAATGGGTCTAAGTACAGAGACTATAACTTACAGTGGATTTATTGTTTTTTGATAAAATTTGGATATGTTTTATTATTCATAATTTAGAACAATTTGAACAAAGTGTTTCTCAAGAAATGATAAGGATTAAAATTTGTGAATAATGGAAGCAAATATAAAAATCAGGATATGCAGATGGAGAAGAATTGATGTTTTTGTGTTAGAAAACCCTTTGTTTCACCTCATAAGATGCCTCTACATTATGAAATTATTTGAAAGATATTCAAGGGATCGACATGTATCCCTCTTATTGGTTGATTTATAGGATACCCTAAATCAAATTGGTATTAGATCTTGAAGATCTTGAGTGTGTGGGTAGAGTGCCAAGGGAGGCAATCCACACTAGGACCTTAGAGATTTGATATTTGTTTTGTTGATAATTTTTTGTTCTAAGGTTCTTATCAATAAAATCTATAGTAAGAAAGTGTGTGTATGGAATACCTAAGGAGGGGTCTTAATACTATCTCCATCAAGATGAAGCTGGGTAGAAGGTGTAAAGAGAGAAACCACTAAGAGAAGGTGGTAGTGCATCTTCTAGGGTCTTGGATGGGTGAGATGGCAATAAGTTGGTAGTTGTGTAGCACCAAAAGGAATGGTGGATTTATGAAACCTTTGTATTACAACCATTAATCCTCCAATAGTAGAAGTATTTGAGGTGATTTTGAGGGTAGTCTTGTGTCCTTAAAGGAAGATATTAAGTTGAGTGAAGAAAAATGTCAAGATTTTTGGTCTGATTTTTTTTGTAGGTTATTGGTTCCATGTTTCTAAGAGACTTGGAAAATTTTCAAGGTTGGAAATATGGTGTAGGACAACCTAAAGTAAAAGAACATGAAAAAGTTAACATTCATTAATTGAGATATTTAAATCCATTGGAATCATTTATATTGTATTTGGGTCAAGTTGTAAAGGCTATGAAGCCATTTTTTCAAAAATGTAAAAGTTGCATAAAAAGTTGTAAAATGCAACATTGAGAAAGTTGCTAACAATGCAAAAATGATGTAAAAAGGTATATGGTTGGTCTTGGGGGTAGTTAGGAAGCTTTCTAACTATAAAATAGATATAAATACCATTTTATGGTCAAATAAAATCAATATTGGAGAAGAGGAAATACTTTGATACATTTTTGGTGCATTCTATTGTTGTTGTTTTGGTTGGGGTTTTAGTTTTAGTATTATTTCTAGGCCTTGTATGACCATATGCAGCTTGGAAACCATGAAATATAGAAATGGATACATATAAAAATGAATCTTTCTTCTCATTCTTTTGGTTTGGTTCAATTTTATGAAGAAATGAATAAGTTATGATCATTTTGGTGAAAGTGGGCATTTGCAGATTTGAGATTCCCTAAATATAGTCATGTTATAGAATGTGGTATGGACTCATCTTAGAGATTCAAGACCTATAATAATATTCATTGGAAATATATGTGAACTAAATTTCATTTTAAATTGGTTTGAATCATTTTCATTAATATTTGTGAAAGCTATGAAGATTTGAGTGAAAACTAGTTTTTAAATGTCTTCAATGGTGTTGTGGGCAAAGATTTGATCTTATAAAATTATTAATATAGTAATTAAATTAATGGCTTACATATTTGGAGACTAGAATAATAAATGGACAATTTGGAATTGGTTTGGGGTTAGTTTAATTTTTTTTGTGAAGGTTATTTCATTCCCTAGGAAGGGTTACTAGTTTTCTTTCTGGTTTATGATAGAGAAAATTGGTCTAAGTATACAAACTATAATTTACAATAGATTTATTATTTTTGGCTCAACTTTGGATATTTTTTTATTATTCAAAATTTGGAACAAGTTTACTAAAGTTTTTTTTGAGGAATGATAAGGATTAAAATTATAAATAATGGAAGCAGATATGGAAATCAAGATATGCAAATGGAGAAGAATTGAAGTTTTTGTGTTAGAAAATCCTTTGTTTTACCTTGTAAGATGCCTCTACATTATGAAATTATTTCATAGATATTCAAGGGATCAGCATGTATCCAACTTATTTTTTGATTTTTAGGATGCTCTACATCATTAGTGCATATGCGGTTTAGTGTGCACACATTCTTGATGCCTAAATTTCAATAGAGAGGAAAGGAGAGAGACAACGAGGGTAGAGAATGAGAGAGATTAGAAGATGGGGAGAGAGTAGGAGGTGGGATAGGGAGAGAGAGAGAGAGAGAGAGAGAGAGAGAGAGAGAGAGAGAGAGAGAGAGAGAGAGAGAGAGAGTATAGGGGATCAAAGAAGGTGGGATAGGGAGAGAGGGATAGGGAGAAAGAAAGAGAGAGTAGGGGATGGGAGTGTGTGTGTATTAGAGATAGAGTAGGAGATTGGAGAGAGAGAGAAAGATGTGAATGGCTGTGTGTGTGAGAGAAAGATTAGGCAATGGGAGAGAGAGAGAGAGAGAGAGAGAGAGAGAGAGAGAGAAGGGGATGACTAGTTGTGTGTGTGTGTGTGTGTGTGTGTGTGAGAGAGAGAGAGAGAGAGAGAGAGAGAGAGAGAGAGTAGGGGATGGGAGAGAAGAGAGGAGTGAAAGAGATTAGGGAGAGAGGGGTAGAGAGAGAGAGTAGGGGTGAGAGAGAGGGATGGGAGTGTCTATGTGAGAGAGTAGGGGATGGGAGAGAGAGTGTTAGAGAGAGTAGGGGGTGGTAGAGAGAGAGTGAGAGTAGGAGAGGGGGGAGAGAGAGATAGTGAGACAAAGAGAGAGAGTAGGGAATGGGAGAGAGAGATATAGAGAGAGTAGGGGATGGGAGAGAGAGAGAGAGTAGGTAGTGGGAGAGGGAGTGGGAGAGGGAGATTGAGAGAGAGGGGATGGGAGAGAGAGTGGGAGAGTATAGGGGGTGAGAGAGAGAGAGAGTATGGGATGGGAGAGAGAGAGTAGGGGATGGGAGAGAGAGTAGGGGGTGGGAGAATGAGAGAGAGTAGGGGATGGGGGAGAGAGAGAGTAAGTGGTGGGAGAGTGAGTGGGAGAATGAGAGTGCAAGGGAGAGGAGAGGGGAGATAGGAGAATGTGTGTGAGAGAGAGTAGAAGATGAGAGAGGGGGGAGAGAGAGTGAGAGAGAGTAGGTAGTCAGCGAGAGAGAAAGTAGGGGATAGATTAGAGAGAGAGTTTGTGAGTGAGAGAGAGTAGGTAGTGAGAGAGGGAGAGATAAAGAGAGGGAGAGAGCAGGGGATGAGAGAGTGTGTGTGTGTGTAAGAGAGAGAGAGTAGGGGGTGGGAGAGAGAGTGTATAGGGGATGGGAGAGAGAGTAGGGTATTGGAGATAGAGAGTGAGAGGAGAGTAGAGAGAGAGTAGGTTGTGGGAGAGGGAGAGGGAGAGGGAGAGGGAGAGGGAGATGGAGAGAGAGGGGGGATGGGAGTGTGTGCATGTGAGAGAGAGTAGGGGATGGGAGAGGGGAGAGAGAGAGTAGCCTGAGAGAGAGTAGGGGATGGGAGAGAGAGAGTGAGAGAGAGTAGGTGGTGGGAGAGGGAGGAGAGAGAGAAGGGAGTGTGTGTAAGAGAGTGAGTAAGGGATGGGAGAGGAGAGAGAGAGAGTAGTGGATAAGAGAGAGAGAGAGAGAGAGAGAGAGAGAGAGAGAGTAGCTAGTGGGATAGTGAGTGGGAGAGGGAGAGTGAGAGCGAGAGAGAGGGAGGGGATGAGAGTGTTTTTGTATGAGAAAGGGAGTAGGGTATGGGAGAGAGAGAGTAGGGTATGGGAGAGGAGAGAGAGTAGGGGATGGAAGAGAGTAGGGGTTGGGAGAATGAGAGAGAGAGTAGTGGATGGGAGAGAGAGTGAGTGAGTGAGAGAGAGAGAGAGGGATGAGAGTATTTTTCTATGAGAGAGGGAGTATGGTATGGGGGGAGAGAGAGAGAGTAGGGGATGGGATTGAGAGAGTGAGAGAGAGTAGGTGGTGGGAGAGGGAGTGGGAGAGGGAGAGAGGGGGAGAGAGAGGGGGATGGTAGTGTGTATAAGAGAGAGAGTAGGGGATGGGAGAGAGAGAGTTGAGAGAGAGTAGGTGGTGGGAGAGAGAGGGGGGGATGGGAGTGTGTGTAAGAGAGAGAGAGTAGGGGGTGGGAGAATGAGAGAGAGTAGTGGATGGGGGAGAGAGAGAGAGAAGGGGGGGGGGGATGAAAGTGTGTGAGAGAGAGCAGGGGATGGGAGAGGAGGGAGGGAGGGAGGGGGATGGGGATGTGTGTGTGAAAGAGAGAGTAGGGGATGGGAGAGGGGAGAGAGTAGCTTGAGAGAGAGACAGAGAGAGAGAGAGAGAGAGAGAGAGAGAGAGAGAGAGAGGGTGTATGAGAGAGAGTAGGTAGTGGGAGAGGGAATGGGAGAAGGAGAGAGGGAGAGAGGGAGAGGGGGAGAGAAAGAGAGAGTAGGGGATGGGAGAGAGGGTGTGGGAGAGATAGTAGGTAGTGGGAGAGGGAATGGGAGAAGAAGGGAGGAAGGGAGAGAGAGAAAGAGAGAGGGAGGGAGAGAGAGAGAGAGAGAGAGAGAGAGAGAGAGAGAGAGAGAGTAGGGGATGGGGGAGGAGAGAGAGAGTAGGGGATGGGAGAGAGAGTGAGAGAGAGAGTAGGCTGTGGGAGAGGGAGAGAGAGAGAGAGAGAGAGAGAGAGAGAGTAGGGGATGGGAGAGAGAGAGAGAGAGAGAGTGAGAGAGAGAGAGAGAGAGTAGGGGATGGGAGAGTGAGAGAGAGAGAGAGAGTAGGGTATGGGAGAGATAGATAGTGAGAGAGAGTAGCCAATACCAGAGGGAGTGGGAGAGTGAGAGTGAGAGAGAGAGTGAGAGAGTAGGGGATGGGAGAGGAGAGAGAGAGAGAGAGAGTAGGGGATGGGGGATGGTGGGTTAGGGAGAGATTATTTTTCACATATTATGTACACACTCTAATGAGCATGCACTTTGTAGTGCATACATGATATAGTGCATACACACTATATGAAAATACCAAAAAATGGTCATAACAATAGTTTGGGTCTCTACTAATCCATATTCTATTTTTTGTCTATTGTGTGTTCTGTTGTTCTGACAAAAAACATGGGTTTCATGCTGTTGGAAGTTACCAAACACCATATTCAATCATTGGATAAACTATTTGGAGGCTTTTTGAACATTCTTTTATTCTATTTGAAGCTAGAAAACACCAAATTCAATCACTGGATACACTATTTAAAAGTTTTTTTGAATATTCTTTCTATAGAAAAGGTTAGTTTAGTCATTTTTAAATATTCTTTGTTATTATATAGAGACAAATTTCATTATAATTTGACAAGTTGTTTCAAAATTTGTATGTTTGAATGAATTTTTATTTGGAAATGGTTAGAAATTTGACAAGTTGTTTAATATATATTGTGTATTCATTGAAATAATTGTAATTTGTATATGTATTTGAATGATTTGTAATTTACAAATTGTACATAATTCAGATGTTTGAATAATTTGACAAATAGAAATCATCACCATACCAAGGAAGAAACCAAAAACTCAAACAACAAAAGAGAGGGAGAGAGAGATTTGGCAATTAAAAGAGATAAAATGAAACTAATATGTCAACAAAGAAAATTGCAAAGCAATAATAAATAATTGTCTTTCGAAGAGGAACAAGAACCACTGATACAAAGAATCAAAGAGGAAGAATTGGAAAGACAAAGAGAACAAATGAGACTGTTATGCTTAAGAAGAAAATTTAATTGTAAAGCTACACCATCTTCCAATGTTGGAGTCATATCATCATCTCATGTTGAAGAGACACTAATTTGTACATCCAATGATGTACACACTCCATCATGTCTTGTTGAAAGCACAAAACCAACATATCAAGTAGGTGATATTCCATCTTTTACATCTTATTGCCAAGACACATCATCTTTGATTCAAGGTACGCAATGCGCTCAACCTTATGTTAATGTTCAAAATGTTGAGGGAATGGAAGAGATTATAACACCTTCTAGAATTTGTTTTAGAAGACCAGAATATTTGATTGATATTTATATTAACATTTTGAGATCAATTCCTCACAAGATTAGCAAGCGAAAAGTTAATTGTATGTGGAGATTATTCTTTGAAGAATTAAATATAATAGGTCAATGCCAATTATTGTTGAAATGATAAGAAATTTGAAATTTAGGCCTATCATGAAGATTCTTGGGCTAAGAACGATGGACGATTCAAATGGAAAAGGTATTGTAAAGAATCTAATGAGTGCTGATGACAAAGTGGGTTCTAAATCATGCACCAAATATAGTAATATCACAAGATGAGTACTTACATTGAATATAGTAAGTACCCAAATGAAGAAAGATCAACTCATGAGAAAGACAAGAAAACATTGAAAATTGATAGAGGTACTCTAAGGAGAGCCATGATAAGGTGTGAGAGATTAGAAGATCCAACAAAAAATGAGTTATGCACATTTAGCAATAGACTACCATGAAAGGATAAAGAAATTAGTAAAGATTTTAAATCATTGATCGAAGATTTTTGGACAAATAACACATGTGTTTCCCTTAATCAAAGAGATGTTGTAAGAAGGAGGATTGGTAGCCAAAATTGTGACCCACATGTGAAACATTTTTTGGACTCAACTTAGACACAATTTTTTGCTAAATTTATTGGTATGTATCCTCAAATTCGAATAAGTCAAAGATTTTTTGAGATGAGTAAACTTTTTTATGTGAAGATAAATCACACATGCACAAATTGCTATTGTAGGATACATATTGAATTTTCTAACCATTTTGATATTCTTAGGCATATATGTGTGTTTTTGTATTCTAAGTTTGTTTTGCAAGATTGTGACATGAATGAGCCACCTAGATCTTTAAGGGAATTCATATCCAACATTTTATGTGAAATAAGAGATGACCAACAATTTTACAAGACATCATGCTTGTATGGTGCATGGTTATTTTGTGATTCTTTGCAACTTTTATCAACTTGTGAACATATGGATAGTACACATGTAATTGGAAATGAAATAGTATATACATATGCTCTATAAGATAGAAAATGGGGTAAAATATGTGATTTAGTTACTAAAAAGATTCCAGTGTATTAGTTCATGAAAAAAATTCATGAAAATATTATTTATGAGTATGCAAGGCATACACATAGAGCTTAATGGCTGGATTTGAAATTCAAGTTGTCCAAGGATACATTTCCATTGGATACTATTGTTTTGGTTTTAGAATTCACATAGAACTACATACTAGAATCACAAAATGAGGTGCAAGTAAAGTATTATACTTTTCAATAGGTTTCCATATTTGTTCACATAAAATTCATGCATTCACCTACAAGTACAGAGGATGATAGGAAGATTTTGAGGGAGTACCATTTTTAAATCAATGACGATCAATTATATTCTATAGAGTTTGTACATGGTTGTTTTCAACTATTTTATGGAGATTTGGCTAAAAAAGGCATACCATATCATCAACACATTATTTTATTAGAAATTGTGCATCTCAATTCAAGAATGCATAGATGTTCTATTGGTTGAGCAGGATGCATAGGTTGTCTAGAATTCAATATAGGTGGAATTTCATAAAGACTAGTCATGGAAAGGGAGAGCACGATGGTATAGAGGCATGCATCAAAAGAGCCTTAGCTCATGAAGAACTAAAGTAAAAAGATGGAGCAATATTGACAAATGCAAAATCCATCATACAGTGGTGTAATGCTATGATAGGTACTATTGAGTCTATGGTTCATAGATTTTTTTGGTTGATAGATGATACTAAAATTGCACCATATGAGGATTGTTGCACAGTAACAAGATCAAGTGAGTTGCACTCTTTTAGAAGCTATGATACAAGTTCATGGAGTATCCACACATAAAAAATGGCATTTTATTGTCCATCATGTGTAGAGGATAATTGGGATGAGTGTGAGTTGACTAAATAGGTGGACAAATGGGATATACAGGTTTTGAAACCAACTTACACCTATTGTCCCCCACAAGCACTGTAAATGGTAGAGATAGATTTATCTATTGACTTTGATTGCTTGCTGATCTAGTACAACCTAGTTATATATATATATATATATATATATATATAATTTCAATATGTAACTTTATAACTTTTACCTAAGTATTTTCTAAATTAATGAACACATATTGTACATTTATCAGTACAGGCCATGTTTTTGCTATGATTGCACCTGAAGATAATGAAGAAGAGATATAATATTATTTATGTCATTATGTCCAAGCCAAAAAAAATTTGGATCACTTAGTTATAGATGGTGAAGGTTTAGAGTACCATATTAGTGCAATGGTTGTAATCAACACATGGCTTAGATGATATTCTATGAAGAACTGTAACTTTTGGTTATTCAAGAATTGGAAAATAGAGAGGAAGATTCTTCATTATTCAAACCTTATTTTCAAATCAAATGTGCATTTGATAGAATATGTCAGAAAACTACATAATAAGACTCTTTGGAAAGTTCACGAGTCAGTCCATGAGGCAATACTTCAGACATTAAAATATAGAGCAGATCTAGTCGGTTTATTAGATTGAAGAGGGAGAGAGAGAGAGAGAGAGAGAGAGAGAGAGAGAGAGAGAGAGAGAGAGAGAGAGAGAGAGAGAGAGAGAGAGAGAGAGTATGGGATGCATGGAAGAGATGCTACTCTTTATGAGACACCAAAGAGATACAACCATCCAATAGGTAATAAATAGTCATTCTTAGAATTTGAAACAAGTGCATCCAATAAAAAAAAGGAACATCATTGAAGGATCTATATGCATATATGAACATTAGCCAATTAAAAATATAAAAGAATCCCGATATAAAGATTTTTCCAAACCAAAGGCAATAAGTCATTCATAATAGTCAGAAAATTAAGAACCAAATATATATATATATATATATATATATATATATATATATATATATATAGACACACACACACACACACACACACACACCATATTATTCTTACATATGTATGCAGTATTATTGACCTAATCAGAATTAGCAAAATGATATTGCACATAATATCCATCACAATAGCTCATGGAATTTTTGCAATTTTAATAATTATATTTTTTAGTCCCAAAAATGGACATTACAGATATTGCTCACTAATCCTTTACAATAGAAAATGTTTACAAAAAATGGCATGTACTTGTATGAAGACATTATATATTACAAGAATTCGACACCAAAGCAACTAGCTAACTACTCAAAAAATAGTAACTAAATGCAAGTGGGATCATAAATATACCTTAATAAACTAGTATCCCCTTTACTCAAGCAACATCTTGGTCATCTACTTGATTGAGACATGTTTGGGAGCTAAAAATCTCTATTTAAACTCAAGTCTCCATTTAAAGGTGGCAATGAGCTTTTTGTTGTTTTCTTAAGATCATTAATATATTTTGATGAGAACTTTGAGGGATCATGTCCATCTTGAGTATCTTATCTTTCTAAGTCCTGTAAATGCAATGCCATTTATGAATAGGCATTTCTAATTAAAACATCTATGGTGCTAGAATGAAGTTTGTGACCAAATTCTTTGCCTACTAATGAGCCAATTTGAGGCTTCACTTCACATTTCTCTATGGATAATTCTATAGCACTTGTTACTTCTCTATCTAAAAATTTTGTGTCTGTGTACATGTGGACTCTTTCCTAAGAGCTATAGGATTTTTCTCTTCATCCTAAGTAATTGACATACCCAAGATGACACCAAGACAACCATTTTCTTGAAAGAAATGTCATTTTCTCTTAGATTAATCTCTTTATTAATGTCATTTTATCTCAGATTAATCTCTATATCTTCCTTTGTATATTTAATAGATGTAGCTGCAATTCCTCTATATATATTGCTTTGCATATTAAGCTTTTCTCCATAGGAATGAGAAGGCATGGGGAGTCAAGCCAACTGTTGGTCACTGTATTGAAAAGGTAGTCACTAGATTCCACTTCTAGCACTTGGAAAAGGTTCCAAACTATTAAAAAACAACTAAAAACACCTAATCCTAGGCTATCTTGACCAAAAATTTAAAAGACCCAATTTTTCCTAATTAGAAACTTTTGCTCATATCTTTCACACAGTGGCCTAGGAATACATATCTTGCTCATATCTCTCTCACACTCATCATGGCATCAAACTATCTATTCTGTTAGCTCCAAGTTGCCAGGTAAAACCTAGCCCCAAGATCCTCCCATCTTGTTAAGCACTTGAATTTTCTTGGGCACATTGAACCAAATCCTCCCTTAGAGCCACTAAATGCTACAAGGAAGAAATATTTGATGGGGTATATCTTGGAGCTCGTGTGAGGTATAGATGTAATTCTAGGTGCTAGAGGACCATGTTGTAGAGACCTACAATAACTTCTCTCACTTTTTGGAGATCTTATTCCATTTTGATTTTGTGGCCCCATCTCAGGTGATGCTAAAACTTGAAGTGTTGGCCAGTACAAACTTGCCAACTACCAAATCTCTCTCAGGAATCAAAATATATATTTTGTTAGCTCTAGGTAGCTAGGTAAACCCTAGCCATAAAATCTTGTCATCCTGTTGAGTGCTCGAATGTTCTTGGACATGTCAAACCAAATCATCCCTAGGAGTCACTAAATCCCATAGGGTAGCAATCTTTGATAGGGAATATCTTAGAGCTCATACAAGGTATGAATGCAATTCTGGGTGCTAGAGGACTATGTTGTAGAGACCTACAATAACCTCTCTCACTTTTTGGAAATCTTATTCTATTTTGATTTTGCCACCCCATCTCAGGTGATACTGAAACTTGTAGTATTGGCCTGTACAAAGATGCCAACTATTAAATCTCTCTCACCATTCATTGTGGGATCAAACTATTAGTTCCATTAGCTCCAATCAGTCAAGTGAACCCTAGCCTAAAGCTCCTCCCATCCCATTGAGTTCTTAAACATTCTCGGGCATGCCAAACCAAATCATCCCTAAGAGTCACTAAATACCATAGGGCAGTGATCTTTGATAGGGTATATCGCATAGCTCATTCGAGGTATTGATGCAATTCTTAATGCTACAAGACCATATTATGGAGACCTACAACAACCTCTCTCACATTTTGGAGATCTTATTCCATTTTGATTTTGTGACCCCATCTTGGGTGATGCTGAAACTTATAGTATTGGCCAATACAAAATTGCCAACTATCGAATCTCTCTCATCGTTCATCGTGGGATTGAACTGTCTACTTTTTTAGCTTTGAGTGACTTGGTAAACTCTAGCCCCAGTCTCCTCCTATCCCTTTGAGTGCTCAAATGTTCTTGGGCATGCCAAATTGAATCATCCCTAAGAATCACTAAATGCCATAGGGCAGATATCTTTGATGGGGCATATCTTAGAGCTCGTATGAGGCATGGATGCAATTCTAGGTGCTATAGGACTATGTTGTGGAGACCTATAATAACCTCTCTCACTTATTGGATATCTTATTCTATTTTGATTTTGTGACCCCATCTTGGGTGATGCTAAAACTTGTAGTGTTGGCTAGTACAAAGTTGCCAACTATTGAATCTCTCTCGTCATACATCATGGGATTGAACTGCTTGTTCCATTAGCTTTGGGTGGCTGAGTAAACCCTATGCTCCTCCCATCCCATTGAGTGCTCAAACATTTTTGGACATGTCAAATCAAATTGTCCCTAAGAGTCACTAAATTTCATAGGGCAAAAATTTTTGACAGGGCATATCTCGGACCTTGTACAATGTATGGATGTAATTCTAGGTGCTACAGGACCATGTTATAGAGACCTACAATAATGTCTCTCACTTTTTGGAGATCTTATTTTTTTTTTCTTTTGCAAACCCATCTCGGGTGATGCTAAACTTGTAGTGTTGGCCAATACAAAGTTGCCTACTGCTAAATCTCTCTCACTATTCATTGTGGGATTGAACTATCTATTCTATTATCTCTAGTTGCTAGGTAAATCCTAGCCCCTAAGTTGCTCCTATCCCATTGAGCACTCAAACATTCTCGAGCACGCTGAATCGAATTGTCCCTAAGAGTCACTAAATGCCATAAGATAAAAATCTTTGGCAGTGGCAATTGGATATGTCATCTCATCGAATGATGGAGACTCATGATAGAAGGTAAAGGGGTGATCATACATGTGATTTTTAATATGTTATTTTTTTTATGGTAATAAGGTAATCCTTGCTTGTAAGGTCAAGGAACTTGAGGTCACCTATAAACCCAAGTTGCCTTAGTCTTAATGATTTTTATTTCTTTTGTTGTTTTTGTTAATAAGTTGACTCAATAAGTGTTTTGAGAGTCATTAACCTTATATAGGTCTTATTTGTTACCAGAAAACACTTGGTTAAGTTCTAAGAAGAGTTAGCACAAAAATTGCATTTTGCAATAAAAGTTGCTAACAACTTTTTTGGCAATTTTAGCAATTTTTTGAAAAATGTTGAAATTAAGCTTGTAACCAATCAAACCAACTGGTAATTGGTTGGAATGGATTTCAAATGATGAAAATACCCTCTATGATTATAGAGGAGGCATAAGGTGTTGGTGATTATTAAGTTCTTTGTATATGGCAAGGAATCACTGTTAATGTTAAACTTGTATATAGGATCATTGAGTTGTTGTCAAATATCATTACGTCCCACTTAGAATAGAAAACTCATATTTTGTCAAAATGAAAGACCAATTTAGCTGCATGTTATCACTAAATGGAGATAGTGGATGATGTTAAGGATCTTCTTGGTTGTCTTAAGAGCCATTTCATGGGTTTGAAACATAATCACTTCCTTTTGTGAAGACTTGTCTGAAATCAACAAATTACATGTTGTTGCAAAGAAAATATAGTCATAGGATGTTGGAAGATTGTTTTCACTCATAGGATGTTGAAGAATCTCTTGGAAGGATGGAATAGATGACAAACTGAATTTGGTGAGATAGTTATTAGGTGTTCTTTGAAGTGTCTAAGGTGTTAGTTTGAAGCAAGAAGTTTATTATGATCCATTTCTAAAATTTGCTCATTTTTTCATTATTGCTTCCCAAGTTTTGAATAGGGAAAGTGATCAAGTAGTTTTGTAAGTTCAGGTAGAAGTTTATTCAATTTTGTAACCAATTTGGAAAGTGTCTTTGAAGAAACTTAGGAAGGTGGGAAAGCTAGTTTTCCTTAAAGTGTTCTTGCTAGGAATCCACTAGCTTTTGGTGTGAGCACTTTGCATCATTTTGGATGCAAATTACATTAAAATGAAATACACAAAATGTACTTAAAATGAAAACAAGAAAGAAAAAAGATATATTATGATAATCAATAATGTCATACATGAACAAATATATAATATATTATGATAACCAATAATGTCACACATGAACAAACATATAATATATTATGATAACCAATAATGTCATAAGTCTAAAAATGTCATGCATCAAACATATGTCATACATCAAATATAAAATGCTATATATATATATGTGTGTGTGTGTGTGTGTGTATATATATATATATATATATATATATATATACATATCTGTATAAAATATGTCCACTAACATAAAATCTAACGTATATGTCCACTAATGCCTATACAATTGTGTCTATCCCTATATCTTCTACTTCCCATGAGGGGAAGGAAACAAATCTCTAGAGGTCTTTAGTCATTGTGTGGAGGAAGATCATGGGGATGATGGGGTCTTCCTCACACACTTGTTCATCCTCTTGTTTAGGCTCTTCTCTAACTTGAGCTAATACAAAAAAATTAGATACGAATCAATAATTAATATACATTGAAATCAAATATATGTACACACAAAAATAATTATTTCCTTACTGCCATCAAATAGCCACTTTGTATGTCCACCTCAAAGACTTGTGGATGATCAGGTGTAATAAGGCCCTACAACAATTCAATCAATATAATCACTTATGAATAACATTTTAAATTTCAATACTAACTATTATAAACAACTAAAACTAATAAAATTCTTTCATACCTCAGTCAATGGCTCTAAACTAGCCATCGTTGTAGCAACTCCATGATTGATGGACTGGTGAAGATGAGGAGTCTAAGACATCAACAATTGCATGTCATATATTACAATTTACATGTAACATGAAACATGAAACAAATATAATCAAATGAATTAAATTAGGATGAAAGAAATGTACCTGTACGAAGCTTGTATCATGCTTAGGCTCATAGTCCCTTATGAATGTTGATGGTCTAGTAGAGAACTGACGCACATGGGTAATTTTTTTTGTCAATCCTTCCTTTGATTAATTAATAAATATATGTATTAATTTAAATGACTAAATTGATACATACCTCTCGACTTATCAAGGGGATGTAAAATGCAGCTAGGAAATTTTTACTAGGGAAATCAACACTCTTACCCTAAATTTTGAACAATGTCAATACATGCTAATTAATTAGTAATTCACTATACATACAAAATGTGATCAAATTAGCTTATTATAATTGTAATTTACCTGTGTGTCAATGCCAAATATGTCACACAAGAACTCCTCAGTGACTAGCCCATCATCCATATTGTCTCCAACATGACTGTCAAATGTACATAAGGATCCACATGATGTACACATAGGACCACAATGTACAGAAGGCTCCTCCTCAACTAATGGATTAACACAATGAATGAGGGTCTCGGTCAAAGCATTGATAGTTCCTAGAGTGTTGGTCTCTACATGTTCCTTCACAACTAAAGGAATAATCACATGCTCACCTTGTGGCTTGACAATAGGTTCCCTAACTACATTAGGGTCATGATGTCCCCCTAGCCTCTCTAATATATCAAAATAATTGGGGGATCTCCCCAAGGACAAATTCACAATATAATTTCTTTAAGAAATACATTGGAACCTCATGATTATTGCAGGGAGGGGCATCAAAGACCATCCACCATCTATGCCAAAAGTTATTTCTAATATCATCATGTATGCACCAATGGATGGAGAACCTTTTACTTGTATATTTAAAAGTGTCTTGTTCTCCAGGCTTTTTAAACAATGCACAAATGCTACCATTTTCTATTTCCTTTTTTAAAAAAAAACTTTATAGGATAATTTGTTTGCATAATATCTTCTTTTTTATCCCTCTTAACATGCCAAATATCCAACTGACCACTAACAGAAGCTACATGGGTCATAATGGACTCAAGGAAGGATGCTAATTGTGCTCTCATTAGATTTTTCTTTCCACAATCTTTCAACCTACCAATGAGTGCTTCTAATTCATTTCCCCCTCTTTCTATTTCATTCATTATGTTGTCTTGGTGCCATGTGGAGGTCTTCCAATTGGTGGAGGTTGCAATTTTTTTTTCTCTTCTTGTGGAGGGTTTTCATTTTAATTTTGTGTATCTAGTTGGGGATTTGGCAGTTCCTTATTCACATTTCTTGATAAGAAACCAATTGCAATCTAAATAAATAAACAAATATAAATAAAAACTAAAAAAACCTACAAAACAATGTAAAAACTTACAAAACAAGGAAAAAAATATAAAACAATGCAAAAAACAAAGTAGAAAACATACTATGTGATTCTAATCTTGACCTTCTATGATGAGGAGGCATTTTGAGAAGGTAGGTGACAAAATTCTTCAAGTTTTGCAACCTGTGTGCGTGATGTTGAGGTGAATGAATTTAAAAACAAAACAAAATGAAATGGGCCATGGGTTGCAGCCCATATATAAAAATTTAAGATTTTAAAGAGTGCATACATGCTATAGTGCACACACACTTTTAGAATTTAAAAAATTGCTTTTGTGTGTCATGTTTTTGGCACAACAACTTGGTGCACTTACCCTAGTTTTTGTGTCATCAATCTCGGAACCAATCTCATCACATATTGGTATCTAGATGTTCTATCTAGATCCCCTAAGGTTAACCTTTATTCTAGAGATAACCTTTAAAAGATTATCAATTGATCTTTGTATCATCAATCCTAAAACCAATCTCATTTCTTGATCTATGCTTCATACTTTTGATTTCTTTGAATCAAATGTTGCTTGCACATTCATTCAAAGAGGGGCAAATGTAATACCCCAAAATTGACACATTGCCATGCTAAACCAGTTTGTGTCTATTTGATCAATTCTAAGTCCTATTTTACTAGGAAAATTTAATTCTTATAATCACTACTTAACCTAGGTGTCAAATGTAGAAAACCCTAATCTCTATTAATCACACTCTTTATTTAATTCCTAAGTATTGAGTCAAATTAGCTACATTAAACCTATTAATTAAGTTTAATTTAATTATAAGTATTCATACTTTAATTAAATTAAAATTACCTTTTTAGCTAATGTACAAGGGAATCAAATGTATTTGATTTAATAAGATTATATCCTCATTTTAATTTATTGAATTTAATTGTTCAATTAATTAATAATATCCATATATGAGGTCCTAATCAATTTTATTAAATTAAATATACTCTCCAAATTCTCTTTTCAATTCAGAAAAGGAAAGTCTGAGTGAACTAGAATTAGAAATGGAATTAATTTAGTTAACTCCTTCTCACACTTAGAAGAGAATCAGTTAACTCTCCATGACACTCAGAATTGAATCAATTAACTTCACCTGCTCAAGGGAGTTTCCATTCCAACTAAATCTCATTTCCAATCTTGACCATCTATTTTATTTGATCTTGACCATTGATCAATTTCTAGGATTCTATTTAAGATGCCTTCAATTCCTCATTATGGAGGTTGGAATTGCATTGCATTGAACTTATGCTAAAATACTTATTCTCTCATGCATTCATAGCTTGTTATTTTTCTTGCATTATAATATCATTCTAGCTTTAGAATGCATCCATTTAGAATAATATGATCTCTTTATTCTTAGCTTAATATATGAATTACATATAGATTAATTTGCATATCTCATTTAGATTAATCTTCCATTCTCATATAAATAAATCCTTCATTCTAGATCTCTGGTTGATAGCTTCTCATTCTAAGAGTAATAACATAATCATTTTAGTTATAAGGCAATAGATTGGCTTGTCAAATTGTTTTGGATGAACAACCCAATGTTCATTCTAGGATGATTTCACAAATAATGATCATGTTGAAGTGTGCATGAAGATTGAGGCCCACATTTCCCACATATAATATGTACTAAATGTTGTAATAGACTCCTAATAGGGTCTATCCTCTAACAAGAAATATTTATATTGGTACATCATCTTGTGGGTACCATCCCCACTGTGGTTTTCTCTTTGATCAAGGGTTTCCATAGTTAACATATCTGGTGTTAATTATGTATGAGTATTTTGTTGTGGTTTCAGTTTATATTGATCATATGGTTAATTTTTTTAAAGGTTAATAATTGTGATGATAGTTGTATAACTGATTCACCCCTTGCCCCCCCTCAGTTATATTAGTGGACTATATATTCTAACAAGTTGGACCCACTCCTTTAATAGGTTCAAGGGAAAGATCAATGAACCCACTATCCAAATGATCTTTGCATTATTTCTTGCTTGAAATGTACTTCTCTCCTCTATCTCTATCCTATCAATCGGACCTCAAATCCTTCTAATTTTGTAACTAGATCATAACATTCACATCCAATAATCCCTTGGATCACTTACACATCTTTAGTAGGAAATCTGCTCCTTTTTGCACTTTTAACTTCATATCATGGTCACAACACTTATATAAACAAGGAAAACTACATCTTTCCTTTATACCATATCTTCATTATAATTCCTTAAGTCAACCTTGAGGATTTCTCAATTAATTATAATAAGATAATTAATTATAACTATAATAGCACTGTCCAATCACAATCTATACAAAACTTCACTCCTATAATACTAGGGCTTGTGCACTCACTAACATCATCAACAGACTGTCCTCTATTACTATCTGACTACACATCTTCTCATTGCATCTTAGATGTAAGATAGTGGAAAAACATCACAAACTTCTTTTTGAATACTCTGTCTCCAAATGACTCTCTATGAATGAGGTACAACTTCCATGCATCTTCAAATTAGGCTCTATGCACTTGGCTACATCATTAGGAAACCGTCTCAAACATGTCAATCCCTACACATCACTAGATAATCAAACCATTGTTTGTACCATTAAGGCCTATGTCTTCTACTTAACCAATCTTTATAGAAACCATTCTATGTTGACATCAATGACAAATGGATTCATGAATGCAACATTTTAGTAGTCTCCAATGCTTAGAATGCTCCCCTAAAGTAATATCATCATAATTCATGCTAAAAATGTCCCCCTTTGGAATTTATGGTAACATAGATGAAAAACCATCTAAGTTCCAAGAATACCAAATAGTGTTTTGTTGCTACTGCTAACCAACCTCGATTCTCCATAGTTAAAAAAAGTCTCAATACAACATGTGCATACTCATGCTTCATAGACATCAATCGTTTGCTTCACATTAAATTTTTTACAATACATTAGATGCATATTCTTGCTTCCTTTCATGAATCTTCTAAATCTCTCTAATGAGATCTCTCTCCTTCATGCATATTCTCTCCCCCATACCTTACGACATATTTTCATGCATATTCTCCCTATTAACATCAATTTCAAAGGCCTCAATCTTAATGTTACAACATATCAATTGTTACATACCAATTGCTAATATGCTAATCAAAGTCTTCAAGTACCTTGAGTGTCCAAAGACACTACTCAAACCCAAATACCAAGAGTCCTCAATAACTCTTCTCATCATAGATAGTCCTCCATATAGAAAGCATCAAAATTCATTCAAGGCTAACAATAGTTCTCTATATGACTAGATTGATGCACTTTCTACATCATCTACTTAGAAATAGGAAGGGGTATAAGCCCAAGCATACCTCTTAAGTACTCAAATGTATCTTTAGGAAAAGTCTTTGTAAAGATATCTACAATTTGATCTTTAGTACTCACATACTCCAATATGATATTTTTTTTTGCCACTTTCTCTCTTAGAACATGATACTTAATAAATATATGGTTAGTCTTAGAATGAAATATAAGATTCTTAGAAATACTCACTATACTTGTGTTATGATAGTAAATGATAACAAGTTCTTCAAAATCAATTTGGATATCTTCCAGCATCTTCTTCATCCATATAACTTGATTACAATTATTTGTATCTGAAACATACTCTACATTAGCTCAACTATGAGAAATGCAACCTTTCTTCTTTCTTAGCCAAGAAACCACTATTTCTCCAAGATAGAATGCTCCACCACTAGTTCTCTTTCTATCAACCATATATAGTATGAGATGCAACAAACTTCAAGCTAAGAGAAAATGACAGGTATCCCTTACAAGAAATATTTACATACACCTATCACAAAATGACAAAATGTAACAGAAAGACTTTTACATCAAGCATTCTTTTGGTGGGCCCCTTTCTATTACATCCATTAGAATTGGTAGAGTATAATGAAATATTTAAATACACCTATCACAAAATGAAAAAATGTGAGTAATAGAAAGACTTTTACATCAAACCTTCCTTTTGTGGGCCCCTTTCTATTACATCCTTTGGAATTGGCAGAGTACAATGATTTGATTCTTCTACCAATCTGATTCCTTAGAATAAGAGACCATGATGCCGGAAAGTGATGTGTCCTCTTCAGTTACCTGCAAGTTTACTTTAACTAGGGGATTTTCTTTGTCTTCATCATCAACTGTTAAAGTAATGGTTACACTTGCATCATCTTTTGCCTCATCATCTTCTAACATCTGCTCTGTGGACATGAATTTATCTTTCCACTCATTATAAGCAGTGTCATTTGGCTAATCAAAATTTAGAACTTCCCTTTGTACAATTATTAGGGAATTTTTAATTGCCTCCATATCCACCAAATCTTTTCTAATGGTGTTGTAGAATAACTGCACTTTTACCAGCTCTTCATTTTTCCTTGCCCACAACAAATGACTAGTCTCATTAATGATTTTATTCATCCTTTCAAAAAAATTTCATCTAATTATCTTTTCCACTCTTCCTTTTCCTTCACTTTATCAATGGTATTTAAAGCACAAGGAAATAAATCAAACTTCTCTATAATATAATTGGAAAAAAAAAATTCTTTTTTGAAAAGAATCTCGTTTGTCATCAAAACCTTGCAATTTATTTAGCAATTCAAAGATCTATTCTATTTGATGAAATGGTAATTGAATGATAGATATAAACATAGTAGTGAAACTTCCCTCATTTTTCTTCAATTCATCCTTGATGGTTGAAATCCCTGATAACAAATCAAAAAATGAGGGCCATTCAATTCTATCTACCAAATACATGACACCCTGTCTCAATTTTTCTTCATACTAATCATTTAGTTCCACATACAGTGCATATAATTTATTGTTTTCTTCTTCAATTTCCTCTATAATATAGAACTGTGGCCTTTCTAGGGTGTCTGGTATTTCAACAATTGGAGTTGATTTAAAAGACTCAGCAGGTGGCCTAGGAGGGTATACAGTCCTAGGTCTGCTAGATTCTTCTACTTTTCTTTTCCCTAGTACCTTCTCCATTTGAGATACTTTGTTTTCCAATGACTGTATCTACATTCCCCTTTCCTCATATCCTTTCAAAACTTCCTCAAACCTAGCATTGAGTTGGGAAAATCTATCTTCTTCCTAGCTAGATACAACACTACCAAATTTTAACATTTTTGAGGCCATTCTTATTATCTTCTTACTACCTACCTCACCAACCCTAAAAATGTCAATGCATCAGTATGCTCTACAATGGAAATTTCCTACATCCTAGTCTTATCCCTTTTTTCAATGGACCAAATAACAAGAGCTTGGTGATCATCACTAAACTTGACTCCTCTATGAGCTTGTAATACCTCTTCTGTAGTTTTAAATTGAATGTCCTTTTGCTTCCTTACTGAATAAAAAACCATGGCGTTCACTATATCCCATTCTGGCAAAATAAGGACTCCTAACTATCTAATTACTTGTCTACCAACCTTAGGGGTAAATTGATCAAAATCATTCAAAAACTTAGATTTTACCTCTTCTTTAATAACAGAGTTTGATTTATCAGGTGGATCTACTTTTATCTTTTCACAAGTCTTCTCAAAATTTCCTATATTTAGCCTTCATAAAAATTGAGCAAATGCCCTAGATTTCACAAAATTTTCATCATTAATAAATTTCTCAGAAGCTTGGGCAACTATTGGATCAATTTCCTTACCTTGGTAATTAGCAATAGTTAAATCCAAGGAAGGTGTAGGTGGTTCTTGTGGCTCTCCAATCTCCAATTCTATGGAGGTAACAATTACATCTCCCTCTCCACCAATTTTTCTAAGTTGTTCTCTCAGAGATGTTTCATCATCAATTTTGATTGGAGACTGGCTTGCGAAATATTGCTCCACTTGGGAAGAAGACCCTTGCTCTAACTTTTGTCTTTTTGGAGCACTAGCTGCAGGCAGGCTTTTTGGCCTTGGTGTCTGCTGAGGGGGAGCCGGTTGCACATTATGAATCATTACATATCCTGGTCTTTTCTACAAAGTGTTCTAACTAGGAGATACCATATTTCTACTATTTATTCTCTTATGTACCTTTGTAGCCTTGTCTGGATAAGCCTTGACATATGCATCCTTCTTCTCATTCATGGCTTGTGTTATCATAGTGAAATTATTCATCAATGCCTGCATCTTGGCTCCTCAATATTTCTTTTCTTTCAATGGATCATAATGGAGGTCAAAAGCATTAATTAATTCTAGGGTTTTTCTAAATACAATCCATTTCTCCTTTCTCAATTCTTGTTCTTGCAAAATAAAAACATTTCTAATCACATCCTCTATATAGTAAACTTGTTGCACCATGTGGGAAGCTTTTACTCTCTCTCTTAAGAGATCATAGAATCCTTCAGGATCAATAATCCTAGCATGAGACTTTGACATGTTATATCTATCTAAGAACAAATTCAAATGATTCCACCCTTTTCTTACAAAAACAAAATCATGTGCCACAGTAACAATTGGAAAAAATGTACCTTTCTTAGGAAACTCCTTCTCATCTATAGTGATTATTTACCATAATAGCTCAGCTATTTCTATCTTCAAAGGCACATGAAATGGCAACACATGAGGCTTTCTAAGGAAGCCATATACTCTTATCATTTTTGAAACATTATAGGGAATTATATCCCCCCCATTATGACTAACCAATAGTCCTTTTACATGGTCCTTGGGTCTGACCAATTCTAATAGTGCTTGTGGAATTCTAGGGCTATCTCCTCTCAAAAGAAATCTAAACTTTGATGCGAAAAATCTATCAAACCTCACATAACTAGCATCTATGGCTTTTGAGGTCATATCGACACTCCACAATTGTACTGAATTCCTCTCTCCATTTCTAGTTGTTTCCAGCTTCATACCCTTGGAGAAAAAGATGAATCCCTTGTACAAGCATATATGCATGAGCAATGAATACCAACATAAAGGTTTATCAACTTTTCCCCTTACTATTCCTACCAAACCATTGTGAATCTCCTTTGCAAGAAAAGTGGCAAAATCTAGAATAGTGCTCATTCCAAATTGAAGAGTTTGAGCTATTATGAGGAAAATTGAGCCTGGGATTTCCTTGGCTTCATCCATTCCAAGAATTTTACAAATAGAAATATATAATGCCTAAGCCCTAGGGTTAAAATGTCTTTTTAGTAATGGCTTAGGTGTGCTAGCAGTAATCACAAACAAGGTTCCAACTTTTGCAGCATGCTCCTACAATGGCCCTACCCCAAGTATATTCTTTGCACATCATATCCTTCTTGCAAATCATCCATATCAATAATTTCATGTACAACATGGTTAGGGTTAAGGCTAAAAACTTCACTGAGCAGCTCAGGAAAAACCCTAAAATGATTTACTCCAGAATGATTCTTCACCCAACCCATAATAGGATCATATTTCTTAGCCAAGTCAGTCAATAGATCACTATCAAAGAAAACTGTAGCAACTTTTAATTTTCCAATGTCAAATTCCTAGACATTTCTCATGGTGGTATCTAAATTTATTTTTGAGAACTATTTTTTGAACAATTGCAAACCCTGGATAGATACTTGGGCATCTCTTACCCAGTTTACCCTATCATAGAAACCCTCAATGAAAACTACCCTAGGGTTCTTAGGAATGAGTTCCCTTCCTTTAGTTATTTCATTTACTGATAAGGGAAATTGTTTTAGTAAATCATCATGTACAACCCTCTTTAAATAATTAGTTTGCCCAAAAAATTCCTTTCATGGAGGCATTTTAAAATTTCACACTCTTACAATAGAAAATTCTTGATTTTTACAGGTTACAGATTACTTACCCACTAAATTTTCACTTCTTTCTCTGCAATTTTCTCTACAAATTTTCTGAAAACCCTTGAGAAATTTTGTGCCCTAGCTCTAGAAATCCTTTTCTCTCTGAGAAAATCTATGATTGTGTGCTTCAATAATGGCAAGTTTTCATATTATACCAGTGCATTGAGGTTGCACGAAGGAAACTTTGAGTCATATTAATTCTTGTAACAGTTAGTTTCATGTTATATTTCAAATTTGGATTTGATCCATTGATCTCTCAAAGATCAGATGACTTTATTTCAAAAGTAAAATGCCTTAAAAAAATTTCAAGCCCCTAGCCACGTGTCAAAATGACGCATGCCTGCATTACTTAAAATTCTTGCAACTTCTTATTGCGGGCATGCATTCTCCATCGATCTTTCCCAGATCAATGGTGGGCCAAAGTCCTTTTCTTTGATGGACCACTCAAATGACTTAACCAATAAAATATCATCCTTTTACAATGTACTCTGACAAATTTGACTATGACATTTAAACTTCCAATGCCCATGACATCACTACTTTCAACTTTGCATACCTGTCATATTCCACCAATGAGCACACTTTACTTCATCTAACCTTTCCAGCATGGTATGACTCATTATTCCCTTTAAGTCTTTGTCCCATTGTGCCCGCTTTCCCACACTATTTAAATGTCAAGCAAGTCCATATTGCAGGTAAGCACTAACCTTGGATCTTATCAGATCAATGACAATCACTTATGTGACTGTAATATCTAGTTACCTAGTCAGACCAATGAGATGTGTTCTCTATATTCTAGCTCATCTGACAAGTAACACATAAGGGAAGTTGTTATTTCCTTTTGAGAAAGGTGGGCCCATGATGTCACACTATGCCATGCATTGTATTGGCAATTCCCCACAATGTATAACATTCATGCACTTTATTATTGTGGGCATGCGCTAGCCCTTGATTCTATGCAAGATCAACAATAAAAAACTATAAACTATAGAATAATACCTTCATTAAAGAATGAGCCAATGATAGTGCAGAAATTTCAAAATGTGTACAAAAATACTGACAACTCTGCAAGAAGGTCTGACTAGCTTTGACAACCACAAACCCTTTTCATCACACTGAGGCTGAAATTTCAGCAGGGGCTATGTGTCAAAAAGGTGCTTGCCTGTAATATTTAAAGACCTTGTAGCTCCATATTGTGGGAATGCGATGGCAACTAATCTGATCAAGATCAATGGTCACACAAAATCTATATTACATAGGACCTTTTCAAATAAAATAATGCAATTAAGGAAAACTTAATAAGGTTTATCAAAAGATTAAAAAAGGTATCTTTGCACAGATAAACCTTTAGGATAAAAATGTCCCACCAAAATTTATTTGAAATAATACTTTCTAAAGTTTTCAAAGGCTAGGGCCAAACAAGGCAAGGCACAAGGTTATTTGGTGAATTTATTGCCTAGTTTTTTTTTTTTCAAATTTCAAATTACTTGGAGTGCACATTTAGGGTTTTTCACTGCTAAATACAACAAAACAAGGGTGGGGAAAAACTATTCCAAAAGTGGCCCTATCTGGGGACAATGAATAAGAAAGATTCATATGAGGGCTTAGAATCCCTGGGAGAAGTAGATCACAAGCTTGACCTTAAGAACTATGACAACTTAGAGAGAGAAAAAATGCAAAATAGAGGAATATACAGGGACTGTACAGAAGACATAAAGATTATACAGAATATACAAGGCAACCTAGATTACTATTCATGGAGAAAAATACCTCTTCAAGAACTGTCCATGAACTAGTAGTTCAAGAATATTGTCTGATAGATCTTTGAGAACATAAGAATCCTCACCCCAAATTTTCCATGTTTTCCTTTATCCTCAATTCTAGCATTCCACATTAAGACTAGATCTCCATCTTCAAACTTTCTGTTTACCATTCTTTTATCATAGAGTGTCTTAACTTGTAGTTGCAACTTTTGGTTCTTAAGAGATGCTTCTCTTCTAGTTTCTGTCAATCCTACTAGTTCATCCATCCTTTCTTGCATTTCATCTATAGTATCTTCATCATATAACTGAATGTAATTGTAGAGTCCTATCAAGTTGTTTTGAGACATTCTGGCCTGAATTCCATATACCAAATCAAATGGTGCCACACCAATAGCCTTTTGGACAGTCACTCTATCAGCCCATATGGCTAATTGCAATTTAGAATCTCAAGTTTTCTTATTATCATCCAATGTCCTTTTTATTATTTTCAACAAACTCTTATTTGTAGATTCAGCTTGTCCATTTCTTTGTGGGTGATATGTGGAAGATGTGGATCTAGTGATTCCATATTTGTCACAGAATTTCTTGAATTCTTCATACCTAAAGCACATTGCATTATTTTTTACAATCTTTTGAGGACAACCAAATCTAGAAATAATGTTACTGAGCAAAACATTATTAACAACTTTATTGGTAGCATTTCTTACAAGGATTGCTTCTACCCACTTTGTGAAATAGTCAGTAGCAACTAAAATCTAAGAATAGCTAGTGCTACATTTGGGAGAGATTTCACCTATGAAATCCATACCCCATTGTTGAAAAGGTGCTTGGACTTCAACTGGCTTTAATGGAGTATTACCTAAGAATTTTAGTTTTCCAAAAAATCTTTAGCAGGCATCACATTTTCTAATCATGATTTGAGCATCCTTGAAAAGAGAGGGCCACCAAAATCCTGCTCTCATCACCTTATGTGTAGTGGTCTTAGCCATATAGTATCCTCCACAAACTCTAGCATGCATTTCGTTTAAAACTTCTTTTACCTTTTCTTGATCAATACATTTTAATAACACTCCCTCAAAATTTCTCCACCATAGACCACCTTTGACAATTATGTATTTGATGGCTTGCAATCTAGTATTCCTTTTTTCATTTTCTATCAAATGGGAGGGAGCTTCCATGTGTTGAAGATAATAGATGACATTTACATACTAATCACAATGATCCATGTCACATAAGTCAGATATGAGGTCATCAACTACCATATTTATCTGATTAGCATCCAAATTAGATTTAGCCATGAGTTTAGCCAAACCTTGACCTCTTACCAACTTAGTTATCTATATTTCAATATTAAATTCTTGGATCTTGTTGATACATCTACATCTTCTCCCTAACACCTCTTGCTGAGAAAATATGTCTTTAACAACAACATTAGGAACAAATGCAATGATAGTAGCACTTATCAAGTAGCATCTGAAAGACTTAATAGCTTTTACTAGAGCATATGCTTGTTTTTCATTTATCTCATATTTCAATTCAGTAGGCTATAGTGACTTGCTGAAAAAAGAAATGGGTTGTTCATATCCTTCTTCATTTTTGTGAAAGGATGCAAAATAAAAAATATGCATAGGCTTTGTGTAATCTAGAGTTCTTAGTACTAGAGCAATTTTTATTGTAGTTTTAATATCTTGGAATGCTTGTGAAGGCTCACCATTCCAATCTATAGTGGCTCCCTTCTTGAGCATCTTTGAGATAGGTCTACTAATTTCAACAAAATTGGTAACAAACCTTCTAAGAAAATTAACTTGGCCAAAGAAGGATTGAATTCCTTTTACATTCTTTGGCTTGGGGAATTTATCAATAGCTGCTACTCTCTCAGGATCTATTTTCACCCCATCTTTAGACACTTTATGTCCTAGTAATCTCCCTTTTATCACCCCAAATGTACATTTCTTTGGGTTTAAGGATACTCCATATTCCAAAGCTTTAATAAAAAATTTCTCTAAATGCCTACAGTGATCCTCAGCCTTCTTAGAATAGGCTATAAGGTCATCTTGGTATACAACCATAATTTTGTTGATATAATCATGAAATGTCACATCTGTAGCTCTTCGAAAAGTAGCTCCTGCATTAATCAAGACAAATGGCATCCTTACATATACATAGGTTCCCCATGGGGTTGTGAAGTGATGCAGGAGCATCCAGAGATATAAGAGCAATCCTGTGTCACCCAAAAAAAATGTACTTAGACTTAGTTTTTGTTTCATGTGTTTTCATTTTTGGATACCCTTTTGGGCCAAATAAAGGTTCCAACTCTCACAGTTCCACTATCAGTGTGTTAGAAAATCTCGAAAAAATAGGAGCATGCAATTTAGCAATCATTTTGGTGACCTAGAAGGTGTGAATTGGCCAAATGAATGTAATTGTGATTTAGAGCATTCCAGAAAAAGAATCAGGTCAAAAGGTGCCACGGTTTGAAAGTTATTGCAATTTTTTGAGTTTTGGAGACCTCCTAAGAATGCTTCAAATTCAAGTTAGGGGCATTAAATGAACTCAAAAAGGGTCAAAAAATGGGGGACGAGTGAAACTTGTCCATAGGGCTATAGAACACTTCAAGATCTTTTTGAAAATGGAAACGGTTCATCAATCGGAGCTACGGCTCAAAAGTTATGCCTCCCGGAAGTTCGATTACCATTTCTGGATTCTTCTAGATTTGCACCGACTTCCAATGCAACTTCTGGAACTTTTTATTTTCTTGATGGATGCCTACTAGCACTTTATAGAATGTACTCCTAGTCCTTAATCCTCTGAGGTCTATTTAAGGAGATTTCTGGCATTGTAAAAGGTAGTTCGAAGTGGAGTTTGAGAGGAGGTACTGAAAGGAGAAATTATCTCTAGATTTATGCTATTGTAAGCCCTTAGGGCAGTGTTGAAGTTTATTTTCTCTGTACTATTGTACTAGCTTATTTTCTTAGTTAATATATTTTCCCTTTTCTATTGTGTCCATTCTGTTCTTGGGTTGTGTTCCCATCAAGTGGTATCAGGGCAGGTTTTCCTGAGTGTGTAGACAGAACGTCAACTGTGAGGCAGCTTGCACCAAGACTGTGTGGTTGTGGGTTTGAGTTAAGAAGATGCCTCCATGAAGAGAGCATGGTGGAAGTGCTAGAGCTATTAATCGTGAGGAGGTTAGAGCCCTCCAAAGGCAGGTGCAGGCATTGCAAGAGGAGCTTCATAGAGGAGAAAATGTTGTCGCAGGTGACAACAGTGAGGATGAAAATGAAGAAGAAGTAATGGGACCAGAAGAGGAATTTGATGGGGAAGTTATAAATCATGCAGAGGAAAGTCCTTTTAGGGCCATTACTAAGTTTGTGAAAAGACCCACAATTGAAGTGGGTGTATTTTCAAGAAATCTGAAACCAGATGAGTTGATCGATTGGATCAATGAACTGGAAGAATACTTTGAGTATGAGGATATCAGGGACCAAGATAGGGTTAAGTTTGCAAAGGCCAAATTGAAAGGCCATGCCAAAATTTGGTGGCAAGAGGCTCAATTGGAAATAAATAGAAGAGGAAAGGAGAAGATCACAAGATGGGATCGCATGGTGGACAAATTGAAGAAGCAGTTCATTCTTGTGGACTACGAGCTTGATTTGTTTAAGAAACTGCATGGGTTAAAGCAAGCAGGAAGATTAGTCCAAGAATATACAGAGGAATTTTACCAACTCTTTATTAGAGCAGGGCATGTAGAAGCAAATAAGGAGAAGGTTGCTCGTTATATTAGTGGGTTGTGACCTAGCATCTAGGAGGAATTAAGTCTGGTAAGAATGACTAGCATTGAAGAGGCATACCAATTTTCCCTACAAGTTGAAGAGAAGCTAAATAAAAGGTTTGAAGGAAGACAAAGAGGGTGCAGTCAAGGAGGAAGGGGAAGCGGTAGGTCATCTGGAGGCTGCAATGAAACCCAAAAGAAAAATGAAGATGAGGGTACTAGCGGGAACTAGAGGAATGAGGGTTTCAACCTCTCCCATGAACAAGACTTTGGAAATCAGAGAGGAAGAGGTAGAGGACGTGGACAAGGAAGAGGAGGCTTTCATGGTACCTATTTCCATTGCAATGAAGAAGGTCATCGTGCCTTTGAATGCCCTAAACGATAAGGAAGGATGGATAGGAGAGCTAAGGACCAAGCTAGGGTTGCTCATGTGGATGAGGATGCACAATCATCAAATTTAGAGGATGCAGAAAGAGGAGAGACCTTGGTAAATGAAAGAGTCCTACTAAGTGGTGAGATTGAACCAAGACAACAGAGGAGTTTGTTCCGTACCAGATGCAATTGTGAGGATAAATGTTGTGATGTGATCATTGATGGTGGTAGCACTGATAACATGGTATCAGAAGAGATGGTCTCTAAGCTGAAGCTCAAGAGGGAGAAACATCCCCAGCCCTATCAAATTTCTTGGGTAAAAGATGATCATAAGGTCCTGGTAAGTGAACAATGTTTAGTAAAATTCAAAATTGGGAGTTACCATGATGAAGTTCTCTGTGATGTTATTTCGATGGATGTTTGCCATCTATTGTTGGGTAGACCATGGCAGTTTGATAGACATGCAGTGCATGATGGACATGCAAACACATACTCTCTGACAAAGGATGGAGTTCACCACAAATTGAAGCCCATCAAAAAGGAAGGTGAAAAGGTATGTAGCAGTGCTAGGATTTGTCTTGTTGATGGAAGGAAGTTTTTAGATGGCATGAAACATCAACATATGTGCTATGTTTTGAATCCTAGGAAAGATAAAGAAGGTAGTAGTGAAATACAACTTGAAGTTTCAGATTTACTAGGGGAGTTTGGAGATATTATCTCTAATAATGTTCCAGATGAATTGCCACCAATAAGGCAAATCAGTCATCAGATAGATCTAATTCCAGGAGCTAGTTTGCCTAACAAGGCTGCTCATAGGATGACTCCTACTAAAATAGAGGAGCTAAATAGACAGGTTCAGGAGCTATTGAGGAAGGGCTTGATTTGAGAGAGCCTGATTCCATGTGCAGTACTTGCAGTACTTGCACCAAAGAAGGATGGCCAGTGGCGGATGTGTATAGATTCTTGAGCTATAAATAGGATAACCATCAAGTACCGATTTCCTTTGCCAAGGATGGATGACCTTATGGACTACTTGAGTGGAGCTCAGTACTTCAAAAAGATAGATCTGAAGAGTGGTTATCATCAGATACGGATTCAAGAAGGAGATGAGTGTAAAAAAACATTCAAGACCAAGGAGGGTCTTTATGAGTGGTTAGTAATGCCCTTTGGATTGATGAATGCCCCAAGCACCTTCATGCGGCTCATGAATGAGGTACTTAAGAAGTTCTTGGGAAGTTATTGCCAAAGGAATTTGTTTTGTATACTGATCATCAGGCATTATAGTACCTAAATAGTCAAGGTAAATTGAATTAGAGGCATATGAAGTGGGTAGAGTACTTGCAGAGTTATACATTTGTGTTGAAGCATAGAAGTGGAATATCTAACACGGTTGCAGATGCACTAAGTAGGAGACAGTTGTTGCTTACAGTAATGCAGGTTGAAGTAGTTGGGTTTGATGAACTCAAAAATTTGTACCCCGAGGATCCTGATTTTGCTAAAGCATGGAAAGCTTGTGAAGAACCTATTGTTGTAGATAGAACCAAGTGGTTAGACTATCTGATTTAGGATGGCATGTTTTTCAAAGGTAGTCAATTGTGCATTCCAAGGAGTTCCATGAGGGAAAATTTGATTAAGAAGAAACACAGTGGAGGGATGGTAGGACATTTTGGTCAAGATAAGACCATTTCCATTCTTATAGAACATTATTTTTGGCCTCAAATTTCATAAGATGTGAACAAGTTTGTACAGAGTTGCCAGGTTTGTCAAGTTGCTAAGGGGTTTAGTCACAATACTGGCCTATATCAGCCATTGCCTGTTCCATCAAGGCCATGGGAGGACATAAGTATGGATTTTTTTCTTGGATTGCCGAGGACACAAAGGGGTAATGACTCAGTATTCATGGTGGTTGATAGGTTCTCCAAAATGGCACATTTCATTCCATGCCACAAAACTCATGATGTTGTCCATATTGCAAACTTTTTTTCCAAAGAGGTGGTAAGACTACATGGTCTTCCAAGGAGCATAGTTTCTGATAGAGATACTAAATTTGTGGGGTATTTCTGGAGGACATTGTGGAAAAAGTTGAGAATAGACTTGAAATTCAGTTCCACGCATCACCCACAAATTGACGGCCAAACAGAAGTGGTAAATAGAAGTCTGGGCAATTTGTTGAGATGTTTAGTTGGGGATAAGCCCAAGGGATGGGATTTGATTCTACCACAGGCAGAGTTTTCTTATAACAACTCTATAAATAGGAGTACTGAAAAATCACCATTCCAAATTGTATATGGGATTAGCCCAAGGACTACACCAGAGCTGAGGAAGATAGAACAAGGGGAGAGGACAAGTGCTAGAGCTGAGGAATTTGCTGAACATATCAAGCATCTACATGAGGAGGTTCAAGCACACATTACCAAGATGAATCAAGAGTATAAAGCTAGGGTTGATCAAAGGAGAAGACATAAGAAATTCCAAGTAGGAGATTTAGTAATGGTGCACTTATGAAAAGAAATATTTCTAGCTGGTACTTACAACAAGCTAAAAATGAAGAAATTTGGCCCTTGCAAAATTTTGAAGAAACATGACTCAGGAAATGCATATGAAGTGGAGCTGCCAGATGGTATTCAGATTTTGCCCATTTTCAACATTGCAGATTAAACAGAGTATCATGATGATGGTGCAGATGAGGAGCTAGTGTTAGAGCCATGTCCGATTCCTGCTTCTAAGAAGGAGGAGATAGAAGACATTCTAGATCATCGTGTGGGTAGGAGTACAAAAAATAGGCAGTATGAAGAGTATTTGGTGAAGTGGAAAGGACGGCCGATCAAGGACTCAACTTGGATTTTAGCAGCTAAGGTTTCCCATTTTTTATTTCCTCTACCATTCATAAAATGATAGGGTCACTTTTCAATCTACCCTAGGTGTCTGATGCAGGAGCATCCATAGGTATAAGGGCAATCCTGTGTCACCCAAAAAAAAATGTACTTAGACTTAGTTTATGTTTCATGTGTTTTCATTTTTGGATACCCTTTTGGGCCAAATAAAGGTTCCAACTCTCACAGTTTCACTATCAGTGTGTTAAAAAATCTCAAAAAAATAGGAGCATGAAATTTGACCATCATTTTGGTGACCTAGAAGGTGTGAATTGGCCAAATGAATGTAATTGTGATTTAGAGCATTCCTAAAAAAGAATCAGGTCAAAAGGCCCCACGGTTTGAAAGTTATTGCAGTTTTTTGAGTTTTGGAGACCTCCTAAGAATGCTTCAAAGTCAAGTTAGGGGCATTAAATGACCTCAAAAAGGGTTAAAAAATGGGGGACAAGTGAAGCTTGTCCATAGGGCTATAGAGCGCTTCGAGAGATTTCAAAACATGTAAACAGTTCATCAATCAGAGCTACGGTTCAAAAGTTATGCCTCCCGAAAGTTCAGTTACCATTTCTGGATTCTTCTAGATTTGCATCAACTTCCATTGTAGCTTCTAGAACCTTCTATTTTGTTGGTGGATGCCTACTAGCACTTTCTAGAATGTACTCCTAGTCCTTAACCCTCTGGAGTCTATTTAAGGAGATTTTTGGCATTGTAAAAGGCAGTTCGGAGTGGAGTTTGAGAGGAGGTACTGAAAGGATAAATTATCTCCAGATTTATGCTATTGTAAGCCCTTAGGGCAGCGTTGAAGTTTATTTTCTCTGTATTGTTGTACAATCTTATTTTCTCATTTAATATATTTTCCCTTTTCTATTGTGTCCATTATGTTCTTGGGTTGTGTCCCCATCATGAAGGCTGTCTTAAATTGTTCATTTTCCTTTACCAGAACTTGATTGTACCCAGAGAAACCATCCATCATGGACATTAGCTCAGAACTAGTTACTTGTTGCATCATGGCTTCCATATCTGGTAATCCATAATTATCCTTTAAGGATGTAATGTTCAAATTCTTGAAATCCACACATAATCTTATGTCTCCATTTTTCTTTCTGATAGGTACCAAATTTGAAACCTAGGTGGAATGTCTAATTGGTTTGATTATCCCCCCATCCTTTAATTTCATCAATTCTTCTTGCATTTTGGGAGCTAGGGTAGGGTTTACTAGTCTTTGTTTCTGTCTAAAAGGTTTTATATTATCCTTTTGTGGTATGACATGTTGGAACAAATCTTCCCTATAAGCCTTAAGGTCATCATATGACCATTCAAAAACATGTCTATACTTCCTAAGCAAGCCAATTAATGTTTTTTTGATTTCAGCAAGAAAATTTTGGCCATTATAAACCTTTTTGGGAGCTTCATTAGTTCCAAGGTTTATCTCTTCTAATTCCTGAGGCTTAGGGTCCTTAACTCCTAGTTTTACTCTATCCTGATTATCAAAAATACTTTCCAAAACCACTAACCCCTTAGGCACCTTGTTGGTTTTCAACTGCATAATCTCCTAGCCAAAAATGGTTTTCTTACCATCTATAGTTTCAATTAAATCACTAGTATCCATTTCTTGACAATGGTATTTTTCTTCATCTAAGAAAAAATTTATAATGTCTTTATCATCTTCAAAGAATTGCCAATTTTCAACATTATCAGGTATAGAAGGTCTACTTTGTACCTCAATTTGAGAGATTCCTGCAAATGATATCTCCTTAGGTTTGATTACTGCATTTGCTAATAAATCATCCATCTTATTCTGAGTCCTATCTGTCCATGAGATACCAAATGCATGAAAAGATTCTATCTGGTCCCAAACAACATTTCTATACTACTTTAATCTCCTATTCTTAGATGCATAGGTTTCTTTTATCTAGGAGATAACTAGTTTAGAATCACCTATGACTTGCAATTTCTTGACTCCGTGATGAGTAGCAACTTTCAATCCTAAAAACAAGGCTTAATACTCTGCTATGTTATTTGCGCAAGAAAACTTTAAAGTGAATGAATATCTAAAATTATTTTTCTTAGGAGAAACAAAAACTACCCCTGCCCCTGCACCCTCTTTAGAACTAGCCCCATCAAAAAACATTGTCCATAATATTGGTGAGTTCGTACAACATTCAACTTCATGTCCAATTATAGCAAGAAAATTCTCAACTTCTTGAATAATCAATTCAGCTCTGAATGCATTTACACCAATATCTAACAAACAAGTGGCATCTTTGTCAATCTCTTCCCCTAGAATGTGACTGACCATTGGCTCTATGTTTACCATGATAGCTTTATCTCCCATGTGAAAATTAGCATAGGTTAATTCACATTGCAGACTACCCCCCACAGTAGAAATTCATTTTCTAGAAAGCAACATTCCATAGTTGGAGTTATATCCACTACAAGGAGTAACATGGTTAATTCTACTTTAGGATATGTAGCTAATTTGAATGGTAATGCATTTATGGTACCTATGAATGGGACTTCCCTAGCATCCATACCTTTGCATCTACCCTGCTTGGTGTCCACTTTCAACCCTAAGGCTTCCATTACTTTGAAAGGCATTATGTTGTTAGAAGCTCCTAAGTCTATAATGCAATTTTTTAGGGTCTTCCCTTTTATGATCAAACTAAGGAAAAATGGGTCAATATCTTATATATATGCCACCAAGTAATCATCTAAAAACATTTGGAGAGTTTGAGATATGATACCACTATCCTCTACTACTAATGGGGTTTGTTGGATAACACTTTGTTCTACAACAATATTGTTGTTTTCTATCCCTCCCAACCATGATAAAGCCTTGTTTTTATGCTCTTCAATTCTAAGAAGTTTAGACATAGGTACTTTTACAATTATTTGGGACAACATGGATATCATATCAACAGGTTCAACAATAGTGGGTTTTACAAGAATACCTAGAGTTGAAGTCTTTTGAGCAGCAGACACCACTATTTGCTTGTTAGTATTAGGTCCTAATTTCTTTGGTTGCCCAAATACTTTTGTTGTTTAAATTTTTTGAAATTGAACCTTCTTTTTTGGTTCCCACTTCTTAACATTGTTGTCTTTGATCTTAGGCACATCTATATTGACCTTCTTATTTTCATCATTCATCTTATGGGTAATATCTTTGATGAATACACTAGATGGATTTCTTGCATCATTATTTACTATTCTATTTCTCAAATTTTAGTTAATATGAACTTGGGAAATCATTTTTGTTGTAATTCTATCAATCTCCTCTTTAGAGGGGATTCTTAAGTTTATGTGACCTACATCAAAAGATGTAACACATACTTTATCTTCATCATAACCTTCATCATCTAAAAGCACTTGCTGATGATGTAAATGATAATCAATTCTCTAACTAATAATATCATTTTTAGGTTCTTCAAAATTAGAATCTATAAAATCATCACACATGCTTACCATATTGTAACTTATATCATCATGGATTTTCTCTTCACTTTCTTCTTCAAGTTGCACACCTTGATCTTGGGAAAATGATTGAACAACAACAAAATAATTAGAAGAATGAAGTGATTGAGATACAATGCACCATGGTATATCATCATTCATATTTATAGTGTTCCTTTGCAGGGGGTCTGGGGTACCCTTATCCTTCACATTTTGTGTTTGGTTAGGAACTGACTTACCATCTTTCCATTGGGTAGTGTAAGGATAATTTTGCATTCTAGGCTATCTATTGAAACTAGTATTATTCATAGGGGTTCTCTTAGCAACATTTGACTTATTAAAATTAGTGTGATTCATCTTCTTTAATAATTCCAACACCTAGACTATAGTAGTTTCTTCTGGCTTCTGTCCTATAGGACTTTTATCACCCTCCCTTTTGTTATTATTTTAGGGATTGAAAATCTTTGGGTCATATCTCCAACCCATTTTTCTATATGCTTTCCTATTATTTTCTATATTTACTACAACTTTATAGATATCCCTTAAAGTTTTTGTATCCTTATTCCTGAATTGATAAGCCATTTTGCTATCAAAAGCATTAAAATATGTTGTGAGAGAAACATCCTCATTCAACCTCATAACTTGAAATAGTTTGTGCATACCTTTTTTGTAACTAATATTGAAATCAAATGTGGACTCATTAGGATTATTCTTGATGTTATTGAATTCATTTAACATGAATCTTTCATTAGTGTTGTCTCCACATTGCTCCTTGAACAAATTTTCTAGGTCACTCCAAGAGGTAATACTATCATCAGGCAACCTTCTAAACCAATCCCTTGCATCCTCAATTATTGAATGAAAAAACAACTTCATGACCACATCTTCATGTTCAAATTCATAATCATTCAACATGTCTATGAAAACTCTCAAATGCTCTTCACTAGTAACAACATTATTTCTAGAAAACTTAACCACTTTATCTCTCAAATCAAAATATATGGGATGTGGAGCACTAGAAATACCCGCAAATAATATTTGTCTATATTTTTCCATGTATAAAATTTTCTTCTAGAAATTAGGAACATTTGAGGTACTTGCTATATTAGCTTGTTTTAGAGGAACATTTTGGAATTGTTAGGGGCTTGAGTATAACTAGTAGATGATGAGGTAGGAGCAGACTGAGATATTCCTTGAACTAAGACCATTGGTCTATAGGGAGGTACAGAAGCTGAGGCTAGGATGGATAAATTTAGCCATGAGGCTAATGCAAAATTAGTCTTAAGGAACTAGATTTTTCTCCTAATTTCTACAACTTGAGCTTCATTTTCCACCTTCTCGAGTTCTTTTGCAAGATCTTCCTTCTCTTTTCTAGCCTTCTCCAAATCTAGATCTAATTTTGACATGGAGGGTTGTATGGGTTTTCTTCATTGAGCTTGCGGTTCACTTATTTGGACTCCTATAGCTTTACCCTATCCTTTGTCTGTAGCTTTCACAATAGGTTCTACAGGATTTACTTGAACAAGTTTATAGTGTTGGACTTGAGCAATAATTGGTTCTTGCTTTTGATTCAGGCATTGTTCTTGTTCTTGAACTTTAGCTCTCAAACTATCTACATCTCCAAAAACATCAGTATGAAGAGTCATAGTTTTTTCTTCTAACTTTTTATTCTACTCCTTCAAGGCAGCCATCCTTCTCAGTAGAGCATCTCTTTCTATGATGGCATCCAAGTTGGCTTGCTCCTTCTCCTTTTCAAGACAAATGCATTTAGCTTCTTCCTTAGCAATCAATTTCTTCATAAATCCTATCTTGGATTGCACTTCTTTAGGGTCTACAGAAGTAGCCTCTAAATCAGCAAGATCATCCAGATCTATAAGATTGGGCTCCATGTATGGGGCTACTCTGGGATTAAAAGGATCATCAAGTGAACTCCTAAATCCTAGCCTATGGTTCATATCTACTATGAGATCTGGCCTTGGTAAAGAATTTCCTACATGAGACATATCTTTGTCCTAAAAAACTCTCTCATATGTAATGGGGTACTAAAAACTCCTCCCAAGAGTCTTGTAGTTTCTAATTCAGAGCTAAGTGAAGATGATTCTCTCCCTACCACTAGTTGGTATTAGGAATTGATGGATAAACTATCTTTGGGTTTCCAAGAGGGATTTGTATCTGTCCTTTTCTTATTTTGGTTCTTCCTACCACCTTGGGGTAAATTAGTATACATTGGTACATCAGGATTGGCTCTCATGTAAGCTCTTGTGTTCTTTCTCTTGTCAGCCATATTCACCTTTTGTTGAAACAAGCACTAGCTTCAAAACCTTGATTGAGTCACCACCCTATTCTTGGGAAAATACACAATGAAAATTATTCCTAACTCCAAGGAAACACACACAAATAGAAATAGAAATATCTGACATAGATAGACCAATCACGAAGTTCATAAGACTACAACTCTTTCTTGTTAGATAAGACACTTGGATAAACTAGATATGTCAGTGTGTCACTATGGTACTTGGGCTATTCTCTCTTTAAATTCTCAAGGTTTGTCACTAAAATATCCCCTTATGACCACAGGAAAAACTTAGATAATCTGACACAAACATACACAACAGGACCAAAGAAATTGCAATACTTTTTACAGATGTGTTGGACAACTCCCTAGTAGAGTTGCCATTTTGTTGGTGTTTTAAAACTACTAAGCAAAAAAATGCTTAATACCAAAATGATATCACTCACAAAATCTAAGGATTAGCCAATTCCTATTAACAATTATATGTGCAAACCATTTGGACCCAACTTCAACAAAACCAAGGGTGGTTTTCTACTCTTTCAGCTCTACAAAACCAGGGTGGGTATACCCAGGGATGATTCAAGACTAGGAAACACTGTATGAGAATTATTTTAGTTTTATTCTGATTCTCATCTCAAATCCTCAAATACATGCATAATTCTTGACAATTTGATAAACACATCCCATATAAAAAAATCTAGGCAAAATTCTTCTATAGATCTACACGTGTTCTCAGCAATAGTGGCTAACTGAAGCTAAAGCATTCTATGCAAACAAGTGCCAGCCAACTTTGAAGATATTTAGGAAATAAAAGTAAAATTGATTATAATTCTACATTTGAAAACCATTTATGACACATTTCTCTTCCAGCTAGATCAATTTTACCAGTGCCTAATCCATTAGGGTTTAGAGTCTACTAAAAATCCTTAGATCTAATTTGTTGCCTTACAAAAAATATTATTAGCAATTCTTATTAGACTTCATTCTTCAAAAATCCTTCTTACTACTATAGAAACCTTATCAAATTCATCAAAGCTTTTACTTAATCTATTGAATTAATAGAAGTGATGAACAGATATACAACCTAACTGGATTGCATTCAATTGCACAAGCCTTTACTCATACAATATCAAGATAACCAAGTAATCAAAAGGAGAATTTTTTTAGAAAGAACTAATATGGGGACAACTCATAATTTGTATTCATTGTCTTTGAAAATTGTATGCATTTGCAGTAAACTCAGAATGACCTTAAGAAGAAATAGAAAGATCATTCTATATTAGTGTATTCTTAGAAACTAATAGAGAAAATACATCATAAACTTGCTCAAACATTGGACCAAAAACAAAATAAGTATATCACCTAGAAATAATAGAAATCGAACCCTTTCTTTAGCCTTGGAATCTCACTTATATAGTGTGAGATGCAAAAAGCTTCAGGCTAAGAGAAAATGACAGGTGTCCCTTTCAAGAAATATTTACGTACAGCTATTGCAAAATGACAAAATTTGAGTAACATAAAGACTTTTATATCAAACATTCCTTTTGTGGGCCCCTTTCTGTTACATCCTTTGGAATCGGCAGAGTACAATGATTTGATTCTTCTATCAATTTGATTCCTTAGAATAAGTGACCATGAGGCTTGAAAGTGATGTGTCCTCTTCAATTACCTACAAGTTTACTTTAACTTGGGGATTTTCTTTGTCTTCATCATCAACTATTAAAGTAACAGTTACACTTGCATCATCTTCTGCCTTGTCATCTTCTAACATCTGCTCTATAGACATGAATTTATCTTTCCACTCATTATAAGCAATGTCATCTGGCCAATCAAAATTTAGAACTTCTTTTTGTACAGTTATTAGGGAATTTGCAATTGCCTCCATATCCACCAAATCTTTTCTGATGGTGTTGTAGAATAACTATACTTTTACTAGCTCTTCATTTGTCCTTGCCCACAACAAATGTACAGTCTCATTAATGATTTTATTCATCCTTTCAAAAACAATTTCATCTAATTCTCTTTTCCACTCTTCCTTTTCCTTCACTTTATCAATGGTCTTTAAAGCACAAGGAAATAAATCAAACTTCTCTACAATATACTTGGATAAACAAATATGGGAATATTTGTTTTACATCAAATGAGTTTGAGATGTTCTATAATAATAGAGGAATCAAAAGACAGACATCTACTCCTAGAACCTCTCCAAAAATGGAATTGTTGAAAGGAGGAACAAGTTTGCAATGGACTGTGCTAGGACACTTAGGATGGAGAAAAATGTTGCTTTGAAATACTAGTGAGAGGTTGTAAGTACTATACCTTGAATTGTGTGCAAGTCAAGAAAGGTACTCATTCAACACCTTTTTAACTATGGTATGGATACTCACCCAATGTGAAATATTTGAAGCTATTTGAAAGAAAGTGTTATATTCTCAAAGATTTTAGGAATTGTAAATTAAATGCAAAAAGTGAAGAAGGTATATTCCTTGTTATTCCACAAGAAGTAAAGCTTATATGTATTTAAATACTAACACTAACAAAGTTGTGGAAACTAAAATTTTTAAAATTGATGAATATACAAAAGTATATGAGGCTGAACCTATGAAGGAACTAGAAGAATAAAAATTATTTGTATACTTTTATGAAGGTATGCTAATTGATTAAGATGTTGTAAACCAAGTTGCAAACCAACAAAAAGTTTCAATGACTGTTGAGTCACATAATATGAATGTCAAGTTAGATTTAGGTGTCAAGTTACAAAATGAAGTTGAGGCACATTATGATTCTAAGATTAGTGTAACTGAAAGAGATGTTAAACTAACTGACAGAAATGTATGTAGTGATTCAAAAGTTGAGAGACCAAATGAAGAAACTAGAGCTAAACTAAGATTGTCTAAGTATGTCAAGAGACATCACCCTACTACACAAATCATTGGAAATAAAGATGTTAGACTAATGACGAGGAAAAAATCACAAAATGTTACATGTTTTTTGAGCATGAAAGAACCTAATATAGTGAAAAATGCCTTAGAGGATGTGGACTAGAAGAAAGCCATGGAAGAAGAAATTGAACTAATTGAGAAAAATAAGACATGGACTCTAGTTCCTAGACTAGAAGATAAAAATGTGAAATAAGAAAATGGTGAAGTCACAAGGAACAAGGCAAGATTATTTTCTAAAGGATATGCACAAGAACAAGGTATTGACTATGGAGAAACATTTCCCTTATTGCAAGACTAGAAGGAGTAAAAAATATACTTGCTTACTCTACATACAAGGGTTTCAAAGATTACCAAATGGATGTTAAGTCTTCGTTTTTGAATGGTATATTATAGGAAGAGGTTTATATAGAACAACCAGGGGGATTTATTGATGCTAAAACTAAAATATGGTATGTAGACTACACAAATATTTATATGGCTTGAAGAAAGCACCAAGATCATGGTATGAAAGGCTTCATAATTATCTTGTGAAGATTGGATTTGAGAGGACTGATGATAATAACAATCTATACTTGAAGATAGAGAAAGCCAAAGGTATTTTTTTATCCAAAATTTTTGTTAATGATATCATATTTGGAGGTCTAGATACTTTATGCAAGGCTTTTGCAAATGAAATGAAGAAAGAATTTGATATGTCTATGTTTGGATAACTCAAGTTCTTTGTGGGTTTGCAAGTACATCAAATGAAAAATGGTATATAAATCACTCAGTCAAAGTATGTTAAGGAAATATTGAAAACTTTTGAATTGGAGGATTCCAAGCTAGTAGCACACCTATGGTGACGGGACATAAATTGTTAAAGAATGATGATTAAACTGAGGTGAATCAAACATTATACAAGTCTACGATTGGAAAATTACAATATGTATTATATAGAAGACTTCATATTGCATTATCTATAGGGATAGTTGCAAGATTCTTTGCTAATCCTAGGGAGAACTATGTGATGGTCATTAAGAGAATAATGAGATATCTGAAATGAATGTAAGACTATGGTCTATACTATAAGAAAAATGAGAAATTTGAATTATTAGCCTACACTAATGATGATCAGGCTTGAAATATTGATGATAGAAAAAGCACCAATGTAGGAACATTTTTTAGGCAAAAGGCTAGTTACATGGACTAGCAAGAAAAAAAACTAAATTTCTCAATCTACTATTGAAGCTGAATATGTTGTTGTTATACTAAATTGAACAAACATTGTATGGATCAAATAACTACTCAAAGGTATGAAGGAGGATATCACTGAACCTATGATACTTTATTGTGATAATACAAGTCCTATAAATATATCAAAGAATCGTATGATGCATTCAAAAACTAGGCACATTGAAATCAAGTATCATTACTTGATAGAATCAGTTTAAGATAAAGAGGTGAAGATGGAATATGTTAACACAAAAGAGAAAACAGCTGATATCTTCACAAAAGCATTACCTAAGGATGCTCATGAGTATCTAAGAGGTAAACTAGGGG